>JAPWTK010000114.1:0-142500 GCA_029963805.1 Aromia moschata
CTTTTCAAAACCATTTGGCTGAGCTTTGAATGAAGGTATTGGCATTGCGCAGTGGCGGTGGGCTATAAGGTGCGCTGGTGCGCGCACTACGTTCAAATTTAGCATTAATAATTTATTTGAAAGTAATTAATGGATGCATTCTTAATTTATCACCTTTACGCATCCCTAGCGTTAATACCATCTCAATATTATTTGACAGCAGCGTTACGAATCCACTGAACGCTGTCTCTATCTCCAGCGCCACTGGTTTTCCGTTCGCGGCACGGGAATAAACAACCTGAATAGTGCTTCCGTGCAACCTTTACGAAAAAGCGAACGCGTATTGTTACTGCTTGCCCTCCAAATTATGAAGTAGTGGGCGAATTCTATAGATATGATGTGCGGAGTTTAAGAGCGCACGGAGTGACGAAAGTCAGAATCGGTTAGGTTGTGAATTGTTTTCGTACATCGCCGAAACATCGCTCACGTTTTATAAATATAAACTCGGGTTTTCGGTTAGAATCTAGTTTGGAATATGAATTCCATTTAAAATTTATTAAAAACTCTATTCTCTAGCTTGAGTTTGGGTTACTACAAATTAATTTAAAATTAGCCGTGAAATGAAAAAAAAAACAATTTGTAAGAACATTTTAATAATGACTTATTTAAAAAACATTTGTGGTTAAGTGGATGCGATGTATTGAACGCAGTGTTTTGTTTTTCCGTGTGTTTTTGTTTGGCGGAGAAACACCTTGGACCAAAACTGGAGTAACGGATTTAAATCACTGAAGCAGAAAATAAAAAAACATGCAAATTCTGCTGGACACTTGAATAATGTTTTGAATTTAGCAATGCTAGGCACTGCAAATATTGCGACAATGCTCGATTCTGCTCATCGACGAGCAGTGACAGCACACAATAGAAGCGGTTTCAAAAAACAGGTATGTTTTAAACATTATTATTAACTGTATTCGTTTTTGTGGAAAATTTGAACTGGCCTAAGAGGACACGATGAATCGGAAACATCATCCAATTCAGACATTTTTCGTGGGTTGATTGATTTCACTGCCGAATTAGACGAGGCTATGAAATATCGCTTACAAAACGCGGCGGCTTTTAAAGGAACTACAATACTATACAAAAGAGCTACTTCAGTGCATGCTTGAAGTTTGTCACGATGAAATAACCATTGAAATTAAAAAATCCAAATTATACAAAGAAAATTGAGTAAGTTTTCAAATTAATAAAGTTAATAAGAATAACCCTTAATATGAGATAAATATTTATCTCATATTTAAATATAACATATAAGTATTTATCTCATATTAGAAATATTCTTATTATTCTTATGATTATCGTTATTTTTATGTATGGTGTACCCCTTATGTATGCAATCTTAGGATCGCACCGCCACTGGCATTACGTCAATATGCTGTTTTAGTAAAAAAGCCAATACTGTCCATTCATCGTCAATTGCTAATTTGTAATGAATAATAAATTCGTTTCTTTTGACTAATATTTGCGTTATTTTGGAAATATAAACTTTTGGCGTTTGCTTTTTAATTTTATTAGAAGAGGATAAGTTCTTCCAAATTTCGAAATCATTAAGTGCCATTTTTTTAACGCACACTTTTCCTTAGTGCTCGTTGCACGACTCTTACGTAATCTTCAAAATCATAAATTTTCTTTTGTTTTAAAAGCTCTTCCACCTGATGGTTGAAGGAGTCTGCGGACATAAGTGTGCCCCGGTTCGAAGTAATTAATTTTAATCGTTTTCCTGATATATGTACCTTGAAAATTAACAATATATATTAAAAACGAAAACAATGCCACATTCTTATTTTGGCTAGAGTAATTGTCGAGCCATAAAATACAATTTTCTATATCCCTATTTTGAAGGAAGAATGCATTAAAGGCACTTATGATATCTTCTTGCTTACGTCCGCTGATCCTTCGTGCCATAGCACAGCAAATGGAAAACG
The DNA here is from genome assembly GCA_029963805.1 of Aromia moschata. Taxonomy (NCBI): domain Eukaryota; kingdom Metazoa; phylum Arthropoda; class Insecta; order Coleoptera; family Cerambycidae; genus Aromia; species Aromia moschata. The sequence continues at coordinate 1,962 of JAPWTK010000114.1, forward strand.
TCCAGTTCTTATTTTCTTGCTGGAACAAAACTTTTGTTAGATGTTGTCAGTATTTTGGGTAAAAATTGCCCGTTTAAACATTTCTAAACGTGGAAGCATTACGATCTTTTGAAGATCTACTGAAATGCATAGTGTTTTCGTCTTAATTGTTTTCCTTGTCCAAAGTATACCGTGTACGTGATATTTTGTCTTCGTAATCTTGGTCGCTCCAAGTACAAAATATTTCACAATTTTCATTTAAACTCTCAGGTTTATGTTCAGGGTTATTAATTTGGTAAGACTCGCATAACTCGTACTCTTCATTGCCTAATTTAGCAAAGGATATATTTTTGGATTTTACTACTTATTTGTCGTACGAGCAAATAAAGTTAGTAAACTTTTGACAAAAATCTTAAAACATTAACGTAACTGAAATATCGCTTACTATTGCAAACTAAGCAAAAGCCAGCATTTGGAAATTACTACGCAAAATCTACGTATTTGATTGCAGATACGGGGTCGAATCCTTAGCAAAATTAAAATACGTGTAATTAACTTAGCATCGTATACTATTTTTACAGAATACGGGAAATTAAATAATATGATGGAAATAACATGATTGTGAGTAGTAAAAATGGAAATTTTGGGTATTTATATAAACTAGAACACATTAGTGTGTTTTAGATTTTTTCAAATACGGGTGTTTACCTTATGAGGGCAGATTTCTATCATTTCCATCAAAATACATATCTAGTTACATATATCCAGATTTTTGAATTAATTAGAGGATTCAAACACAATGGTATAAAATAATTTATATCGTTTGGGGTACTTCTGTGTCTGTAACAATGAAATATTTCTGAAATTCTTTTCAGGTGAGCGAAATTTCGCTTGTAGCATTTCAACCGAGTTATTCGCTAATGAAAACCACCGCTGGATTCGCGTAAATAAATATTTTATATAAATTTTGCAATTTCCCAGCGCCTCATACAGAGGAATTTTACTGTGTAATATGTCCGTTTATAATATTACCAGTGGTATGCTTTGTTTTCGGTCTTTGTGCAAATTTCATTTTAATTACAATATCACGATTTGAACATTCGCTTTGTTTTTGCAAGACCCTCGAAATTGTGTATAATATTTTGGATGGTTTTTTCAAGTTGGACTAGTGCATTTGGAACGCAGTAGAAGTTTACTAGTTTTTCGTAGAGATTTACTGAAAAATACCACTGACATTTTAATACGAAAATATAAATATTATCAATGTTGAAAATAATTTTGCATTTCATGTGTACATATCATGTACATAATTTTTTATCATATGTATAGTGTGATTCATTTAAAAGTTGAATATCATTCTGAAACATGTATTTATCCGATTTTTACAGGACTTTTTTTTTAATTTGGGGTATAAAAAACTGCACCCCAAGACAAAGTAAAACGTTTTACAAAACCTGAATACACAACGGTATTCAGCATCCCCTCAAATGGGTGTGTACCAAGTTTAATCTAATGTAGATATTCTATATTAACAATTTTCTAGTAAAGTTTTGTCCAAATATTTTTTATCAATATTACATAACTCTAAAAATCAAATAGTCGATATATTAAACCGAAAATCAGTTGAAACTGTTTTCATTTGCAGAACTGAATTAAAATTGTCAAATATCATTAATATAAATCAAAATGAACAACAACAACGAATATTAATATTTTAAAAAGTGGATTTCGTGCCATATTCGGAATAACTGGAAGTCGGCCTTCTTGGCCTTTTCCGTCACTTGGTTGGAAATTAATTCTAGTAGAAACATCCCAAATTTTTAAAAAAATCCGTTAATTAGTTTTCAAGATCTAAGCTTGACCCGATATCCTGCGCCACCAGTATACCACTATACTTATACCCAATATTGTAATCGAGCTTCAAAAAAAATCTAATAGGAGTACCGTCTAAATTTTACATCTATACAACAGATTATTACTAAATATGTAAATAATTTTCCTCAAAACACCTTCCACGAAAGACGGCAGTCGTTCTTTGTCTTAAAATGACCTTTTGGCACAACACATCCTCTATAAACTAAAAGTGTCGGTTTAGGAGTGGGTATACATTTACTTTATGTCGTAGGATAGTTTTATGTAAGATAAACAAGTGAAGAACAAGTTTACTTTCTGAATCAGGTAGTGGAGTTGGCTCATTTCACTATGAAATTCTTTTGAGAAGGTAAGTAATGTTCTGGTTATATGTTAAAGTTTTAATTAATATCTTTATTTTTCTCTGGTAACTAGTAAAACAACTTGGAAAGTTCTTGCAGTTCAAGGCTTACGCGTCGGGAATAATTTATATGAGTGGAAAGAATAATTTTATGGACTGAAAATGCCTTGGGATACAAAATATAACTACACTTTCAAAGTCTCAACGGATCTTTATTGTGTAGGAAATAAACAACGAAATGTGACATCTCAAATTACGCGTTTAAAATTGGCGAAAGTATTGGGAATCACGTGCTCATGTTGCGCGGCTACTATGTCCTTCAATAATAGTTGAGATATTCAGTGGTGGACTATTTTTTAGAGATAATATAATTTGTTATTTTATAATAATAAGAAAAAAATAATTACAGAAAAAGTAACAAAAAAGTATGTGCTCCAGTATATGTGAAAAAAATGGTGTAAAAGACAAATCACTTGAGGTTGCAGTTGGACCTTTTGGAATCCAGTCCTGCTTAATTAAAAGTATTTTTACATCGTATGTTCATTTTGGAAAAATCGAGTAGGTCTTGACAGGAGCTGTAAAGGCAAAGATATGTTAGTAAATATGTTACCTTTAATAAGCAGAATATCGAAAAATTATATTGAGAAAAGTTGTTCAGAATTAAAAATCATCAGACAAATTGGTTTTATTATTTTTTTTATTTACTTGTTTTTAATTTGTAGAAGATAGCGAAATATTTTTTGTAGAAATTATCGAAATATTAATTAAATATTAAGGAATAAATTTACTTATTGAAATTTTGGCAATTATTCTCTTTTGATGATTAAAAATTAATAATGCTAAGATTGGGGAAACTGTTAAATCATAAAAGAATATCAGAAAATCAAATCTGGGCAAAAATAAACAAAATGTCAAAGTTGGTTGATGGTAAATTTGGCATTCAGCTGCCTTTTAATTCTGAATAACATTTCTTAATAGTTTTGCTAGAAAAGCACTTTATCTACACACAAAATTAAATTGCTGCTGACAAGACCTACTTGATTTTTCGAAAATGACAAAAGTACTTTTTAATTAAGCAGAACTTAATCCCAAAGAGGTCCAATTTCAACTCGAAAATTATTTGTCTTTTACACTTCTTTGTTCACTTATCCTGGGTTACACATTACATACAATCTGTAAAAAATTGGTTATGCATGCATTGGTATTTCAGCTATTGTTAGAGATAGGAAAATGGTTAAATGAGGAGAGTTTTAGAGGAGTTTTTGTTACCTCTTCGACTTTTTTCAAATTCGATAAAATGATAAAATCCTCTAGAACTGTCCCCTTTAACCATCTTTCTATCTCAAACAATGGCTGAATATCAATTATAGGGACCTAAATTTATCAAAATACATAGTATTTAATTACAAAAAAAAAAAAAAAATTATAAAGAAGGATACAGGGGTATCCTTATATGTACAGGGGTTTAAAAAGTTTTTTTTGTAATTAAATATTATGTATTTAATTACAAAAAATATTAAATACTATGTAATACGGATACAGGGGTATCCTTATATATATATATATACGGGTTTTACATGTTTTAAATCGAATAAAAATTAGAAAAATAATGTTGGGTATTAATTTATAAAACTGCCTACTAATTTATAGATTAATTTTCTCAAATATTTTAAGATAATAAAATCATTAGGTACTATTTCTATTATTGTTTATTTAACTGAGAACAAAAACATTTTTATTTTTAGCTAAAATTTGTATCTCCTATCGAAATAAATATTTATTTAATGACAATGTGATACTGATTTATATATGTATTTATGTATACGAGCCATTCATTTGTTTCACTTATAAAGTGAGCACACATATAAAGTGAGCGGTATCAATAGATAGTAAATGTTAAATATGTAAGAGAATAGTACGGATCTACTTTTTTGGATTCTTAAAATTACTACTTTTAGAATCAGTTTTAGTTAATTAGATATAACTTACTTTTATGGAATGTCCAACACTTCATACATAACACTGTATGGACCTGCATATATAACTATGTTTATCAACCATGGAAATGTATGGCAAACCTTTTTTTCTATCAAACGTAATTTATGTAATAATCGATTTTTTGTCGCAATTCTTGTCGTCTTAGTACAAAGGCTAGTGATCTCTAAGGATGCGAATATAAGCAACAGAAAACCTGTCTGTTATGGACGCGATGTTTTGTAATCTCCTTATGCTCCTTACTTGACCAACGTGAACAACGAACTTCTTATCCCTCTATATAAGGATCTCTATGTACTTATATTTGAGGCCAAGAACTGCAGCGCAACGAGGAAGTTTTATTTGCGGATTTAAAGTGGCTTATATCCTTATTAGTCTTTCCTTTTCTATCGCTTTTCTTTTCTGTATTTGTAGTTTAATTCTCTAGCTGAGTTGATAATACACATAACTTAAATATCTCGAAAATCACAAAGGATAACTACATTAAATCTTATATCGCTCATATATTCATCTTGTACGGTTAAAGCAATAAATCATAAAATATGTATGTTTCTATTTAAAAAAATTAAGATAGCGGCCATGTATAAGTAGTTGTCTACTAATTGCAACAAAATGTGCAAAAATATATCTAATTATGTTATAAAAATTGGATGTCTTTGCTTCAACCGATTTTATGCTTAACAGCACCGTTTCCAGACTTTTTAGCAACCCTGTACATGTGTAAATAAAACAAAAAATGTCCCACATATTTGATTAATGTAACAACCCATCATGCTACTCTTTCTTAGTAGATACTGGTACAGGTGGTGGGGTTGGTGGTTTAGTTGCTTATAAGTGCTAGCAACTTAATAATTTTCCGAGTTTAGTGATACCAAATAATTGGGTTTTTAGGTACTCGACGTTTTGTAACTGTTTTTCTATGGTTTCAACTTGATGTACGTAGTATGATCATTTAATTCTACTAATGACCCTAGATTCTATACTAGCTTACCTATTATATAAATATATGATAATTTGACAGGTAAGACCAGCCAACAAGTTATAAAAATAAATGTTAATGCCAGCGTTCTCTATTCTAGATTTTTATCTGTTCCAGAAATGAGGTAAAAAATTTGTGCCACACAAAAAGTAATTAACTGGTGGATTTCATAGCAGTGGTACGTGATAAGTTTTTTGGTAGAAAATAAATTTGATCACCTTCGGTCTGCTATTGTTAACGTAGTTAATTGTTTTCAACTATCAATCGCTTTTTTATAGGGTCACTAGGATTATTAGAGTGTACTTAAGTGGTCTTAGCACGTGATTAAAATTAAAAAAACATTTATAAGATAATTGAATGTTAAAAAATTCGCTTATTTTTATCACACTGAACTCAGAAAGAACTATTTGTATGAGGTCCTGAGCCATGCGTGTATACTTTTTGAATGTATATCTACATATATTTAAGTTACTACTTGTATAATTACTAGGGTCAAATGTGTGAGGCAACGCAGGGGCTCGGCACTATAAAATCCTATGATAATGAAGTATAAATCGTATTTTTAAGCGCCTTGTATATTATATACGCGTGTATTTCTTGCAAGTGCTACATACGCATTACCCTTCTCGAAAAGAGTCCGAAACCCCGGGCGTCTGCGCAGCCGTACGCTATCCTGTCGCGGGAACGCGGGATACTCTTACGCAGTTTTACACGCAGGTACATAAACATTCCGAAGCCTAATAATTACTAATTACTATACAAAGGTCGCTGCTGTCGATGATGCATCAGGTAGATATATACATGAGATCGAAAGTTGCATACTTATATTCTAAGTATTATGCTATAGATCTGTATATTGTTACAAATCCACTCTCGAGGAATGCAAAAAAAAAAACCTTCACTTTTTCAGTAGACATAGTAAGTATTATACGTTAAGAGGCACCCTAATGCGTACATAGCCGCATGAAGGGCAATTGATGATTTAACTTCTTTATTGAGCAGATGGAAACATGAGGTGAGAACTAATCGCGATCTAGTCGCTTAGCGCAGGCGTATGAAAGGCATCCGGTCTGTTAGTAGGGCTGTTTGAGTTAAAATTTGAAAAACCATTTTATATTTTATTCTGGTCTAGTGTCTGATTAGAAAAGTGCGTTATTACGAGCGTATTGTAGAAGCACTACATACATTCGAAAAATAAAAATTGATATTTGACATTGATGAAAAAGTTCAAATAATTAAATGGTATTTAGTGGTCGTCGGTCTGTAGGGGATATTAAAGCCATTTTTTAAAGAAAAATTTCCCAATAGGCGAGTCCCCCAGCGCTGTCGCAATTTGAATTTGACATGCGCAGATGCTACTAACATGAACATGGTGATTACGTCAGATTTCGGCGAATCTCAACAGAAGCGGACTCGGACAAAATCAGCTGTTGTAAAACAGCAACTGTTTAACAAAAAGACGGCAAAAGTCGCAAAAATATGCCCTGCAAAATATCATACGCCAGTTAAAAAGTAATGTTACTCTTTGTATCAAACAATTTATGAGTTTAATTGGTAAGTCCTGTTAAGTTCATTCTTCCTGACCACTGACATTACCACACCTAAATACTGCGTCGTGTAATAGTACGCAGCTTCATAGTACGTTTATTCGAATATTCACTAATGTATTCTAATGTATTTTCTGTATCGCTTTGCAATAATAGTGACCTGAGCCCGACTCTGACCTGAGCTACGATTCGTCGCAACGTTGCTCTTTAGATTTCCGCTAAAAACCCCCACTAAAACCAAGCCTCGTCGGCCTGAGTAACTATGACATAAAATGTATCATTTAATATGTTGTTAATATCCACCTATGTACGCATTAGGCTGCCGCTTACTGTATATTAGCAGAAAAAGATGGCGAAGGAAGAGGGAGACTTTCTTTATGCTCACTACTGTACATGTAAAAATGGTGCTCAGCTCCTCTGGTATGCGCATATAGCCATAATTATATGGTATCTAGTACCTATATATGGCATCAAGACGAATCATTATGAAGCTCTCTTTTGGCAAAGAAAATATTTTTTAAGGTCTAGTACCTCTGATGAAGAGTCTACATCTGATCAATCATACGTTCACCTCTTCTATATTTTCTAACGCATGCAAAGTCGGAACTTAAAATCTGTATTTTATTTTTACACCCAAAAAACTCTATACTAAAAACTATATTCAGAAAAAAAAGTTTACTTTTTACAGCTACAAACATTAAAAGGGAAAACCCCTAATTATAGATAGAGGCAGAATTTCGGCGAGTTGCAACAGAGTCGGACTCAGGTCACTATATGATAAATCGATAGTTCACAGAAACAACATCATAATATAATCGATATCTATAATCTGTAAATCAAGTTTCTTCGCGTTTTGGGCCCAAATTTTATGAGTTCTTATAGGTAAGTCCTTTTAAGTGTTATTTTTCGTGACACTGATGTTACCCACCTAGGTATGGTTCTGTCATGTGGTAGTTAGCCCCTAGTACATTTATTCGGTGTTTATGATTGTGTATTATGATGTATTTTCTGTGAATCTTCGCTTTGTAATAATAGTGAACTGAGTTTGACTCTGTGGCGACTCGCCGAAATCTTCGCTCTAATTATGAGCACAATGGTATCGCATACACCTATACGAAAAATACACGCACCTGTAAGGTTTTGCCTTGGTCGTTTTGCACCATCACGTCACAGTTTTGAGAGAAAACCTAACCTAAAAGTGCTAAAAGGCCATTTCTGCCTATATTCGTGCCATAATAACTGGAGACGAGATAGAGTAAAACGGACCAGACCATCTTATTCAGCCGTCCGAAATCTTTTAAGAAAGTAATAGTAATAATAATAATAATAAAACATAACTATAGATGGCGCAAACATTATTTTATTTCAAAGTTTAACAAGAAATACTAGAATTTACAATACGATACGATATACAAGTAAATCGGACCTAAATAGATTTTGATGCGATGCTCTATGCGTTTTGCTCTATGAGGTCGGGATTTTGTGAAAAAAAAACTTCGAAATAGATATAAAAGCCAGTTTTGAGATATTTAGTGACCAAAAGGATTATTATACATATATCATTTCCAATGGATTCACGTGTTATATACGTTGCTATTGTCCATTTTTATCAACGTCAGAATTTTAGCTCATTAAGATAATTTTGTTCTCACAAATGAGTTTTCTCAGAACGTCAAAAACCTTTGAATCACCTATTTGAGCTGAAAAAAAGTGTTTTTTCCAGATCTGTGATAATATTCATACCTCCGTTCTCTAAATAATAATAAAAAAGTAAGTGGTCAACTCTTTAACACTTTATTTGCCTTTCAATTTGCTTCCACACATCTCGGACCGACGATGCGTCGCAACGTGTTGTACGCACACCTAATAATAACCGTCATAATCATAAAACCAGGTTGACATCCGAACAATCGCGCCGCTCTATTATCTTTAAAATTTATTTATGTACTCCCCGCGAGCGAATCTCAGGGCGTTATCTCCCATGAACTCGAAAGCAGCCTGTATCTCGCCTAGGTGACATACCTATATATCTACAGGCATAAAAAATACGGGGACTGTGCAGTATTTGCTAGTGTTGCGGCGTTAAACTACTTTTATATTTATGTTTTATATTACGACGTTTATATTAAACGGTAATTTATCACATTTTAATTAGGATCTCTCTTCTTTAATTTCTCGTTAAGTTAGAAGTCCATTTTGTCAATATACTTTTCTTAACAACTTATTTTCATCAATTGCCCTCTCGTCGTTTATTTTGTATCTGATATTCTATAAAAATGTTTGTAATTTAATGAAATAATTGAAATAGTTACATATCAACGTCTACAAAAATTTTACCAAGTTCACAAGGTAAAGCAACAAGTTTTGAATTCATATCAGAATGTTTGTGTTTCCTTATTAATTTATGTACCTATTAGTTGGGTTGAGTAAATTTTAGTCATGGCTATATTCTTAATTAATTTCCTTTCATGTCCAAAACTTTATTATTAATTAAACATTAACGAAAATAAATTGGACTGAAATAGAAAATAAGAATATAAGTATTAACGCAATTACTAAGTTCTGTCAAAACAACATCAGTCCCTGAAAATTTTATATCAGCCTCATTTAGTACGTTGTTAGAATTGATGTACGAGTATAAACTGATGATTTCAATAGTAAAATATATTTGTCGGGAGTAGCGAATTGAAATGCAGTGGTGTTTTTGTCACGCACCTAGTGCTGGACTACACGGTGGAGACTTTAACTGGAATATATTCGCTAGCGGGGTGGTGAATGATTTTCCAAAAAATTCCCGAGACACGTCAACTTTAAATGTATTTACCTACATTTTGCAAGCAGTATGAAAAATATAGCCCTTCAGGGGTGGCTGAAATCACCCTCGACATGATTTTCCAAATGCAGCCTATGGCAACTGTGACCCTAATTGTAAAGCTGGTGGAAAGAGGAATCCAACGCACTGATCAAATTTTAATTTTTAGTATGTTTGTAGGGTTCATATAATTAAAACAATTTAAAAATTAAATTTATTTTCAACGTAACAATTTTCAAAATGTGCACCATTCACTTGTTGGCAGCATCCCAGTCTGTGGTAGGTTCCGTCCCTTACATTCTGCAACATTTGCGGTGTTATTTTTCCGATTTCCTCTTTATCCTTTCCTGCAGATCTGCTATGTTGTTAGGTTCTGAATCTACGCCCTACTTTTAAGATGTCCCCACAAAGAAATCCAGTGGTGTAAGATCTGGAGATCTTGCTGGCCACTCAATATTACCTCGCCTCGGATACCTACCAGGAAAAATTCTGTCCAGATACTGACGAACAATGGCAGCATAGTGTGGTGGGGCCCCATCTTGCTGAAACCATGAACCCACTCTCGTCGGTCAAGTTAGGGTTTAAGGGTTTGGAAATAAATGACATAGCACTGGCATTAGTTCGTGCTGGAGTAAACACCAAGTATCTTTCTCCATTAAGAGTGTCATCAAAGAAAAATGGTCCTACAATTCCAAGCTTGTATTATTCCGGGCCACATGTTAGTTTTCTGTGGGCGCAAGTATGAAGTTTCCTCATCCAATGGGGGTTCTCTTCACCCTGTAACGACAATTTTGACGATTTACGTGCCCATTTAATGTAAAAGTAGCCTCGTCCAGAAAAATTATCCACTCTAAAGATAACTGGTTTTGATCAATACAAGTCATCAATAAATCATAAAATTCCACTCGTCGATCTGGATCATCTTCAAATAGCTGGTGAGCAGCTTGCATTTTTATATGGGCGTTTTTTCTCATATTTAAGTATTTTTAAAAAAACTGTTTTGTGATTAAGATTACTATCACGGGCGAATTGACGGGCTGGAGTGATTGGAGCAAGAGGATCTTCTAGAGCAAGCAACAAATTCAACTTCGTGTCGTCATCAACAACAGCCTGCCCCTTACTCGGTACTTTCCTGACGTAACCCATCTCTCGATATTGTACCTCAATTTTGCTAATGGTACCTTGATTTAGTGGTGGCAAGTCGGATGCGTTTTCTCGAAACAAGCAGAACAACTTCGCATTGAGTTTAACCCTATCACCATATCCAATCATCATCAAAATTTCGATTTTTAGTGATTCAGTTAAATAAGACATTTTCACCAATTTGAAATAACACTTCGATTCAAACTCTGAATACAGCACACAAACTAAATTACTCTTTGCGGCCGTGTAAAAAACAATAACTTAAAAAAATATGAAAATATCAGTTATGGCAAAAAATTGCTTGGAATTTTGTAGGGACTTTCATATGAAAAGTAAGGTTTACATTCCCAAACTAAACAACACACATTTTGAGTAGAAATTGTTGCGTTAAAAATAAATTAAACTATAAAATTACGTTTTAATTGTATGCAACCCTACAAACATACTAAAAATTAAAATTTGATAAGTGCGTTGGATTCCTCTTTCCACCAGCTTTACAATGAGGGTCACAAGCCATGGGGTTGCATTTGAAAAAATCATGTCGAGGGTGGTTTCAGCCACCCCCGAAGGGCTATATTTTTCACATTACTTGCAAAATGTAGGTAATTACATTTAAAAGTTGACGTGTCTCGAAATTTTGAAAAACTCGATTCACCACCCCACGCTAGTGAATATATTTCCAGTTGAGTCTCCACCGTGTATATATAGAGGTTTATTTGTAACAAGAGGTCAGAACAGTTTATTTCTCTGTTAAGTGTTTATATACAAGATGTTTTTGACATTATATGTCTTTATTATGGGCCCCTGGAAAATATTGCGATCTGCGTCATGGTAATACGTCGCGTCACGCCTCTGGGCGGGACCCCCCCTCAGCCTGGGCCTGGATGAGAGCTATACCTCATTTAAACCTTCATCTCGTCCCTCATTTAACTACCATTTAATTCCTCATTCCAGCTCTATTTCAATTCTCCTCATTCCTCATTTTCGGGTTGGCCAATTTCGGCAGGTCCCCCCTCGGCCAGGGGCTGGATGAGAGTTATTCCTCATTTAAACTACATCTCGGGCTACATTTTAACTCTCATACAATTCCTCATTCGTTCCCTCATTCCAGCCCTCACTCAATTCTCCTCATTTTGGACTCTCTGGGCGGAGGTCCGGCCCTCGAGTTGACCAATTTCTTTATTATGGGATTCATGTCTTTATTATGGGATTGCCCCTGGAAAATATTGCGATCTGCCTCATGGTTTTGCGTCGCATCACGCTTGCTGGTAAAGATGGTTTTGCCTAACCTGAAGGGCCAAAATCTGGGGTAAGGGAAAAACTCTATCGAGCATCATGTATGTGACGCATGACGTCATGGGTCTTGATGGTTTGCCTCTTGGGTCCTCTTTCTGGGTCCTCTTTCATAATAAAGACATATAATGTTCCATGGCCTCACGTGCGTAGCCTACGTGAGCTATCTTTAAGTTGAGGTTTTCGTTTTAACACGACTGAGAACTCAAAAAACTAAGCACATTTTTCAAACAACATTTTTTCTGAAATCTCAAAAAGATAATGGAAATGTAAAATCTTAATTCAAATCTAACCTTTTAATTTAGTGAGTCGGGCCGGCTAAAAGGGGTGTTCGAAATTGTCGCCAATTGGATTCGTTCACACAACGGAACCGAACTGTCGCTCGGTGTATCTACGACTCTGCGCGTGCCGTGAGAAGCGAACGTTTTTCTCAAATTATTTCTGCGGCGTTTCTATGTGTATTTGCGTAATTTTAACACTGTGTTCACTTCAGTCTTTTTTTTTTTTAGATTATACACCAAAATGTTCATCTAACCTCACAGATAATTGCAGCAGCAACTCGGTGGCGCACTCTATATGCCCCTTCAACATCCAACCATGATTCGTTATTATTATTACTGTAAACATGGATCATTGTAAAAACAAAAACAGCGTTTTGTTTGCGTGCTTTAATCGGTAAAGACAAAAAAAAAACACTTATGTTGAAGATTTGTACGTTTTTTACTGGGATGACTAATTTCTACACTTTTTGTTAGAAGATTTTGACTCTTTTTCTCGTAATTAGATTTAAATAAAGCTTTTGTACCAGGGCCGTAGTGATATTGTGGATGTTAATTTTTAAAAACAGTAGATAATGTGTTATATTTTGATATTTCAAGAAAATATGTTATTTGAAAAATTCGCTTACTTTATTAAGTCCTATGTCGTGTTAAAAGGAAAACTCCAAAATAAAACACCGTGTAGAAAATAAGATACTCACTTCGGATTGTCCTATATTCTAAGCTCATGAAATTAAATTGACTGAGTAATTCCTGATAATCTGCTTCTCTCGGAGAGAGTACGTCATTGTGCTTATAACGAAGGAAATTTCCCAAATTTGACACTCTGAATACTATTTGTGACATTCATAATATGGAACCATACCAGTGCATCGTATTCCAATTTAGTTCTTACAATGAAAAAGTACAAAATCTTCAGAATTTCAATATTAGAGAAATGGACTACAGTTTCTAATTATGAAACCATGTAAAATAATGTTTCTATGCTTTCAGAGCTGCTTTGTTAATATGGTCAATGAACATAGTTTGTCATCATACATGATCCCTAAATATTTGGTAGAATATGTGCTATTAAACTAATGGGATCTTGTTGTTTCCAAACGTAAGGACCCTTTAATAGGGAGATCACCTAGCGTGCTAGATTATCTCCTAGTTCATCGATAAACAATATGAATAAAGCGGTCTTAGATTTGATCCTTGAGAGCCCCACGTTGGTTTAAAAGAAATTAGAATTAGTAGCTATTGTGTAATACATATTGCTGCTTATACTATTGTGTAATACATATTTTTGAGATAAGGATTTATAAATGTTAAAATAGATTTATCAAACCAAAAATCAGTTTAATTTCCTCAGCAAAAATAGTGTCATCATTACGATCAAAGGCTTTCGGAAAATAAATGTGTATCACGTCTTTCATATTCTAATTTGTCACGTGTTATGAGATACAAAGTGTGTGAGTAAAGCTAAATTCGTAATTGAAGACTTCTTTGAAACTATGCTGGTGTTTAGCTAATTATCTGGGGCCTTTTCTTAGTTCACCAATTTTCTTTCAATATATGTAGCTGTAATTAAAAAGATCACATTGATTTATTGTCTTAAAAAAATAAAGGCGGTCTCCGCAACATATAATCTTAACCAAAAAACAAAATAACCAACTTTTTTAATTCACACTAGTTTTCGTTTCTAACTGTGGAATTGAAATATTAAGCCTTCTGCATGTAAACAGCGACAAAATGTTTTGGAATGTTAACTTACATAGAGGATAATCTAGTGATAGAAAGAAAAAAAGAAAGATAGTGATCAGAAATTTTTGAATCAAAAATTTGATATAACAATACAACTATGGAGATTCGTTTTTTTTAATGCAGTAACGAAAGTTAAAATTTTAAATGGGAAAAAAAGTAGAGATATGCGTAAGGATGGTCTGCTTATGCTTACCTGGTGAAACATTCATGAGTTTGTGGATAAAAAAATCCATTGTCCTGGACTTGATCTTCTGATTGTACTGTCTTTTAAATCAAAACGTTGAAATGCACGTTTTTTGGTTTAAATCTTTCTTCTGGTACGAGCCCTGACAACTTAATGTTTGGACGGCAAAATATTTTCCATTTAATTTGCTTTTTTGACTCACATATTCACATTGCATATTTGTTTCAGCAATTGATCAAGAAAGTTGCATAATTTTAACGTTTTCTTAGAAATCTGAGTAACTTTAGAATCAGAATAAAATTAAAACGCTTCTTAAAAGAAAGGCCGCCGAAAACATGTGGCAACTAAATGTTTGGACGCATGAAACTTTAGAGCCATTTCTAATAATTGGACTTTGAAAACAAAGTATTTCTAGCTGTCATACAATTCACTTGCTTACAAACATTCAGTCCGCGAAGCAAAAATGGCCAAAGGCGTAGCTTATAGTCAAGATTTGCGAAACAAATTTGTTCATCATGTACGAGGCCAAAGTATGAAAAAATTAGTGACAGCATAGATGTACCCAAATCTTGTGGTGTACATCTTAAAAACTTTTCGCGAAACAGGTAGTACAGTAAATCGTGGCAAAAGTAGCGGACGACCAAAAATAGTAAAGGAACGAGATAGAAGAGCACTTGTCAAAATCTGCAAGTCGCAAAGAAGAGCAACTTTACGAGATATTACGGCGAACTGGAACGAAGTGCTGTCGGCAATGGATACACAAATCAGGACTAAAATTTTACAAGGCAAAATTTAAAAATATTAACTCTACTAACAGCAAACGTTTACAATTGTCTTTACTTCGGCCAAGGAAAAACCCTTGCTCACGGAACCATCGGATCAATGGATCCAAAATATCCTGGATGTACGAAGATTGATCTTAAATAATATATAGAGACGAATCGAGATTTGATGTAGTATTGGGGATCAAGAAAACGGGTTTTAAGAAGTAAAAGGTGAAGCCCTTCATAAAGATTGTCCCGAAAGGACAGGTTAAGTTTCCAAAAGGGGGATGGGTTGTGGGCTGCGTTTTAGCATGGTGTGGGAAAGTTCTGCTTGTAGTTGGATATGTAAACGCTGCTAAATATCAAGTGATATTGCAAAATAATTTACTGCTATCCCTCAACTGAATTAAAATGTGGACATCCAGAGAAAAAAATTTATATCTCAACAAGACGGCGCATCATGTCACGGCAGAAACCACAAAAAAATGGTTTGGTGACAATGATAAATGTCCTTTCGTGGCCGTCCAATAGCCCAGACTTAAATATTATTGAAAATGTTTGGCATCAAATGAAACGAGAACTTAGAAACCAATCTCCCCAGAGAACCGTGCCTACTCTGAAGGAAAACTTGTCGAAATATAGTTAAACTTGTCACTAGACTATATCAAGAAACTTATATTGTCCATGCCGGATAGGATTAAGGCCGTTTTAAGGCTCACGGCGATGTTACATCGTATTCGAGCAGACCGTCCAAACTTTAAGTTGCCAGGAGTTTTTGTTTAAGATTTTGTTATTATTAATTTAACAATATTATTAAAGGCCAAATTTAGTTAAAAAATATTTCTACATTCTATAGTTTCTTTATATAGTTCTTAAGATTGGGGCAGAAACTCGTATTAACAAAAAATAAGCAATTTCTTATAAAATTTCGGTCGTCCAAACATTAAGTTGTCAGTGGCTCGTAATATAAGAACATGACGCTCGTTTCTTTCCATTTCTTGTTTAAATCTTCACAAAACTTTCAGACGGCATTAAAGTTAGAAAAATCAATTTTGGTACTTTAACAAACGAACAAGTGATTTAGATTACTACAGAAACTACTCAGAGATTTACTGTATTAATATCGACAAATACCTGTTTACCCTCGTATGTATACAAACGAGATTTTTTAAATGCCAATCAGATATAGTGTGGATCGAAACGACAGACTCGGTGAGCGCACTGAGCCTGCTTCTTTTTGCTTTTTCGTGTCGCTTAAAATAAGGCCCGGGTCTCCGATAGCGATCGGAACTCTTTTATTTCTGCCCTTCCGCGATTTATCGGGTGAGCTTTTAAGGAGCGGGCTCGATGAAAGATAGGGAGTGGATTCTGGACGCATATCTGATTTTTAGGATGCATTCACTGCATGCAGATTTGGTAATGGGAATACGAAACTGATGTGGGTCGGGAAAGATGTAGTTTTATATATGGTAAGTTGAAAAATAGTATAGTTTACAGCAGCGGTCAGCAACGTCCAGCCTATTTTCTGCGGCCCGCAAGGAAAAATAAAAAAATATATATTTCCTTTTTAACCCGTTAGGTCCCAAATGTCCTGATTTTTCAGCCAGTTTATTTTCACCGTTATCGGTGCTGATAAAAATTCGGTCTGGTCAATTCCGACGTAATATTTCATGCTTTTTCAGTATATGGCCTTAGAATTTTTCAAAAAATGATTCTAAAAAAGTTAAAATAAGTTTTTGGACAAAATACGATGTATTCGACAACAAAAATTTTTAGACTTTAGAATTTCTTTATAAATTTCATACATTTTTTTTCTCAAAAATTACGTACTTTGGTAAAAATGTTTTAGGAATAAAAAATGTCTTAGAATACCTAATCATAAATCGTCTTTAAAAAATCCTGAAAAAACTTGAGAGCGAGAATACAAAAATTTTAAAATATTCTTGTTCTTGAGAAATTTTTCCAAAAAATTTATAGTTTTCGAGAAAAATAAATTGATATTTGATATATTTTGTATTTGATGACGATTTTTGGTTGCAAAAAATCACGAAATCTAAATTTCCAAAAATGTCACTTACAGAATATGAAACAATTTGACAGTATTTTTCGATTGATTCTAAGACATTGTTCTTAGAACATTTTTACCAAAGTCTGTAGTTTTTTGAAAAAAAAAATGTATGAAGTTTATATTATAAATAGTTTTGTAAAATCAGGACATTTGGGACTTATTGGGTTAAAATATTTTATGAATTATTTTTTGACCGTTTTATTTCACATTCATTGTGATGTTTCGCTTATCTACAATTAAATGTTATAATTTACCATACTTACTGTTTTATTGATCTAATATGACGTATTTTCAATTTTCGGATGACAATTCAATTTCGGCCCACACTATATTTAAAGATATTAAAGAAAAACACTACCAAAAAATGTTTACTTTTTTCAGTCATTCTTGGACCCTTAAAATAAATAAAATCGTTATCACCGTTTTTTACCATAAAAAGTACAACTCTTAAGGAAAAAAATGAGTCCTGATTCGTTTCTCTACGACTCTTCGTCGAGATAGAAGAGCCGATTTTGGAGATGAGTTTTTTTTTCGAAAAACCGATATCTCGCAAAATTGTTAATATTTTTAAAGAAGGCTCATTTTTTTGCTAGCCAAGGGCTATATTTACAGTAAGTAACAAGTGTCAAAACCTTAATTTGCAAGATATGTAGCAAAAACAAAAAAAAGACGATTTTTGACGGTTTTTTCGATATACCTCGAAAAGTAATATAGCAATCGATATATTCAAAAAATACGAATCAATAGGTTTTTTTAATACCTACAACTTTCTCATTTAAGTTTTTCCGCTCAGAGTTCAAGTTTTTTTTTTTTATTAGCAGAAAAACCGTTTTTTTTTTAGGTTTAGACTTTTATGAATTTTTTAGGTTAACTTCGCCGTTTACGAGCAAAAGGAAAAAAACGCTATCTTAGAATTTGTTTTCCTGTATCACCATATATTTTGTTTCCTGTTAGGATTTTTGGGATGCTCTTCTAACTATTGATTGGACTAATTCGTTGTACCACCAAATGGCCCTTCTATAAAAAAAGGTTGCCGACCCCTGGTTTAAAGTATTGAGATACCATTGAATCTGACAAAAAGAATCCTTCAAGACTCAATTTTCAAAATTCAATTCACATCCTTCTAGACTCAAGTTTATATAAACTTCAGTCGAGAAAGTCATGTAATAAGTATGTAAAAAGATTATTTAAATACTGAGACACTCCTGTAGTATATCAAAATCTTTAAAACCTCGAAGAGATGAACTGAAACTGAGTTATGGAATTTTTTTTAGATTAATACCCGTGAGAAAAGTACTGTCTTCTGAAATATTAAGGAGTAACAAAAAAAAAAGAAATTATGAGAAAATTAATAACGAGAATGTGTTTCACATATCGATCGATGCTACTGGATTCTATGTAAAAGTTCATAGGTTTTATTTCTTACTTAAAACGAGATTCTCCTCCTATTATCGATTAAAATATCGTCTAGTTTTAAATGATGTACAAACACAATTTAGGCGGTATATTTTTATACACCTTACAACTTCAAGTTTGATCTCCTATTTTGAGCATCCTGTACATTTAGATCAAGTGTACTTGGCAGTAAGCTTAGTCTATCGTGCTCACATGATAACAAAATAATCATACAATTTTACAACAGCAAATTTTATTATTTTTTTTAGTGGTTTACAATTTCAATTTCTTATCTTTAAAATGAAATATTTCGTAAACCGTTCATTTTAGAAACAGACAATGACTATTAAGGTGACTTTTAATTAATGAGTAGAAACCAAGAATGGCAGAAAAAATATAGTATTTTTTTCAATGCTTATCATTCATTTTATAGAAATTTTAAATAACACAGTTAGTATTCACTTCCAATATATCCGGAAGTGCTAGAAACTCGAAAATATTTTAGATATGTAAAATATCCTCGAAAAACCTCAGATACAAATTATTTTAAGTCCCATATTATTTGTAGGTTTTCCACTACGACCACTAAAGGTGACGTACCCTGTATAACGATAGCTTCATTTCATCTTAACAGATCCCAAAAGTGAGCGAACCAATTGTCAATGGAAATTCTATCAAGTGGGCGTGACCGACATTATGTCACAGAAGCCACTATCCAATAAAATTATCGTGTATCATGACATGACCATATCTACTCACTATTTTTCTATATGGTAACATGAACAGACGCAGTTTGTATGTTTGTAGACTCTTTTTTTGAAAGAAAAGTTTCATCTAATCATATATATAATAGAGAGCATAATAGGGAACAATCATTTATTTAATTTTGAAACAGATTTTAATTTCAAAGTTAACAACTCAGAGACAATACACACAAACAAAATTTTGTATGAGTTCTTTTTCCATTTGTCAATAATTAGTTCCTAATATTGACTTAAATGCCCATTATTAAAATGGAACTTTTAAATATTTGTGTCAGATTGTGTCATCTTAATTAATATTGCATGTCAAAATCTGTCTCTGAATTAAAAAAATATGCATTAACCACCATATTAAAAATTGTATATTATTAAAATATACAAGTCGACAAGGTGTACTTATAATAACAGGAATATTAGATGTTGCTGTTAATTGATATCTTATACCAACAAACAATCTTAGAAGAGAAAAATAAGATGTCGATAACGAGAGGAATAATAATTAATGTAATATGCCCATTAGCTTGGAGATTTGCATCACAGAGGACGCCGCTGGCTTGTGCATTCTGCAATAGGGACGAATGCAACTTCAATAAAGGCCAGCAACGACCGGCTGGAAACCGGTTTCGTATCAATAAAAAAAACGGAGAAATAACCTCCTGCACTACCTGCATCTGCCTCGTTCAGGTATTATTAACTGACCCAGCTCTCGGTAAAGATATGATGTCGCGCAAAGGACGATTGCAAATTCCCCTGGTATTTCCTTTCTCTGGTCTCTGCTCTATAAAAGTTACGCACATAAAGTAAATGACAAAGCTAGACTCAATGGTTTGTTTTATAATAGAATATTGAGTTTCTCATATGCGTTTTTCTTGTTACAAGCAAACTATCAAAACCTAGATAGATAACTTAAACAACAGTGGTAGACTATCGAAAGGTATCGATAGTCGGAAATAAAATTGTATATATTCGTAGTACCGTAACGAGTAGCACCGAAAACTATCGATACTTTTGCCAAAATTGTCATTTTAAGGATAAAAATTGTATCCATTCTTACGTCAATTATATCAAATAGAACATAATGTATTTTATAATTTCGTTCGCTTGCCTCTTTCGTCGTCTTTCTATAAATACTAGTATTCCATATACTTAAACTGTATGGTTTTTGAGTTATCTTATGGTATTTATCAAAATGATAGAGTTAGAGTTAAAAATAGAGAGTTATATAGTCAAGTGAGTCATGGACAACAAATCAAAAATCTTGAATAAATTCAACCGTACCGCAAAAGATTGTATAGATGAAGTATGAAAAAAGGGAAGCGGACTGTATTATAAAATACAGTATATACAGTCCCGATCGAAATTATTCGGCCACCCGAAATATTTTCACAAAACGGCGCGTGTATCCAAACTAAAAATTGTTATTGCAAAATCCCATTCAGTATAGTATAGTTGCCGTGTTGTATAGTAAAATAATCTTGAAAAAAAGGTAAAGGCAATAATTTTAATAAACAAAATACGAAAGAATTCACATTGTACAGCCATAGGGAGCGAGCGAAATTATTCGGCTCCCTCCCGAAATATACATAAACACGTGACTCATGTGATACCTACCACAGCATTAGGCGTGTGTTAGTCTCAGACAGTTGTCGGCCACAAACCAGTACAGTGCATCGCGTAATTTACACAATACTGGGCAATGGGTCGCAAAGGCAAAGAGGTGTCAGTTGACATGAGAGAACGCATTATAGAGTTGAGTAAAATGGGTTTTAGTCAGAGGCATATAGCGGAGGTCATTGGGCGACCCCGACAAACAATTCTGTCAATCATTAAGAGATACAAAACATATCATATTCTGGCTAATCGACCAGGTCGAGGCCGCAAGCAAAAATTATCCGAACGACACAAGAGGTTGATCCTACGTAAAGTCAAATAAAATCCTCAAGTTACTGCCACGGCACTAACTAGAGAGTTAGAAGTGCACTTTGGAGTAAAAATACATGTAACCAATGTACGAAAAATCATACTCGAGGCCAGTTTTGTTACCCGGATAGCTCGAAGAAAGCCATGGATTAATGAAGTAAACAGAAAAAACGGGTTTTATTTGCGAAGGAATATTTAAATTAAAGACCTGAACTTCTGGCATCAGGTTTTATTTACAGATGAATGTAAATTATGCGTTTTTAATGCACCTAAAAGAAAAATTGTGTGGAGACGTCGCGGAGAAGCTTACAAATTAAAAAAATGTATTGCCCACTGTCAAACACGGAGGTGGTGCGGTAATGGTATGGGGAGCAATGGCAGCTTCAGGTGTTGGTGTACTGCATGTTATCGATGGTATACTTGATCGATTTAAATATTTAGACATATTAAAAAACAATTTGCACCGTAGTGTCACAAAAGCAGGTCTTTCTGAAGATTACTTTTTCCAACAGGATAACGACCCGAAGTATACTGCTCGGGTCGTTCCTGAATGGATCCACTGTAATGTTCCCCATACACTACCAACACTCCCCCAATTGCCGGATACAAATCCTATAGAACTAGTTTGGGCCGAACTAAAGCGGAATGTACAGAACCGACATGTGACTGGTGTAAAGGAGTTAAAATCAGTGTTAATCGAGGAGTGGGATAAAATAAGTCCAAAATTCACAAAAAAATTAGTGGATTCAATGCCTAGAAGACTGGCTGCTATTATTAAAGCTAAGGGATATCCCACACAATATTAAATGTCATTTTATATTTTTATGTTCAACGAACTTTTAAAATGGCTGAACAATTTCGCTCGCATTTTATAAGAATAATATTTAATTATCATTAATTTTTCAATAAAGACATTTTAAGTTTAATTTGTTTTTGTACTTTTTTATTGTATAATAATGCATGTACATCATACTCAGTGGATATTACAATATCTGTTTACTATGTGGCTACACACACACATATTTTTAATAAAATTTCAGGTGACCGAATAATTTCGCTCGCGACTGTATATTATATTGATCGTAAAGAGACATACAAAAAAAGAGATAGAAATAGTGGTCATGTTGAAGCTCGAAACGAAACTTTATTGTTGTCGTGGAATGGATTTTATATTTAATGAAGAACAGAGGCGTGTTTAGGCACGTTTCATGGTTAGGCAAGTAATAACGGACAATCCAAGAACATCAATTACCCATCTGAGCCAACAACTGAATTTACCCTATACAACGTGTCAACGAATTTTGAAAAATGGTTTGGAGCTCCATCCATATATAGTCTGCAATTCACACATGACATTTTCAGAGCGACGAACCTTTAAGACTACAGTTATGCCAATAGTTTATTAACCATATTAACAATAATGATGCTGTGTTCGAATTTTTTTTTACTGATGAAGCTTGGTTCCATCTGTATTCCGTTGGGCTACATTAACTCTCCGAATATGAGAGTTTGGAGTGCAGACAACCCTCACTTTTATATTGAAACTCCAGTACACTCACCAAATTGGAGTGTGCGTCGCTGTGAGCAGAAGGAGGATTGTTGAACCTCTTTTTCTAATGGAACAATGAATGCGGAGAGGTACCGTTTAGAAATCTTAACCCTTTTGTACAAATGTTGCACGACGACGAACTTGAAGGTCGTCTTCAACAAGACGGAGCTCGTATACTTACTACTAGGGAAACAAATTTTCGAAGATCGTGTAATTAGCTTGAACACGCAGACAATATTCCCTCCTAGATTGACCAACTGTGATTTTTTTCTCTGGTCGTATCTAAAAAATTAAATTTTTCAAACTCCCCTTGGCGATATGGAAGACCTTCAGCAACGCATTGTAAATAAAACTGAAGAAACTAATAGAACACCGTGGATACTGCAGCACGTTATTGACTCTTGATGTCTTGATGATGATTTTCTCTTTGAGATGTTTTTTATTTCTGTTTTTTATGATCTTTTCAATGATGTTACAAATCATAGACAAGTTTTAGGTTATAATTTAAGATTCAGAATAGAAATACGTCTTTTTTTTGCTCGGCCAACTTTGACCGTTTTTTTTTTTTTTTGGATGGTTCGTTATTATTAGGTATACAGTTTGTGTAAAGGCAACATTGGCCAGTTTTGAAAAAGGACAAACAAAGCGAGACGACAGATACCGCATACGCATCGACGGTAGTGGGAAAATAAGACCGATCCACTCACCACCTGCCGCTAGACAGAGCGAGAAGTGTAGTTGAAGTAAACAGTATTCTTGTTAAAAATGTTATTAAAATGATTTATTCACGCGAAGAAATACATACATATATCAGAATGTCGTATAGCATGGCATCATAACGGCAATTCTGAACGTAAATTAAAATATTCATTTGCTAACATGTGTTCCCAAATAGGCAAACACTTTCTAAAAACACTAGGTATCCAAAATATTACGCATAATCTTATTAGTACAGCATTTTGGCTCGGCGCGGCGGGCGATTAGCCGTGCTGTGTGAAAGAAGGGTTCAGGTTCAGACGTGTTGACTCGTACTGATTAGGTAGGTGGTGAAGGGCCGGTCTTATTTTCCCACTACCTTCGATGCGTAATGATGGTTGCGTCTTACATGTCGTTTCACATGTATTTGTCCTTTTTCATAATCGGCCGAAATTGGCTTAACACACACTGTATATTAGGTATAGATGTTAGCATGTCTTGAAAGAGGATAAAAAAAGGAAGCGAAAGAAATCAGAAAAATTAATACGTTGTATTTAAAATAAGCGATAAGATTTCGAAAACCGTTCAGTTTCATATCCTTTATAGTTCTCCTGAAACGTTTAATAGGCTACTCACCGTGAAGCACCCTGTATGAACGAGGGCAAGTCAAATATAAACCGAAATTTTCCAAAATAATAATAACACATTTTTCCCACCGAATGGATGTCGTGGATTATTGAATGAACTCTCCCATGAATCCCACTGAACCAGCAATTTCTTCAAAGTGTAAGGCGACGGTCACCCTCCGAAAGCTCACGTACTGCACGGGTGTTCTCTTCCGCGATGGAGGTTCAAGGACTACGATCATGTGGTTCACTTTCCACCGTGTCTCGTCCCGCTGACAAACGGTTATGCCACACATACACTTGCGTTTTAGAAAGGTTTGGGAAATATTCATCCTTGGGTAGGGCCTGAAGACGCGACAAAATTTCAGAAGGTCGCACACATTCAATAGACAGAAATTTTATACTGTGTGGCGCAACAGAAGGAACTACCTACTCGTTCATTACGCTACGGTCGACTGAATGCAAAAAACAAGAGGTGTCGCATGTCACGAGGTGTCTAGCTATCCAGACGGAATTCGTGGAAAAGCGGCAGCCCCTCTAATACGCCGCCTGGCCTTGAAAAGAAAATTCCGGTTTATATTTGACTTGCTCTCGTATATATCAAATTTTCCGAAAAAAAAAACTACGACAGTCCTGATTAATAGTCTTCTATAATCAAAACTACCGATAGTTTACCGATACTGGTATCAGTAATTTTCTAATTTAACAGTATCCAACTTCTTTCTGAATACCGCAATCCTTTGGTGCTTCCAACCTGCATTTCAATCTTGTTGTAATTTGCGAACTCCTAACCTCAAGATAAATTCAGGCTTTTTAATACGGCCAGTTTACTATCTCCTTCCATTTCGTAATATCGAACGTTTCCTCTTGATGTCCCAGCGTGAGGCGTCGTTCGCCGACTGAGCACACCGGTGACATTCAAAAACGAATTCTTAGAGACGAATTTTTAATAATTACTCACGGTAAATAATGATATCTGTATGCTATCTCGAGGACTCATGATGTAAAACATTCTAAATTAGTCACAACGCTGCTACGACCCGCGATAAGGGACGAGAAAGACATAACAACATAAAAGTCGAGTTAATGTCGTGTCGTGAGTACAACCTCAAGTCGGGGATTTGATGATGGAAGGTTTCAATGAACTTTTCTGTTCCGAGATTTTGGCCTGAGCAAATATGGAAGCCATTATAGCGTCCATTTGGTTTGAATGCTGAAGTAATCTATACCGACAGTTTAATTTGATCTTAAATTGTAAAACTGTGAGTGAAGCAATTGGCACTGGACAGACGGAGTATGGAAGTTGTAGTAAAATAGAAAATATATCAAAGGAATGAGAAGTCTCGAAAGTGGGCGTGGTCGAACGTATGCGTTACCCGCGCTGATGGATTAGGTTTTACGTCAGAGAAGCCACTATAAGATTATCGGTAATACAAAATGCGTAAGAAACCAATATATTTTGTTTTTCTTTAGGTGTTTTCTCACTCACCACAATATCAAGGTTTCTATTTTCTGAAGTGCAATGGGCTTATTTCACTGGGCACTGTACATAATTGTTACTGTAGCGTCACCAGCGAATTGCGGACAACGAACGTACGATTTAGAACGTCCATACCCGAGAGATAGTACTCAGATCTTATCAGCAATATATACAACCAGCTACAGAAAAATTTAAAGCAAGCAAAGTATCACTATTTATTAGTCTAGATTATTTCTACGACTACTTTTAAAGATTTATTCAGTTAAATCATCTAATAAACTCAGTGTTCAGAATGTGAACAGTATGATGTGCCAATCTTAGTTTACCTGTTCTCATAAAAAGTTTTCTCATTTAAATAGCCTTCTCTAAACAATCCTTTGTAGAGCAATTACTAAAATCAGTAAAACTACGTTATACTGATGGTATTAAGAATGCTTTCTGTAATAATTATTAACCCTTAATCTAAGATCCGGGTATACTATACCGACACATTCAATACAAATAAAATACAAGACCATTTGAAAACCACAAAGAAAAACATTTAAGTTACCATTTTTTGTTACTTTCCTTTTTGTTCTATATATAAAACTTGTAATTTTATTTTTATTTTATGAGCATAATACAGCAGCGGTGTCATATCGAAGTCAGGGTAAAATTTATGAACGTCTCGGGTTAAAGGCAAAAATCCTAAGATATACTAGAGTTAGGCTGTGACAATCATACGAATTTGATATAGTTAATAAAATGCTAATAATTAATAAATAGTTGTTTCCGAAGTAATTTTTCCAGCTGAAAACTAATTCGGGCTCTATCATGTCAGGTTTTTGAGATATTCTAACCTAAAAGTGAAAAAACACTGTTTTTTGACATATTTGAGGTTATCTAGCATCGAGATTTTTTTTCTCAAAAAACTATGTGTAGGATTTTAAAGTACAAGTCTTCCTCTATCAAATGCCGTTGAGTTTGTTCAAATATAATATTTTTTTTTTTCGCCAAGATATCGCATTTTGAAATATCCATGTTAGTAATTTTCATAAGAAATATTTAAAAACCAATAACAAGTCAATATGTTCTTATATCAAAAGATCTGCTCTTTCAGAATCTAAGATTTTTAAAAATTTAAATTTTTAGAAGAAAATTCAATATGGCCAACCAAGTTGTGACTAAAGTTACAATAGCGTCTGTGTAACTTTCATGAACTTTTTTAATGAAAGAATGACGTCTTTATTTAGATTATTTTGTAGTACTAGAAATTTATAGTAACATAGAAATAAAAATAAAGGTTAATAACAATTATATTCCTTATAGCGGAAACAATATGGCGACGAAAATGTGAAATTGCGATAAAATAAATGAGTATTCGATTGACCATTAATTTTCTATGTTTTCGAAGTAGCTGAAGTCAAATTTGATGTTATATTTTCATTTCTTTTAATGAAATATTCAATATGGTGACCAAGAAAATTCGGAAAATAAGTAGGATATTTGAGATATTCTAATGTAAAAGTGCAAAAACTTGTTATTGACTTTTAAATATTTTTACGTTTCTTAATAAAAAAAAAAAAAAACAATATTTTGATATACACGTGTCCATAACAGGAAAGGGTATAAGAAAACGTTTCCAGGTATAGGAAAAATCACAAACATGAAAATTTCAAAATCTCGGCGAAAAAAAAAGATATTTGAACAAACTCAACTGCATTTGAAAGAGGAAGCCTTGTAAAAATTGCGGTGCTACATAACCTCAAATATGTCAAAACACAGTGTTTTTTGCACTTTTAGGTTTGAATATATCAAAAACCTGACGTGATAGAGGAATTCTAAGCCCGGATTTGTTTTCAGCGGGAAATTACTTCCGGAAACAACTATTCATTGTCCACGGGCACAAAATTTTCAAAATTTTGCAGGGTAGTGTTATTAGTAAAGCCGGCAGATCCGGGCGGCGGGCCATCTCAACACATCTCTTAACTGTGTAAGTTTAACACATCTCTTTCTAAATTGCAATAGTTTATTGTTTTCATGAATTTTGTTTTTGCACATACAAGTGGTAAGTAGTATGACGCGTATGGTTATGGCCCGCCGCCCGGATCTACCGGCTTTAGTTATTAGACGACGGATGGTTACCAAGTAGAAGGCTGTAATAATAACTAAAAAACCAACAAATTTAAAAAGTGTGTGCTCCACCAGAAGATCTTAGAAAGGGCTTGCAAAAGTTTTGTTTTATATATTTTTTTCACTATTACCATTTGTGAAAATATAGAATGTGAGAACATAAATGCTGGGGTGAAATAAGACGAAACTCAAATATTCAGTTATTGTAATTGGAAAATTATTATTATAACTTTTACAGATCTCGGAATTTCGAAAAATTACAATTGGAAAAACACTTAATGACTGAAAAATATATTTATCGCAAATATTTTGCAAACCGTTTCTGGAGACCTTCGGGTGAAACACACATTTTTGGATTTTTTTTGTGTAAACTTCGTTCGATATTTTTTTTTGTTACTATAACCTTTCATTTGGACCTAGTCATAACTCATAACCCCCTAAAATCTAGTAATCACGCCCTAAAATGTGATGTCCAATACGCCGTAAGTCCAATACGCCGTAATAAAAATACGAAAACTTCAAATTCCACAAGCCACCACTGCCATAAATAAATAATTGTTCTCTAGATTGTACTTTTCGAAGCGTTCACGGTTACAACTATAAAAGAAATGAACTTCGGACACAGTTTCAGGTTTTGTCTACTGCGCATTCCGCGGCCAGGGGCAGAGACAGATTTGTTGCACTATATCTTAAAGTATATCCTATTTGAGATTGAAATTAGACTAACCAAAAAGAAATAATTGTTAAAACAATTAAAGCAAATGAATGAAACGATATTTTACAAAAAAAAGTTTATTGTATTCTTCTTCGATGTCTTAAATTCTACAAATGTTTTTATTTACATAAAGTACGGGATGGTGAACAACCTGTCTATTTTTATTTTGTTTTGGTTTCCCTGATGATTAATTTACAAGGAAAAAGTCGCCGTTGCAAACGATCTGTTCTCATTATATTTACGTCAAATTATCTCGTAAATTCATTAGTTATTTTCGAAATGGATGAAGCAAAAGAACGCTTTTTTCAGTACAATTGGCGCCAGATTATTAAAATTTCCCTACTATGTTTCGTACTTGGCAATTCATAATTATTTTAAGTGTACTCAAATGCTTCGCAACCTTGTTCATTATTCATTAATTTTAAAATAATGTGCGTCAGCGCATTACTGAAATAACGAAATTAAATCACAAAATAAATAATAATGCAAACCATATGTTAACCATTTGTAACCAGTGGTTAAAATTAGCGACTTTTGTTAACAATTGGAAAAAATCTGTTGACACATACCTATGTAAAATTGAAAAATGTGGTTTTGTTTTAAAGTTTTTGTAAAACTGGTTTGAAGGAGTTTCCGATGAATACAGCAAATTTGTCGAAATATAAAGTGCTAAAATTAATTATTTCTGCCAGCTTTATCGAGGGCTTTATGGCTTTTCAGGAATTACGATCCTAAATATGAGAAGTTGGTTCCCAAGTGGGGGATTCTCTCATTTTGTTGGTCAGAAGAGACATACATACGTGTAATATTTGATGGTGAAGAAGGAATGTACAAAAATGTGAGGTTATTATTCAGCTACAGTGCACCAAAAGTAGCTTTTTCCCTGGCAGCAGTAAACAAAATCTGAAATTGTGCTCATTTCTTTTGTAACTGCAGCCGTGAACGTTACGAGCTTCGAGAAGTACAGTAACCTTGGTCTATTATATGTACTTATATTATTTAGTTGCTCTTAAACTGACCGGTTCTGAAATATTTGCAAATATTCATTGACAAAAATATATTTAAATAAGATTTTATATTTATGCCCAAATTTTGTAATATACCCAAAAATACTGGCAATTGAAAATAACATACTTAGAATTAACAAACCTATTTTTAGTGAATTTGTCATTTTCAGTAAGAAACATTTGCGTTTGGATGGTTTTCACGGTTTCTATAGTTCAAGGATGATGGATACAACAGATCTTAGGTCGCACTAGCCCATACAGTTACCTACATATATAACCGGTGTCTTATAAATGCTGATTAACGAAGTTGAAACGCCCAGGAAAGTGACGGGTAGAAAAAAAATTCTTGCTGTTTGTTGGGAGCTCTATAAAGTATATTAAATTACCAGCTACATACAACCACATAAATTCCTAAATATTAAACAGAATGTAATCGTGTATTAAAACGTAACGCCAATCGTGTTTCATGACCTCCACCCTATCTCAGTTGCATGTCGCCCAATTTTTCACCTTTCGGTGGGTTTTGTTGGATATGATCCTCATGTCCGCGATGTCTGTTTATTATCCGTGAGTACATGTATCGGTTAGTTTTTTTTCTTTCTCTTCTGGGAGCCGTCCTTGTCGCCGGATTGCACTGCAGCCTCTTGGGCTTATTGTGCGCAACCTCCCATCCTTATCACACCACCCATTCCAGTAGCCGGGTCCCGTGTACGAGCTTGTATAGCTTCCCCGCCGGCTGGGTGCTGTAATCTTCTGGACAAAGTTTGGGGTGTCCATATATGGCCTGTCTTTTGCGATCTAAGGTCTCGCAATCACACAGTATGTGGTGTGCTGTTTCCGTTTCCCTGTTGCAGAGTCTGCATTTCAGTTCTCCGTTGTACAGCCCCATTCTGTGTAGGTGTCCTTTGAGGGCGCAATGTCCTGTTAGGAGGCCTACAACAGCTCTTATCTGAATCCTATTCATTTTTAATAGTTCTTCAGTTCTTTCCTCACATGTTCCTTTAATAAACATTTGCCCGTGTCTTTGCCTGAATATGGAGTTCCAGTATCCATTTTGTCTATTTCTGACCCATTCTCCTATTTGACCCCTTACTATACTCTTTGGTACTCCCAGGGCCGGTTCTGGGCCAGTATATGGAGTAGACGATCCTTTTCTCGCTAACTCGTCTGCTTTTTCGTTGCCTTCGATTCCTGTATGTCCTGGTACCCATATCAAAGTTACTTTGTTGTGGTCTGCCAGTCGTGTCAGTTCTCTTTGACATTCCCATACCAGCCTTGACGTCGCCTTTGGGTTTGTAAGTGCCTTTAGGGCAGCCTGGCTGTCCGATAGTATATCGATTATCTTATTTGTGTAAGACCTCGTTATATTTTCTTTAGCACAGTGCAGTATTGCATATACCTCCGCCTGAAATACAGAGGTATATTTTCCAAGTGGAATGCTGTACTGTAGCTTTTCCGTTTCGTTGTAAATGCCAGCACCAGTTCCCTGCTGAGTCTTTGACCCGTCTGTGTACAAGGTTACTCTCTCAGTTCTGTTCCTGTTGTTGTTTACTTTCCATTTCTCTCGGTCAATTATTTCCATCCCGAAGTTTTTGTTGTGTGTGAATTCAGGAGTCATGTGGTCTTTCCTCATCTCTAAGATGTTTCCACCCACTAGACTTTTGATTCTGTTGTGCCCCAGGTCTTCGTAGATACCACTTGGTAGTTCAGGTAGCCTGAAAAATCCCATTCTTGCCTCCCCCATTAATTCGGTATCGGTTAGTGCGACCCTGTGATGATCCTCACTTGGCGAAGTCTCCGTATCACGTTTTCGTTGTTATTTAGATAAACATTAGCACATGTGAAAAATGTAATAAACGATGATAATACCCAAAATTCCTTGATTGATCCGCTCATCTAAACATACATACATCCAGTGGCGGTGCGTGATATTTCAGTTAGCCATATCTTGAAAACGACGCATGGGACCCACTTCACTTTTTAGGTGATGACTATACACCTCTTGCAGAAAGGATTTATAGTGAAAAAATCGTCAGCAAAGTTTGCGAAAAAAATTTCAAAAACACTGGAGCACTCCCTGGGTTCTCAGTAACGCTCTGTGGGATATTTGCAGTATATATTTTTTCATAATCT
This sequence comes from Aromia moschata, assembly GCA_029963805.1. Classification (NCBI taxonomy): domain Eukaryota; kingdom Metazoa; phylum Arthropoda; class Insecta; order Coleoptera; family Cerambycidae; genus Aromia; species Aromia moschata. Next base: position 33,356 of record JAPWTK010000114.1, read on the forward strand.
AGAAACAAATATAAGGAGACGTTTTTCGATTTGTTGCAAAATATTTTTTTTTCAAAAAAGTTATGGCCATTTTAATTTTAATTTTATAGGAACATTTTGTTTCCCAAAATTAAAATGGCCATAACTTTTTTGAAACAAAAATATTTTGTAACAAATCGAAAAACGTCTCCTTATATTTGTTTCTAGATTATGAAAAAAATATACTGCAAATATTCCACAGAGCGTTACTGAGATTCAGTGGCTAACTGAAATATCACGCACCGCCACTGCATACATCAACTAAATAAAGACATTAACACTCCAAAAAATTGTATACTGAGGAAAGGATAAATAATAAAAGTATCATATCATTATCACTAATTACAAATTTATTTACAAAAATCAAGAGCAACCCAGAATGATGACATAATGTAAGCAATGTAGAAATAATGGACACGTTTTTGCTCTCTTATATCTAAATGGCTTCAAGTTTATTTGCATACAGCTGGCAAAATAAATAAAAGGAAAAGCAGATTTAAAAATACGTCTATTAGTTTCTACTCGTGGTATAGTGACCTCAAAAGCTTGTCTATAGAGAGTCCATTATGCAACTGGGTTATGCCCATGGACGACGTAATGTGACAAGAAGTTATTTATAGTTTTACTTTGGCGGCTATTTTTGAAAGAGAAATGAAACGTTTATGTGTAGGATGTCCACTGACTAGGCAGCAAGTGAAATCAAATTAGATATTCTTTATTAGAATAGATATTACAGTATTATTAATGGATCCAATGCCTGTCTACACAGATGGAATACAAAGTTTAATAAAAACAATATTGATTTTTTCTTTTTTCAGTGCACGGTTTAAATTTATCATGTCAAAATGTATGTCTATTTTTTGCACTATTTTATGTATTTCATGGATTTTGTACAATTTTGTATAAGAATTCTCTTGATTCATCGATTCGAAACATAGACCGCTTAAAAACGCCTAATTCTCAGGACGTTACCTGTTGACCGATATGTGGTTGAAAAAGTAGGAAAATTCTATTGAAATCATATAATTCTTTCTATTCTATTATACATCTATTTAAATTCATATTGAAATCATATAATGAGAATTAATTTTAAATATGTTAGAGTGAGAAATAAATTACAGTAGAGTTAGAGTAGGTATTGAATGTACTATATATGTTTTAATTTTCATGTTTTAGTTGTTTCCACTATTTTATTCTACGCTAATAAGATTTTACAAAAATAAATGTTTAGAATTAGAAAATATAAGGAGAAGAGTATACAATTTATATCCTCCTATCAAGTACCTTTATATTTAGTATACCTATAGGTTTAATTTTCATGTTTTAGTTGTTTCCAATATTCTATTCTACGTTAATAAGATATTACAAAAATAAATGTTTAGAATTAGAAAATATAAGGAGAAGAGTATAAAATTTAGATACTCCTATCAAGTACGTTTATATTTAGTATATAGGTACATAGCACAAATAACAAGCAATAAGTAACCTTAAAAAGAAGTAACCTTGCTGGTAGATTTTCGTAAGAAATCATGGGTCGCACATCTTATTTTAGGGTAGGATTATTAGCATAAATACGAGGTGTGGTTACCAAATAACCGAACTGCTGTCTTGACACTTTTTTATTCGTCACCAATTACAGTAACAAATTTTTTCGCCTTCAATGTGCGATCTCTACACTGCTCCATACGACTTTTCCATTGTTGAAAGCAGTGCTGGAAGTCCGCTTCTGTCAGCTGGTTCAGAACCTCCGTCGCTTTTGCTTTAACCGCTTCCACACTTTCGAATCTTGTCCCCTTCAGTGTCACCATGTCTAACAAGCCTGGATCAGTGTCAATGTTGTTTAGAATGTCAGCGCAAATGTTCATTCTTGATTCCTTTTGCTCAGAGGCCCAGTTGTTCTTTCTTTTGTTAAGTGCATTCAAAACATTTCTATTGTATTTTTTGCGAAATTTCGATTTCTGTTAAATATATCGTTTCAGAAAGTCGAATGATTGTAATTCGATAAATAATAGAATAAAACAGTTTTTGTTTCCAGTTGGTAGTTATTAAAAAAAAAAAAAGAATTTAGCAAATATTTTGCATGTTGTTTTCGAAATTTAATTCTTTTCTTTGTAATTTCTGTTTCAAGTTTTTTTGCTACATAAAATTTACGGGTAATAATCACCTTCCAAAATATTGTGTGGGTTGCATGTCTTACAAAAAATACAATACAAAAAAACAGTACAAAAATATAAATTCGACAATCACGCAAATCAAAATTACTTTATAGTGAAATAAAATATTGATCTGACGTATGTGTTTATGGGCGTTTGAGGAAAATAAATTCAAATATCACACCCGATCCGATTTTTTTCATCGAATTCAAAATGGGGTGTTGAAGCATAGTTTTTAGTGTGTAGACTTGGTTAAAATTTATTGAGGAAAACTTTTCTCCGAAACAGAGACTGAAATCGTAAACAGAAAGCGCGTGCTGTCATTTTGAAAAACATAAAATTGTTTTCGCGTATTCTTACGACAAAGCCATACGTTTTTTACGATTCGATTCCGGTTCTATTCGATCCCGTGGCGAGGAGCGCTGCCGCGTCGTATAAACTCGGGATAAGCGACAGTAAAAACTCTCCGTTATGCCAGAAAATATCCGTCCGACACGCCCTTTATTTACGGCGACTTCCCGCCACACGCTCCTAATCCGGGATTAAATCCAGATGCCATAATTACAGTTTTTGTCGCCGGCGCATCTGAAAACGTCGCTGATGGTGTTTTTCTAGAAGCGTGTGTTCAGGCACTAATTCGTCAGCGAACAGACAGCGGTGGGAATGATAATTTAATAGTCCCTTTTCAGAGAAAAAAACGTTATTTGAAGTTTTATCCCTAAATGAGAAAGATTCATACGCTACCACTAAATTTCCCAACTATTGTGGAAGGACATGCTGTCCATGCGTGATGAGCACGTTATTCCCACAATTTCCCTGCAGTGGCGGAGATACGAGGGGGTATCTAAAAATAACCGGCATTGCCGTGAGCGGATCTTGTGCAGTATGCATATCTGCTGCTAGACATGTATAGCGCAACTCATTGCTGCTCAGTTCAGTGCCCCCTGTGTTGTCGACCTGGCTTGTTTGTGCTAGCGCTGTTTTGTTCTTGTTTCGTTTTTTATGATGGCAAGTTTAAGTGAACAATGTGCAGAAAAGCATTTTGTTTTCTACTCGGTAAAAATACTGCTGAAACTGTTTAAATGTTGAAAACAGCTTACAAAGATGACGCTATGGGAAAAACTCAAGTGTACGAGTGATTTTCTCGGTTTAAAAAATGTCATCAAAATCAACTGCCCGAAACGACGAAAATGTTGAAAAAAATCGAGAGCTTGTGCTCACAGACCGTCGACAGACAATTGATCAACTGTCAAAAATTCGTGGGTTATCTTGGAGTTCCGTTCAGCAAATTTTAACCGATGATTTGGGAATGAAAAGGGTTGCTGCCAAGTTTGTTCCTCGGGCTCTGACTGACAATAAAAAAGAATGTCGAGTTGAGGCCTGTCGTGCTTTAAAACAACAGCTTGAAACTGATCCAGATTTTCTGTCAAAGGTCATTACTGGTTATGACTCACATTGTTATTGTTACGAGACAGAAACAAAGCAACAGTCAAGCCAATGCAAAAGGCCATTGTCACCCTGTCCAAAAAATGTCGTCAAGTCAAATCAAACATCAAAACAATGCTGATTTGCTTTTTTGATGCCTAGGGCGTAGTTCATTCAGAGTTTGTTTCCCCAGGTCAGACCGTCAATCAAACCTTTTATTTGGTAGTTTTAAGAAGATTGCGCAACAGTGTTCGTCAAAAAAGACCCGATTTGTGGCAGACAGGAGACTGGTCCTTCCACCACGACAATGCACCTGCACACACATGAGAGCACACGCCGTCGTGATGCTTAAACTTTGAATTAACTTTTATGAAAATGTAGCTCATTTTCATTAAAGTTAAAAGAAATCGCATCAAGGTACTCTACGGGAACCATGCGTCTTGTTGCTTGAGATGTGACGCTCTGCCCTTTTTTTGGTCAGGATTAGGTTTCGCCTACGCGAAACAACCTACAACTTACGAGATGGAAGGGTGATTGCATAATACATGTTATGCCTATGGTCTTTACACGTCCAACAATTTCATTATTCAATTAGAAAAGAATAGAATAGAAGAGGAGAGAACAGAGCAGAAAAGAATGGGATAGAATAGAATAGAATAGACATTTAGAATTTAAAGTTTACCTGAAAAGGAAAACTTTAGAACTATGGCAATATAACTAGCGGATGACGGTTAACTACAATACAAAGTTCATATAAGACCCTGAAAAAACTTCCTACTAAAGTTACAAGGAGAGAGTAGGTGATAGTCCCATGTTTAAGAATAGGATATACAATAATTACCAACATATATGTACAATATGATTTTAGGAACAGAATAATCTAGGTGTGCTAGAAGCTATGTAGGGCTCGGAAAGTTTGCTCTCACGCATGGTACACTGCATTTAATTATCCAGCGCTCCCTCACGGGACCGACATACGCGAGTCCCGGTGTCTTGGCAGGATATGGTAGTGGCGTACGTATGCAGGGGCCAGAAATGCCAGAAATATATAATTTACGCGTATTAATAAAAGACGCGATTAAAAAAATAAAAAATGCGGTTTATCTTTAATTATCATAGAGTTTTATAGTGCCGACCTTACGTTATGGCACACATTTCCGGACCCTAGTCATAATAATATGTAAAACAGTATCACATATACTCATACATTGTTGGGAGTATGCTCATGTCAGGGAAATGGCTCAATTACCAAGTGACATATGTAAATTAATGTTTAAATAATAATCCTGGAAATTTAAGAAAACTAGTAACTTACCTAAATGAAACCGGCCTAATAAGGAATATCTAAAGAGAATGTATGAAATAAATCAGTCTGTTAACGGTCAATAACCATTGCAGTTGACACCGTTTAAAAATAATAAAAAAAAGAATATAGTAAAATAGTTTATCCATGCCTTAACCATACGGTTTTACACAAAGCAACATAAGTACATATACTTATAACATTTTTCTAAATGTTACAAAATATATATACAGTAGCCACCAAGAAAAGTTATTTAAGCATTTATTTGATTTAGAAGACAAAGCGATTCTTTTATCTGCTCGAAATTAAAAAAAAAAGATTTTTTAGAACATTTATTTTTAAATAAAAAATTGTAACTACTTATTAGATTTGAATTAAATTATATCGTTTAGTACAAAAAATACACAGGATGTTTTGAAAACTTTTTTGAACGATGGATAACTTGTTTGTGTCTAATTAAGGTATTAACAAGGTTTGTGTTACACCGCGTTTTTTAGTCATTGACCGTTAAGGAAAAATTGTCTCAAATTAATTTATTTTTAGTGCAAAGCCCATAAACTGATATATTACAATTTGTAATTTATGGGTATATCACCCTTCCCAATAGTCCGAGTTACCCTTAATGAGGCGAACATTTAGTATTATATGAAGATCTATTGGTACTGTTTATCTCTAAATAGATCCTTAGGGAATATATATTTTTTAAATCTTGCTTTTAATAACATTTTAGGTCATTTGACAAGGTGGCTGTGAAACGAACCGTCATTAGTAAATGACTCGTCGACTCATTAAGGGCTTTGTAATTTTCGAATGGGTGACATACCTATGAATTCTAAATTATTAGATAATATTTCAGTTTAAGGGCTTTATACCAAAAATTACTTAATTCGCGAAAAAAATTTCCTTAACGGTTAATTACTAAAAAAAACGTTACAAATTGTTAGCGTTGGGTATTGTTACACTAATTTAATTATATATGTATATCGTTTAGTACAAAAAACATCGATTACAATTAAGCAGGTACTTTTTTTATTATTAATTCAACCGTTGATATCATTGTCAATTAATATATCATGCTGAACACAGTCGAAGGGCTTCACAGTCACAGAAAGTGCTATCTGCATTAAAAATAACTATATGAGAAAGTTGTAAAAGGGTAAGTGTAAATTTTTCAATTATTAGACAAGAGGGAGGGGGTTGGATCGGGGGTTTGAATCGGGGGGCAGTTGGTTGTGTGTCCTTGTCTTCCGTTACTTCTCCTCAGAGTATTTTTTTTGTAATTTTACCAGATATTACACAGACCTGCAAGGAGTTTTTTGAACCCTAATAGGTGATTCTGAAGGTTTTGACATGCTGAACATATAATACCGTTGTTCCGATTTACCCTATCACGTCATAATTTTCAGAAAACCTAACCTAAAACTGCAAAAAAACTTTTTTGGCCTATCTTTTTACAATATCAATACTAAAAAAAAAACATTACCATAGATGGCGCAATTATTATTTTATTTAAGTTATTTCACAAGAATTTCCTATCTAAGAAATCTATGTTCCGGAAGACAAAGAATTCAAAATTAAATAGGCTAATCCAAAGGATTTTGATCTGTCAAACACGAAGCCTTTACTTGTTTTTCTCCATGAAGTTAGAATTATGAAAAAACTTAATCTTCAAATTGATATGAAGCAAGTCTTTTCTTATTTATTGGCCATTAGGCATCACTGTCGTAGTCCATCTCCATCTAAATCCAGTTTCCGAAACATAGATTCTGAAAATTCTTGTGAAATCGGTTTTTGTGAAATCGGTATCTTGTGAAATACCGCTGCAGTTGTGGCCCCCGCCAACGTACCCCCCCCCCCAACCCCCCCCCCCCCCCGGGCCCCCCCTATGTCCCCCCCCCGGGGGGGGGGGGGGGGGATTTAACGGGGCCCCCCCCCGGGGGAGACCCCCCCCCCCCCCCCCCCCCCCCCCCCCACCCACATAAATAATAATTGCGCCATCTATAGTTAGATTTTTTTTATTTTTAGTATTGATTTTTGTAGGTTTTGATTTACTGAATACGATGGTCGAGTCCATTTTAGCCAATCTCGTTTCGTTGCCGAGTTATGAAGGCCTCAATATAGGCCAAAATGCATTTTTTTGCAGTTTTAGGTTAGGTTTTCTGAAAATTGTGACGTGGTAGGGTAAAACGAACAACGGTATTGCGTTCAGCATGTCAAAAACATTCAGAATCACCTATTAGGATTCAAAAAGAAAAAGAAAAAAGTGTTTTTTGCATCTGTGTTATTAATTAAGCAATTAGGAAATATTTCACTCTTTACAGATAAATCAACCAGTTTGGTAAAAGGAATTAGACTGTTATCTGTTAGGATTCCACCTGGCTAGGGGAGCCATCCAGTTCTCACGAAACGCTGGCGGGTGCCGTACGTGCCACATTTCATTCGATTTCTGTCAGATGGGCTGCGTATTGCAGCTGCTCTTATTTTCGGCGTTATGTTACGAAATCCACCGCGGCCGCCAATGCGGTAGCGTCCAGGACTTTTCGCCTTTGATCACCGATACACTTCCTGCGGTGCTCGCTATTATTTCTGTCCGTCTATTGTTTTGCTTTCCCCGATTTCCGGGACACGCTAAATAAATCCGTAGGTTGTTAATTAGTCCGCAGTCGTACGAATAATTGGTGTATTATTGTTTGTATTTACAAATGCGGGTGGTTTTATTACCTGATCAACAACATGAGGAGAGTTATTTAGAGCACAAGTGAAATTGTATTGTAAGATTTAAAAAAAAAATAAAAAAAAAAGTAATTCAAAATTCGAGATACGTTTAACTCTGGCAGTAGCGACCGGTGAAATTTAAAATTCTCGTATTTTCGTAAAGAAGCATGGGACCCACATCAAATTTTAGGGGGGGGGAGGATTACTAGGCCTAACTAGAAGGCTGCATAAATGAAATTCTAACGACATGTTTTTATTAACTAACTAACGTTTGCCCCAGCCGATTATCTTTCAAATGCCTGCCAAAAAATTTCCGTAAAATTCTTTCTTTCACAAAAAACCCCCTCTCTTTCCCTCCCCCTTTCCTAAAATCCCCCGCCTTTGATGTTGTTATTTGAATTTTTATTTTATCCCAGCAGTTCGTATTTGAAATTTTACAATATCTTGAACTAAAATGAAAATTTTTCAAAAAACATAAAAATAAAAGGTTTTTATATTGACTTGGTTAATTCTAAAAAAAAAATTCGCAAATATTTTGCAAGCTGTTTCTAAGATCTGTTGAGCAAGATTTTTGAATATTGCAGGTTTCTTTAAAATTTTTTTGTTATTATAGCCTTCTACTTAGGTATAGTAATATCCCTTAAAATGTGATGTGGGTCCCATGCGTCCTAACGAAAATACGATAATCTCAAATTTCACCAGCCGCCTATGAAGTCTGGATATGGTTTAGAGAAAACTGATGCGGTATCATCAGATCAAGATTTTATAAATCAAATACACTGTGCAATTTATTTTCGAAATTCGAGAAAGGGAGTTTTTTTTTTCTTAAGAATATTGTTTTGAAGCCTTTGTTATTTTGGTTAAAAAAGTAATTTTAATATTATAACGGGTGTTATAAAAATGTTTTTTTTTTTTAACTTTAAAGCATTATACCCCTGTGGGATATACCAGCCAATGCAAGTTATTGCAATTAAAGCCAAATTATATCCTCGTGTTTCCTTTAAATTTTCTCTTTTTTTGTATTCGTTTGTTTATCTCTGTTACATCATAAAATTGGTTCACTGTTTTAAAGAACCATGTGTTTTTATCTATCTGAAATGTTTTTATCGAAAAACTAGAACATCTAGCAGGCCATGTAAATCAGAATTTTGCCAACGAATACAATGACTACTTGGAGGCAGATGGGGTACGTGTTCTTTGCACTGATGAGTTAAGATTCATTTTGTATAATTATTGTGATATGCCTACCAGCATCTATCGGAGGCATTATGGCATTCTGTAGGTATATGCATTTAGCACCTAAGGTTGCATGATTGGTTATTTTTAAATTGTAGATATAGCTAATCAGAGCCAGAATCTTAAATTCAGGTACAAAATGCGATAAAGTGCGAAACTCGTATACATAATGCTCTTTCATATTATGTGTAAATAGTAAATACATACGTACTATGTCATATGTATAAGATGTTTATTATTATATTGACGTACGTACATATGCATTTATTTTATTTATATAAGATTCAATTCGTTAAAATTGAACAAAAAATTCAATATGGCGCTAGTTTGTATAATTGTATGTATTGAATGTGAATAAAATAAGTGGACAATAAATTTAAAAATTGAAAAATTGTTTTGAGGTTGTGCGGAAATGCGATACAGAATACTCTAAACTTCTACCTGCGTATAAAACGTTCTTATGTTTTGTGCATTCTAGCGTTTTAAATACATAATGTCATTTTTCAAAATTAACGCCTGTGTCTCATGTGCCCTGTTAGAAATGTATTTACCATTGACCTATTAATAAGTCCAAGTAAATGATGACACTTTCAGAGCGAATCTTTTAAAAAAGATTGTATTAAAAAATGGATAGACTCATGCTTAACCTAAAAAAATTGGAGGTTAAAAACGACAAAGTAAAGTAGCGCCCATTATTTGAGTATGTATGTAAACATATTTAACGACACCCCTGCTTCTTATTTGTTTACTTATTTTACTTTATACTTTATACCTATATAGGTACTTAGTGGAGTGGAATTGATCGGAAATTGGCAGATCCATTTTTTTAATATTATTTTTTTTTAATTAGGTCATCACATATCTACTTGAACATGTTTATAGTTCGACGGTAAAACATATCTTGGACACAGGTGCTAATTTTGCAAAATAACAGTGATATACCACCTAATACGAATAAGATAAGAACAAATTATATAAGAAACTATCTTGCAGAAGTAGGAATAACTTCCACATAATGGCCAGCCCGTAGCCCTGATCTAAGTTCCATTGAATATGTTTGGGATTGTATTGGTAGGCGGTTGCGGAATCAAGGATGACAGACCCAAAACTTATGAGCAAGTCCCAAAATGGATGAACGACTGGTCGAATTATGGAATGGCTTAGATCAGAACGAAAAATACCCTTAATTTTAAGTATAAACATATAATATAAATCTCAGGAGCTCATTCGGGGCAGAGGTGGAAACACCAGATACTAATTCTCTTATTACTTTTAATTTTGTGTGTTTTTAGTTATTAACGTACTATCGTTGCGTTAAAGCAATTCATTCATTTTGAAGTTGTTTTGTTTTGTAAAGTTTTTTATGTAAAGAACATTGTCCAAAAAATTATGTACTAAATGAAGAACAGATATAAACAAATGAATAATAAAGAAAATGTAGGCTGTAATTTGCCTATAATTGCAATAACTTTCAATGCTAGTATACTCCACAGGGTGTTTCGAATTTTCGGAAAATCACAATTTTATAACACCCGATATGATATAATTTTTTTTTAACCAAAATAAAGAGGTAGTGATTTTCTTCAGAAAATAACCTACGATTAAAAAAAAGGTAGATTTAATTTTAGTCATTAAATTGATGTTGAAACCGGATATGTAAGTGTAACTGAGCGTAGGCGAAAGTTAAGATTCTCAAGAGTTAAAACCAAACGACCAGACCAATAAAACTAATAAAAGGGATCATGTGTTACTCTCCTGTGGTTGCTTTGTACGCGTCACGATAGGAAGATAAAATTGACCTATTTGATAAAACTATAAATCATTGACAAAATCAATTATAGTGTACCTATGTGTAAATAATTCATCATCCTTCTGTGGTTGCACTGTACGCGCCACGATATTTTGAGTAAACTATACACGCATATTATATTCAACGAAAGTCTACGGCTTTTAGATCATAAAAGAATAAATTTTGAATTGATCATACTGGTTCTAATGCCCCTTTTAATTGATCATTAATTCCACTCCGTGCATTTGCATTTTATAACATTTGCGAGTTAAAACGGAGGGATTACACGGTTTAATCGCTGCGTGTTTAAACAGATTCAGGATTTCCAGTCGGATTTTTTTTGCTAATTGATTTTGTAGTTTAATTAATGCGTCACGGGGCAGGTGCTTTCATGTTTCATCTGCTAGGAATTCCTAGAATTTTTTTTATTAGTACACCGACGGCATATTTCACGTTTTTTAAGTTCGGGTAGGTTAAACACTTGAATATTTGAATTAAGTGTATATAATTTGGAATTGGAAATAAGATCAAATTAACCACCATTTTGTAGGCGTTTCAGCTAACCAAGACTTTCGAGTAAATACATTTATAGAATTAGATAAAAAAAATTATATAATATAATATACGTAATTACATATATGAGAAAAATAAAATAAATTAGCCTTCTGTAGGGCGCAAGGGTTTATAAAGTGGATTATTTTCAATTGCTTAGATATACAGGCTGTCTGATAAAAAACGCCGCGAGCCATAACTCCGTTATATGTAGCCTGATGTTAAAAACAAAAAAACCAGATGAAATGGCTCTAAAGGAACTATAAGTGAGACTACTGCAGTGTTTTTCAACTTTTTTTTTCTGAAACGCGATAGTTAACTTTCGCCACTTTTATCAAATGGCAATATAGGATTTTTTTTGTAAATTATCATGCAAATTTGCTTTCTGAATCCAACGATGTGTAACAAATTGACTTTTGTGAAACATTTATTGCAGAAAAAGTGCCAAAATGTTTGTCATTATCGCAATCGGCGTCCTACCGGCTAACTAATACCAAACGTAGTTTGACTAATCTAAACAAGTATGCCGTGGAAAACAAAAAATAATACACCAAAGCAAATACATGTCATTTCAGCGTCCGCGTCCTAGTCTTTTTTCGCATTCTACTATGTCATTTCTGCATTGGGTTATTTTTTTGTGAAATAAGTTTAGCAGAAAAAAAATAAATGTTTCACAAATCGTCATTATCGCAATCGGCGTCCTACCGGATAACTGATACCAAACGTAGTTTGACTAATCTAAACACGTATGCCGTGGAAAACAAAAAATAATACAACAAAGCAAATAAATGTCATTTCAGCGTCCGCGTGCCAGTCTTTTTTCGCATTCTACTATGTCATTTCTGCATTAGGTTATTTTTTGTGAAATAAGTTTAGCAGAAAAAAATGTTTCACAAATCGTCATCATCGCAATCGGCGTCCTATCGGATAACTGATACCAAACGTAGTTTGACTAATCTAAACACGTATGCCGTGGAAAATAAAAAATAATACAACAAAGCAAATACATGTCATTTTAGCGTCCGCGTCCCAGTCTTTTTTCGCATTCTACTATGTAATTTCTGCATTAGGTTATTTTTTGTGAAATAAGTTTAGCAGAAAAAATAAATAAATGTTTCACAAATCGTCATTATCGCAATCGGCGTCCTATCGGATAACTGATACCAAACGTAGTTTGACTAATCTAAACACGTATGCCGTGGAAAACAAAAAATAATACAACAAAGCAAATAAATGTCATTTCAGCGTCCGCGTGCCAGTCTTTTTTCGCATTCTACTATGTCATTTCTGCATTAGGTTATTTTTTGTGAAATAAGTTTAGCAGAAAAAAATGTTTCACAAATCGTCATCATCGCAATCGGCGTCCTATCGGATAACTGATACCAAACGTAGTTTGACTAATCTAAACACGTATGCCGTGGAAAATAAAAAATAATACAACAAAGCAAATACATGTCATTTTAGCGTCCGCGTCCCAGTCTTTTTTCGCATTCTACTATGTAATTTCTGCATTAGGTTATTTTTTGTGAAATAAGTTTAGCAGAAAAAAAAAATAAATGTTTCACAAATCGTCATTATCGCAATCGGCGTCCTATCGGATAACTGATACCAAACGTAGTTTGACTAATCTAAACACGTATGCCGTGAAAAAAAAAAATAATACAACAAAACAAATAAATGTCATTTCAGCGTCCGCGCCCCAGTCTTTTTTCGCATTCTACTGTGTCAATTCTGCATTAGGTTATTTTTTGTGAAATAAGTTTAGCAGAAAAAAAAACAAAAGTCAATTTGTTATACATCGTTGTATTCAGAAAACAAATTTGAATAGCAGTTTACAAAAAAAAATCCTATATTGCCATTTGAAAAAAAGTTGACTATTGCGTTTCAGAAAAAAAAGTTGAAAAATTTCATCTGTTTTTTTATTTTTTAAAATCAGGCTACAAATAACGGAGTTATGGTGCGCGGCGTTTTTTATCAGACAGCCGGTATATCGATACTCAAAAAGTATTATAGATATATCCAAGTTGTTTATAGAGGGGTCCCATCTAGAAACTTGTTGCACATTTCCAGTCCTTCCAAAATTAATAAACGAAAATTGATTCATATTTTTCCCCTATATGTACTTACCCCGCCATGTGTTATTTATAGCATATTCTCAATAAACCTAAGTCGTGTGATAAAAAGTTGTTTGGCTGTCCTTACATTGTTTAAACGATCTATTGATGTTGTATTTAATTTTATGACATACCTACATACATACATAATATGAGTATAATATAGTAGAATATCTAAGGTTTTCTGAGGCGGCCTTCGTAGATATGTATAAGATAATTGAATTTTATTACTGTGACATTTTTTCAAGCGAAAGTTGTTATAAACAAACGTATTCGGTATAAGTATTTCGGCAGGTAAATGATGGGTACCAAAAGTTTAAACAAATCTAAGTTAAACGTTTTTCTTACTGTGTCAATTAATTTCAGTGTATTTCTATTTCAGAAATGGCCGAATTCTACAAGGTATCCCATAATTATGTTAAAACTTTTAAAAAGTGTGTACTATACATGATTTTAAAGGGAGTCTTTCATATCAACTTTTTCGATTAGAACCCTCCCTGCAAAGTTATTCGCACATACTCGTACAAGGCTAACCAAAAACGCATTTTAAATTTTTTATCTCATTAAAGAAATAACGTAAGAATTTGAGATTTGGTGTGTGTTTTACTAGCAGGAAAACATCTCGGGGTAATAATCTGATGAGCCATGATTGATGAGCCATTGACGACTGTTTCACAAAAAATAGCTCGGGACTGTTGTATCAGAATTTTGATATTTCTTACGCTTTCCGAGAATCCCTATAAAACCGATACACAGAGTTGAACATTCTATATCTCTAATCGAGAAAGCGTTTTCCCGCATATACTCCATCTCTAAATGCTTTGGTTTCACTGTCCTTGTTGAATCCTTCGTCAATTCAAATTGTGCAACACTACTAAATCCGTCCGGCGTGGCCTATTCCCTTCCACAACGAACCTTTCAGCTGTTAGGCCTACCACAGGTGACAGGTTGCCGACTATTTTGTAGGAAGACACCGGACACCCAGACCAACAGTAGGTGAGAAATCGGAGATAACTTGCACACGTACAGATAGTCGGTGGTGCGTTTCGTTATAACATAGACGGGGTGATGTATATTCAAAGATTACTGTGCGTGGCAATATTACTAAAAAGTAGAAAAGGAAGAAATAGTAGATAATTTTTTTATGATACTTTATTTCCCCACCTACTAGCCAACGTTTATTTAAATGAAAGTTTCACATTCTGTTTGTAGTCCAGTTACTCGGGCGGAAAATAGTGCATTACCTCCGAAATCTGTCGGACTGCATGGATTATGCTAAAGTTTTGGATTTAAGCTTTTATCAAGAAGTCTAGAACTAAGGAGACCGAACTGCGGCTTTTCGCTGTATAACGCGACGGGCTCGAATATCTCCGCCTCCAGAGGCGCTGTAAACAGTTGTGTACTCTGGTTGCTACGGTATATAAACATATATCTATACGTATACCGTGGTTCTGTACTAATCTGTGTGCATTAGAGGTTAGAGTCCGTGTGAATGTCCGTGGTGCGAATACATTTGACAGGAGCTCGATATTTTTCGTTAATTTGTTGTTGTTGAATATTATATTGAATCTACACAAGTAATGTCTTTGCAATTACAAATTTTCGCAATGATTAATATGAAAATGTACTCAAAATATTTCATGTTACGTGTTTCAACGTTAACAATACAACAACGGAAAATATTTCATTTCATACATACATCAGTAATTTGAAATAATGTCCGGTTATTCGGACCGCTTCTTAAATCACACAATGCAACACAGCACTTTTGAACCATATTTATTTTTGTATATATTTTTGTTAAAGCCAAACGGCATGTAAGCACCCGCTTTGACACCCCCGGCGGCCCCCCCCCCCCCCCCCCCCCCCCCCTTGCTTAATGATAAACGTCATATAAAACCATAGCATGGTTTTCTATGATAAACATTCACATGTGGACCGCTGACCGCTGCTCATCACGTGACTCGAGTACATTACTGTTTACAGCGCCTCCTGGAGGCGGACAGATTTGATCCCTAGATACCGAACGAGTTCGGTCTCCTTAGTTCTAGTCTTCTTGGCTTTTATCTTACCCTCCTTCTCAAAAGTTATATATGGGCGAGGTGTGCTTTTTGATTTTAACGGGTTAAAACTACCCCCTAGTAAAAAAAAATAGACATACATTTTTAAGCATTTGTCGCATTAAAAAATACTTTATAACGTTAAAAGGCGTTACAAATTAATGTTACTTTTTTCAAAAATTATGCAATTTAAACCGGTCAAACTTCTGGATCTAATAAATAATATTAAAATAAAATATATTGTGGAAGGAAAACGATAAATTATGATTCTGGTGGATATTAGGTTAATTATACTGCTCTTTTTTTCTTAAAAAATTCGAGAACTCTATCTTTTATGCGCTATAACTCACTAAATTTACATGCAAATGAATTTTATCAGTGCTCATTTTGAAGATTTTTTCAAGGACTAAAAAAAACTTCTCTATCATTTTCCCCGAAAAATCAATCCTTTTCTCGTAATTTAACGTTGAAAACATTGATCCAAGTATTCGCAAAAAAAGGTCTTTCACCGATCATATCTCGTTTTTTATTGCACCTAGAATAATTTTAATTTTTCTAATTTCATAAAAAATAATCTATTTGTTTTTTTATAAGCTTCATTTTTGTTCTGTATACTTTTTTTTGATTAGAGGCGTCATTTTTGAGTTATTCGTGAAAAATCTTTAAAAGACTTTGTTCGGAAATCTTTTTTCGATGAAAATTCAAGGTTTTCAACCACTAGTAACTCAAAAAGTATTGAAATTTTTAGAACAAAAATTGCTTAGAATTGGATCCTCTATCGATTCCCGGGGTTATTTTAAGGAAAAGGACTATGGATTTCAACCCCCGAGAAGGGGTGGAAACCACCCCTGGGGCAAAAGCACACATCGATATTATATAACTTTTGATGATCATGTATCCAATACCAGAATGTGACTATGTGGTACGCTTCTGACCATATTCCGCCCAGCCCCGGCCAAGCTCCGACTAAACTGTAGTTCGTGTGCGTTACCTGGTATGAGTGCATCCGTTCTATTTGTTACCGACTTATCACCAATCGAGTGGGCAAAAATGGAACAGGTTCCAATTTTTTTGTCGGGCCGTCTTTTAGTCTGTCGTCTGCGGTGTCTCATTTAAATGTATAAGATGCATTCATACTGACATAACTGTAGGTGACCGATAGTCGGTCGTCTCCGATGGGCCTTAATCTACTATCCCAAAGTTAACGTTTTCCATTGCTGTATACAAATTTGATATCATGGATGTATAAAAATGTAAAGTATAAAGTTGTCACTCCTAAAAGATATTACCTTATTATCTTTTTAGATGTCAGATATTTAATCTAAATCTGCTCATGAATTTTTCAAATATCTGCCTGTTTGAAAAAAGATCCTCTTTGGAGATCCCTTAACGAAAATAAAACGAACCGAACAACAATTTATTCCGATGAAAATAAAAACACTGAAAGCAATTTCATAAATCTAAAAAAGCTTTATTAATACGCATCACAAATACACTCGAATTTTAAAAAGCTCTTCAATTGGGTTTATGGATTCATGATATATACAGTGCGTGTTCAAAGTATGGACTGAGGGCTGAGTATATAATTTGTATAAATGTTTTTCTAAAAAAATTTCGGTTCGAGTATTTAGATTTTTTAAGTCATCCTAATAAAAAATAAGAGACACAATGCTAATATTTCTTGTAGGGTTCATTTTCAGGAAATAACGTACAGTTGTTGTTAAGACTTTTTTTGTACATTATCAATCAGTAGTTATTTTCAGGTGTTATTAGTTGCTTGTATTTATTTTTTTAGATAAGACAACAGTTACCAGTATTTATTTTTCTAGATAAGAGAATATAAACGATTTTAGATAAGACAACATAAACGATTTGATAGTTATACCCATCTTTTTTGATTACACAACCGCACTTGAAGAGGACCAAGAATAAATTAATAATAAAAAAAAATTTTTAAAAACAAACTTTTATTTAAATGCTCTAAAAAAGAAGAAAATAAACTTTAAATTGAATCAAATCCATCAATTTATTACATTACACAATTTATATGATATAAAAGCTTGTCACGAGATTTACTTGTGTAGATGTATTTACCTATTTTATAAA
The DNA here is from genome assembly GCA_029963805.1 of Aromia moschata. NCBI lineage: Eukaryota > Metazoa > Arthropoda > Insecta > Coleoptera > Cerambycidae > Aromia > Aromia moschata. The sequence continues at coordinate 50,827 of JAPWTK010000114.1, forward strand.
ATACATACTTTTTCTTAGATTTTCTTATGTCAAGATCAAGTTACATAATTATTACATTATTGTTTATCTACACAAGTAAATCTCGTGACAAGCTTTTATATCACATAAATTGTGTAATGTAATAAATTGATGGGTTTGATTCAATTTAAAGTTTATTTTCTTCTTTTTAGAGCCTTTAAATAAAAGCTTGTTTTTTTAAAAAAAAATTATTATTAATTTATTTTTTATTTTTTAGTTATCATCGTGTTTTTGTATCTAAATGTTTTTCAACCTGTTCATACTATCCCTAACCTATACCAAGTTATAACTCTTTAAAATTGGTATGGTGGCCATCTTGTTTTTCGCCATTTTGAATTTTTTTCACCACCGCTAGAATTTGCCCAGGGTATAGGTTGATGTTAGTTAAGTCACGACCCCGCTAAGTCTTACTGTTTCGCCGGGCAGTAGTACACCATCTCCTCGAAGGGTTGAACCTTTCATTTGATACCCACATTATGGGAGTGCTTAAAAATAACTAGTCAGCCTTCTTGGGCTGTCCGCCATATTGGATTTAGAGTGGACATTTTATTCACACCCCCTTTCAGTATTCTTCAACTATCAGCAAACCCTTTCATTTGATACCCATATCATGGGAGTGCGCACGGCGAAGAATATAAATTCTTACAAACCTTTCATTTGATACCCATATCATGGGAGTGCAAAAAAAAATAACTAGTCCGCCATATTCGATTTAGAGTGTTCATTTTATTTTTCGAATTCTTCTCAGCAAACCCTTTCATTTGATACCCATATCATGGGGACCAGTGCGCAAAAAATAACTAGTCCGCTATCTTGGGCGGTCCGCCATATTGGATTTAGAGTAAATTCATTTTATTTTCTTATTTCTTCTCAGCAAACCCTTTCATTTGATACCCATATCATGGGAGTGCGCAAAAAATAACTAGTCCGCCATCTTAGACCGTCCGCCATTTTGAATTTAGAATGACATAACTTAGCTAACCATGCCTTGTCATCCAAACTAAAGGTGTATGCAAAATTTCATCTCAATCGGTTGAGGACAACTACTTTAAAATTCAGCTGCAAGATTTGACCCGAACATACATACATACAAACAAACAAACAAACAAACAAACATTGCAAGTTAAATAAAAGCTGTAAAAATAGGTGCCAACTTTATAGTCGTGTTGAACCACGCAATACAGAACTCTCATTTTTTAGTTTTGTAGGACTGTTTTGGTAGAAAAGGCGTAAATATTTAAAATAACTTAATCTTGGTTATTGTTAGAGATACGTAGATTAAATTGAAATGAATGAAAAGTTTTTTTTTTATTAAATTTCAAACATTTATAATGGGTGTACCATCAGTACTTTGTTTTTGTTTTTGATTTGTTTTGATACATCATGTAGTTCAGGAGTTGAGACCAAACGAACTTTAATGTGCTAATCACAATAATAATAGAAAGGGAATTCAGAAGAAACAGATTAATATTGTGTAGGACCACCCCTTACTGTTTTAGAGCCTCGCAACGTCTTGGGATAATGTTAATAAAATTGTCTACTATGGTTTGGTTAACAAGAGGCCATTATTTTGAAACAGCGTTGGCTAACTCTTCTAAACTAACAGGACTTACTGGTCGATTTCTTACTTGCCTTCCTAAAGCATCCCATAAATGTTCAGTCGGATTGAGATCAGACGAATGAGATGGCCATTCTAGCTTTGGGATATCATTTTCTTCAAAATCAAAATATATTTACTGTCCGAGTACAATGTGCTTCGTATTATCATTCATATAAATAAAGTCTGATTCGCCAAAGCCAAAACAATCTACTGTAATACCTGGCTGAGGTACTTTTCGGCGTTCACGTTTCCGTTAATTACAGCAAATAGTTTCCAGGTCCACAATAAATGGAAAACTTTTTTTTCAAAGCCATAGAAATTTATAGATGACTCGAAAAAATGTAAACAAGAAAAGTATAATCTCTGTATTACACCTGCACTACGTAATGTATCAAAACATATCAGAAACAAAAACACAGCTAGTTAATTAAGCTAAAAAATAAATTCATTCATATAACAAAGGCCTCTCGTGATACACCCCTTAGAGAAATTTAATAAAAAGAACTTAATTTCAATTTAATATACCTAAGTATTTCTAATAGTAAGCCACATTAAGGTTATCTTAAATACATACACCTTTTCTACTACATAGTCCTACAAAATAAAACAAAAATTGGCGTTCTATGCTGCACGGTTAAATAGTTAGGGTGTATAAAGTTGACATCGATTTTTCTTGGCTCGCTTCAAGTGCTGTGTATGTAAATTATCACATGACTGAATTCGAAAATGTATGAGATATTCAAATTTATCATACAAAGTGTAGGCTGTTATTAAAAAAATGTTAATGATGTCACTTTCTGAAAATGCTGACATCGGCAAGAAAGATTAGCATTGTGAAAGATGACTTTTTAAACATCAAAATAGACGTGTTAGAGGATATCCCTAGGAAAGCATTATTAAGATTTATTCAGATCGTGCCATTCTTTAGGCGAGCACTGTATACGGCGTACTAGAGTCCAATCCGGTACACATCACGGAATCCCCAAATAAATTACTCCGGAGTGATACGGAACTCGCGTGACTTCAGTGCGTGACACTTTGTGACGTTAACATACTGATTATAGATTGTTGGCTCTATTACTGCTATTAATTTGAGTATTAAAACTTCTCTCAATGTCCGTCGTGCATCAGCACGAGAGAAGGGAGACTACGAAATGGGTTTTTAGTTTTATGACGTAGGGGAAATTTAATATGGTAATTTTTCGAAAGCTAATATGTAGGGTTAGTTTTTTGGTCTACAGAATCGTTGTTTCATAAAAAATGATAAAATGTATTATGTGAGGTTGTTTGCTATATGTATGTATTTATATATTTTCATAAATTTGGAAAGAGTATACAATTTTGCGTCGAAACATGTACCACAACATACATACCTATACCTAAGGTTTTATAAAAATATGACAGATGTTGGGGACTGGAGGACTGTTGGAACTTCCCGGCGCGCGGCGTAAGAACATAAGGTGCTCCATATTCTGTAATTAAAATAAATTCGAAAATGCTAAACCAAGTGTTCAGTTTATTGCGTTACATTTTGCCAATTGCAAATCGGGATAACTTGTTTAGTTCAAATGGAACATCCTATATTTTTTGGCCCAGATTGACTAACTTTCAGTTCTTTTTTTTGCTCATATGCATATATGGGGGTTAATTTTCCTAATTTCGGAATTATCTTGGATTTTCCTCAGTTTTTAATAATTTGTCTTAAGGGTTACCATCAAACTAACCATGAAACATGTAAAAAGCAAACTTAAAAAATGTATCCTGGCGTGGGTAGGTACTGGTACCTTCGGCGTAGAAACAAAAAACATGACGTTTTCCACGAGACACCGAACTACTATACATTTTACGCGCGTTTCGCCAACTGTCTATTATTTTAATCTTCTCCTGAAGTTTAGTTGAAGTTAGTTGGAGAAACGCGTGTCAAAGTATAGTAATTCAGTGTTTCGTGGAAAACGTCCGTTTTCTTTTTTAAATGTAAACAACTACAGTTCATTGCTTTCTTACAATAAGAATGCTAAGAATAAAGCTGTTTTAAAGAGGGTTTGTAAAGCAGATAATGCGCGAAATGTCGATCAGTTCTCACTATGGCACGTTTTATATTCGTTGTATTTGTTTACAATGAAAGTTTTTTTTTACCCGAAATTTGAATATTAATCCCCATGAAAAAAGTACTGGGTATTCCATTTGAACTAAACAAGTTACGTAGATTTTAAATTGACAAAACGTAACACAATAAATTGAACACTTGATAAAGCATTTTTTAATTTATTTTATTTACAGATTATTGAGCACCTTATGTTCTTATGCCGTACTAAAAAAGAAATGGGAGCCTACTATCCAAAAAAAGTTGACGGGTTTTCCAGACTAGGGTCTGGAATATTCGGCAATATTTTAAGAAGGTGACAGAAAAGGGTGCAAACAACCTCACATATTCTATTTTAGCATTTTTTATGAAACAACTATTCTATAGACCAAATATGCACCACAAATTGAGCATGTATACCTACGTGTAATTTTCACACACCTATTTCGCTTAAGTGAGAATTGTATACATATATAGTACATACATACATGTATGTATGAAAATTTCAATTAAAAAAGGTGAAGAGCGAGGTAAATTTTTTTCAATAAACCAACATTTTCGACAAAAACAAACAAAAAGCTGCTTTATTAATTTCGAAAATAGTACTTATCCGGTCCTGATATAAATTTAAAGAAAAGATTGTACAACGAAATAATAAGTACAAAAACTTAAAGATAAAGATAAAAAACGGTAAGAAATTACTAGGAATAAACGATTTACAAAAAAAAAGTTATATAAAATACACTGGTTTATTTATTGTGTTGCGAATTTACGTTGTTTTTTTTTTAATTGAAGGCAAGGCTGCATTAATATTATTTTGGAAATTAATGAGGTGACTTTTGAATATTTAAGTTTATTGAAAATGTATTTGGAAAAATGTTTTTTTGAATAGTTCTACAGTTGATATAAAAAAATATGACTCGGCTTTGGAATGACGCTATATAATGGAAGTATGTAGGTAGGTAACTATTGATAAGGTTTTTTTCAACCTAATAGACATTATTTACAATTTCCAGTTTGACAGGAAGTTGACCAAACTTTTTTATTTTAAATAGAACCTGCAATGAAAAAATAAATAAGTAAGTATAATAAAAATATGATATTCCTATCTTAGTATATTGAGTTATTTTTACACTTTTTCCTCAAACCTAAAAAAATATTTATGAGTGGCAGGATTTAATCGAGTGTAAGAAAAAATAATGTTAACATTTAATTTTTGAAAAATGATGTTAACAAGTTAAATGATGTTAACGGATTATGAGTGATCTTTCAATTTGACAGCCTACTAAACTTCAAAATATAATATTTTGGACATCGTGGCATGAGCGTTTAGACTTTTTTCAATAAAATGCGTTTTAATTGTCAATAAAGAAGATAATACCGTCTTGTAAAATATGGTTGCATAGATAATTATAAGGCGAAAAATATCGGTTAAAAATATACACGGTGCAATTTACAATACGAAAGTTGTAATCAATCTCTGGTAGGTTGATATAAATAATTTCATAAGTCCCATAGAATTCAAAATGTCCCCGGTGTCATCTGATTGGGAGCTGATTAATTAAAAAAGGACTGAATGAATGACAACTATACTCATAGGTCTAGCTAAAAGCGATTCATACTTTAGGCCCAATGACGCTGGCAAATTTCAAAAAGTTACTAATGTAAACCCACCTACTAATAAGATGACAAGACATACAGTAAGCAACGAAAGTCATCACACACCCACTTTTTGAAGTTTGCTTAAATTCTAATAATTTTTGTATTACAGCATTGATTTCTTTTTGCTTCTGACAGGATTATAGCTTGTGATATTCTGCGTCTAATAAGCCGAAGTTGAAGGCGGTATGTCCATTGTGTGAAAAATTATCGCTAAAAAAGTAAAATTTCAATGTTTTCAGAGAAACGTAAATAACTCCGAAAATAGTAAATCCCTTTCGAAGTTGTTGGACTCGTATTAAAGGGAAATCTTCAGTGTATCTATTTGACTAACTGAGTCATTTTGAAAAAAAATTTCCTAGACATGAAAAAAATTTAAAGTTGAACCAAAAATATCACGAAAATTCAAAAAAGCCCTGTACGCCACACATTACTCCAACACAAATTTAGGATTAATATCCCTCTAGATCTCTCTGTGTTTTATTAAAATTTCAGGAACAGTGATTTTTACGAAAACGATACTAAGGATGGTAGAATTTTAAATTTTCGTGATATTTTTGGTTCAACTTTAGATTTTTTATGTCTAGGAAATTTTTTTTCAAAATGACTCAGTTAGTCAAACAGATACACTGAAGATTTCTCTTTAATACAAGTCCAACAACTTCGAATGAGATTCACTATTTTCGGAGTTATTTACGTTTTTTGAAAACATTGAATTTTTACTTTTTTTAGCGATATCTTTTCACATAATGGACATACAGAATATCACAAGCTATAATCCTGTCAAAAGTAAAAAAAAATCAATGGTGTAATACAAAAATTATAAGAATTTAAGCAAACTTCAAAAAAGTGGGTGTATGATGACTTTCGTTGCTCACTGTATGTAGAGCAAAATAAATACACAATAGTAGGGGGACAGTACTATATAGTTTTGAATAATTCTTGTATGTTGTTAAGAAAATCTCAAAGTTTCAGACAAACATAAAATGAAAACAAAACCTATATGTTTTTGTTCATTTTTTTGTTTACCTTTCATACTCCAGACATTTTTTAAAAATATCCGAAAATATAGATTTACACAAATGGACTTTCTTTTATAGTGTGTGAACTACGATTATTATATGGAAAACTATTTATTACTATCACAACCGTATTTAGCAAAACTATTTGTTCGAATTGTAAGTTATAATTACTTATACAGTAGTTCAAAAACGTCTGCGCGCAGTTAACTTGCAATCTAAAAAACAGCATCTAAAAAAATCAGTTTGATGAAAAATAATGTTTATTTGGGTATATCACATTATATGTCTACTATGCATGGTTTCAAAATATGGTATTAGAATTACAGGAAACGGCAGTTGTAAAATGTGGAAAATATTTTTTTTTAACATATAATAAATACATAATAAATAATTATTATTTAATAATTATTGCGTGTATCGATAGGGCAGCAAGTGTAGATTAAAGAAATATTTTTTAACATGAAAATGCCTTCCAAATCAGAAACGAGGAGAAAAGGATGCGAACTGTCTACAGAAACTCGTAGTACCATAATTAAAGCTTCATGTCAGCTATTCTCCACTGCTTTTGTAACTACCGTTTTCTGTATTTCTAACGCAATATTTTGAAACTTATTACATGTATAGTAGACATATAATAGAAATGTAGTAAGTATACCCAAATAAACTTCTCCCATACCCACAAAAAATTTTTCACTAAACTGATTTGTTCGATGCTATTTTGCAGATTTTTTTTGAGCCACTGTATGTATATGTTAAAATATGTGGATATAAATTATTTATCAGTCTTTCTTATCAATCTTACATTAATCCCTGGATAGTAATATTTTGCTGTTACCTATTTTTATCTGTTTTTATTAATACGTATGTAACAATCAGTGTTTGGGAGAAATTTATAGGCAACAGAATTTAAATACAGGTTCCTAAGTCGAGTCATATTCGCGTGTAAAAGTATTACTATCAACTTGTAGAATTATTCAAAATATTTTTTTTCAAATTACATTTTTCAAAAGACAAAAACAAAAGTTACCTACATTGTTATTAATTTCGGAAATATAATTTATTTGGGATGCCTTAAATTTAAGGAAAAGGTTGAACAACGAAAGTATTCAACAATGACAATCACGAAACAAATCTACGTTGGAATTTACACAAAAAGTTTAAGATAAGAAAATACTAGGAACAAATGATTCACATAAAAATTAGGTACGTTTTTCTGCAGCGTTTTAAATTTACCTTTCCTTTAAATTTGAGGCAGGACCGGATAAATGTTATTTTCGAAATTAGTAATGTATTTTTTTATTTTTTTAATGTTATTTGGAAAAAAATGTTTGTTTTGAATAGTTCTACATGGTGTTAAAAACTTATTCAACTTGGGGATCACCCTGTATAATTACATTTAAAGCAAATCAATACATATCAAATATTTTTTTGTTTAAAATAACTCTGCTCGATTGACTGAATTTAATTCGAATATACAAAGATAGTTTAGATACATATCTACATATATTGTGTGTGTACGTCAATTTAATGGCACTGGTCGGAGCCAACTAGCCTGTATGTTTTGTACAGAGGTATGTGATGTCGTGTGTAAATTAAGTAATGAGACTGGCAACGTAGTGCCCGATCTAGCAACAGTGGAGACGGGACTTGGAAGGGAGAGTTAACATGTAATGCACATCAATACAAGTTTGAACTTGTTAGAGTCATTTGTTTGTTCTTCGTGACTGTTTTCGTAAACCGGTTTTTTCTAGTGCGTTTTAAAAATGAGTAACATTAATTTTGAGCAACGGTGTGCCATCAGGTTTTGTTTCAGACTTGGACACAGCGCAACGTATACTTTGCAAAACTTCAACACTACGGAGACAGAGACAAGCCTACGGAGACAGAGTTTTTTCAAAAGCCCAGGTTTTTCGGTGGTTTAAGGCATTTTCACAACTAAGAGAGTCGACTGAAGATGAACCACGCAGCGGAAGGCCTTCATCATCAAGAACCGATGAAAATGTCGATAGAATAGGGGATCTTGTGCGTTCAGATCGTCGGTTACGACAAAAATGATCGGGGACGAGTTAAATTTGAATCACACCACTGACTAACGATCGAGGATGATTTTGAGGAAATTTTGACTAACGAATTGAGGATGAGAAAAATTTGCGCAAAAGTGGTTCCAAAAAACCTATCGGAGGAACAAAAGGATCAAGAGAGAAAGGTGTCACTTTTTGGAGTATTAAAATGATCCCCATTTTTAATATTACTTATAACTTTGCGCCAAAGCATGGAATGGCACACTTCAAGCTCTCCAATATCCAAGACTAAGACAAAAAGTAAGAATGAACAAGTCGAAGATTAAATGAATGCTGATTTGCTTTTTGATAGCCAGGGAATTGTCCACAAAGAGTTTGTGCCTCCAGGCCAAACAGTAAATTAACACTTTTACAGAAAGGTTCTTGAAAAACTCCGAAAAACTCCGTCATGCGTGTGACACCAAAGATCAAGAACAACTGAATGTTGCATCATGACGATGCGCCTTATTACACAGCCATTTCAGTAAACGAGTTTTTAGTCAGTAAAAACATTACTGTCGCTCCCCAGCCTATTAGGCTTCCTTAGGCTATTCCAGTATATGAGTTCCAGCACTGCTATGAGCAATGGAAGAACATTGCTGAAGATTGAGGTACGATTGTACGATCGAAAGGATATTAAAATAATTCTTAAATGTATACGTGTATTAAGGATAATATCTGGATACAAACAAGATGATTCTAACGATTCAGATACAGGCATTGGAATTCTACACTAAATAAGACTTTTGTAGACTAGACACATTTATTATTTGGTTTTACCACATGGTGTACAATATTTTGTAATAAAAGAACATTGTTATTTTAGTTGTATACGTACAAAATAGTTAAGTAATTAAAGTTATTTTTTATTTTGGCTTTTTATTATTATCATTATTTATCATTATCATTTTACTTATTTGTCATTTTGTTGATGTTCTTTTTTTTGCCACGAGTAAGTACCTATTAAGAGGCTTATTTTGCTGCATATCATGATCTATTACTTCTACTCCTAGTTAATAAATGTGACTGTTTTCTTCCCAAAACTTTGATGATGTTCTTTTAATGCTAAAAACATGACATAAATAATAAACATAAATTTAATACAATTTCGCCATTTTACTAAAGTAAATATTTGCCAGTACCCACAGGTATCATTAACTTCAGTAAATTAGAGTAAACAGTAGTTTAATAAATTAACAATTCATCTGTTGGAGCGATCCGACGGCAGCAAATTAAATGTAGTAGCCTTGCTTTTTTCAGCCAGCACGTCAAATTTGTAAATTAAAAATTCATGACAAACATTGACTATCAAACATTTCAAATATCGGTGTGAAATTAATGTTGACGTTTTGGCGAGTGCGCGACTGTTTTCCCCGATGCGATTAATGGACTGCTGATGACTATACGAAATAGGTGAATATGTACATACATATACATATGTGCATATGTAATGAACAACATATACGTGTCATTTGTGCAGGTCTCCCTAATGAATATGAAATTAACAAAAATTCATCAAACAGCTTGTTTAAATACTAATCGCTTTTGAAAAGTAGACACCGTTTTCTCACTAACGAGACTTACATTAATACTTACATACATTACTACAGAGACATACATTAATACTTTTTTTATTTTTGGATCTAGTGTCGCCAACTAGCAGCTATAAAAACGTGCCAGGTTCTTTTGTTATTTACGCGTGTCTGCTTATATAAGAGCCTAACACACCTGCGAAAAAACTTGGCAGTTGTTTGAGTTTTATTTTCATCAAGGAAGTGGTCTCTTGTGGAAATAAGGATACAGTAAATTAGATAAATATAGAACAGACGGGGAAAACTTTCGCTCTTACAATAATAAGATGTACGAAAAGTTCCTTTGGAATATTCAAAAATGTTTTTTTCAATTTCTTTTTGTAAAAATTGTTGGAAACGAGTCATATGGATTGTCATGTGATGTAGTTTCTATTGATGATTATTTCTAAAACAATTTTGACAACCAATTTTTTTAATAGCAACCTTCATTTTCTATTATGAAATTAGTAAAACCAAACAAAGTAGTAAAGAAGTCAACCTTCCTATGTACACGATAACTCGACGAGTTAAGATATTAATTTCAAATTTGGAACACTTATGTATCATGATGAGGTCTGAAGCTATATTAGATTAGATTTTGAGCTTTGGGGTTGGGGGATAAATGGAGGGGAAAAATATACCTATGAACGAACTAAGGGGGTGGGGGTTAAAATTCTCTCCATAACATTATTTTATTTCTATATTATGCACAGTAATTCCAAGACAAAGAAAGCCATGTACAATTCTTATGACGGTTCTCTCTCTTTCTCCCTTAGTTAAGTCATTTACGAAATTAAGACTCATAAGAAACATATTTAAAAGTAATTAATTATAATTTTGTCAATTTACCACAAATTATATTACACTTAAATTTATTATTTCGTTTTTGGTAATACTGGAGTATAATGCTGAAAATTAAAATTTTTCTGCCCCAATTTTTGGAATCTCTAATCAAGTGCTAGCTTTGGTCGAAACTAGTTGTTGAAAAACTCAATTTAAAAAAATATCACTGCACACCTGTGTTAATTTGAATTGGTTAACACATGTGTTAGTCGAATTAATAACCTACTGCAAATCACGCAGATGCCGCACGAGCTCGTAGGAAGCTTCTTTATGCGTCTTCAATAAATTGCATTCGAGAAATTCCAAAATACACTGTTTTTCACGTTTTTTTCTTGAGAATCAAGAAAAACAACAGTTTTTTAATAATTGATATGGAAATACACATAGATGTTCAGTGGAAATTTTGACAATTAATTTTCCGAAACCAATTTCGACCGCCAAAAATTAATACCAAAAGGAAACTACCAAGAGGTAGGTAGTCCTCCACTGAATATACTTTTTCGTAGTCTATTCCCACTTCTAATGTACACTTACACATGTACACTTCTACATGTACAGCATAACAGTCTGCAAATATAAAGGTTTTTTAGCTTACTGAGTTGAGGGTCGAAGGGATTAAAAGGGGGTAAGTAATAATTACACAGTGAAATGAGCTGTATAAAAAAAACTCCGACTCATCTACCCCCACCCCCCCTGGAGTTAGAGCGGGTAGGACTAGAATACATTAGAGAGGGAGAATATTAAATATTTGTGAAAATTTGAGTAGCCAAATAAAATATCGAATTTATGTTCATTTGGCTCGCGATATTTTTGTTGTACATAGGAGGGGAGGGGGCGGTTATCTTAATGTGAATTAATAAAGATATTCATATGACTTATCGTTTCATAGGTTTTTCACCTGTTTTTTTAGGTACACGACTTCAAATCACTTAGTCTCTCAAGTCTCTACGCTTTTTAATTTCCATATCCATATCCTAAATATATCATACGGGTAATACATGTCATTCAGATCGTCAAGGTCATAAATGTCATAAAGGTTATAGAGGTTTATTTAGATTATTGATACCATATAGGTTATAAAGGTCATATGAATCATAAAGGTAATTTCGGTATATTGATCATAAAGGTCACAGATGTCAAATATGTCATATCCAAATGAGGGCAAAGATGCAAAACTCGCATTATCCATAGTTTCGAAATAGAGTTAGTGGCGCTATCTTGTTCATCGTGTTGAACTACACCATTTTAAAGTTTAGAAGTGGTACAAAACTCAAATTTTCGTATTTATTTTAAATTGTGAAATCTGTGAATTGTTTCAAAAGTCACATTCTCCTACGATCTGAAGTTACCAAAACTCACATTATCCATATCCACCAATGAAAAAACGATAAACCAATATGATCGACTGCCTAAGGAGAATGTGAGTTTAGCTTCTCTTCTTGTTTTGCTTTCCTATATGGTTGGTTCCGTGTTATTCCGATATACCTTTGAGTTTGTTTCCTTTCCTTAGCTTAACTTCATGAATTTTAATGTAAAAAATAATATTATATAGAATAATTTAAAGTAAAACTACAATTATCCTAAAAGTTGTATTAAAAAATCAGAATAGGTATACGGAGCGCGCGCAACGCTGCTCCGCAAAGCCGAGCGGCGCTGACCATTATATTGATATCCCATTATATTGAATCGCGAAAAGGGAAGACGGAGCAGCTCTGCGTGACTTCCAAGAAGAAGAGGAAGGCCTACTGTATGGTCCAGGCATAGCAGATTGACGGTGAGATGAAATTTTTATTATACTTTGAAACGCGTTTTTCTCGAAACACTATTTTTCAAAACGGTGACCACGATATTTCAGAAACTACTGCACCGATCTTGTTCAAATTTATACAACATCTTTAATATGTTATAAGCCAGCGATTGAATTGAAGGATTATCATGATTGCTTCGATAGTTTTTTTTTCTACGAGCGAGAAACTTAAGAAAAGATGAGTAAAAAAATAGAATTTAATTTTCAAAAGTGTATAAAAAAATTAATTTTTGTAATTTAGAATTCAGTCTAGTTCAATCGCTAGTCTTAAATATGAAGATTAAAATGCCGTTTGGTTTTTTGATTTCAGATAAGCAAAACAGCCGCGATCTTGGTCACCGTCAAGCACCTCCTTCACTTGATGTCTTCCTGTCGGCCACTATAACTTTGATTCTATTATATATTTTGTCTTCAAAACATTTGTAAAGCTCATTTAAATGTTAATAAAGAGTATGTAAAAACAATGAGATTTATTATTTCGATGGTTTGCCCGTAAATAATTATTGAAAAAGCCGTAAAAAACAACTGAGAAACTAGAGGACCCCCTTAAATAACGAACTATTCTAATTAATTAATTATTTATATATAACGCAGTGTAATTGTGTTCTCCTTCTCGTCGTTTATAGTGATTTAGTTGTATTAAGTTGTTACGTTGTTCAATGCAATAAATAACTAACGGTTAATTATTTACCTCTATAGGCAACTAGTTTCGGTTTACTCTACTGAATTAATTTTAAAGTTTAGGTCAGTCAAAAAGTTTAATTTTGTCAAACAGGTAGCCTCAAAAAAATATTTTTATTAGAATGACGACACATTTTTAAGGAAGGCTTTTCTTGGATTCACGTTAAATGTTTCGTCAACGTCATTAATCAACGCTAAAAGCCAGAAATTATGGAGAAACCGTATACAGTAATTCGATTTTTTAATTATTACTCCATAAAATTGCTACTACCAGGGTTTAATCAGTTATAACGTATCATAGGTTAACAGGCACAACGTTCGAAAAAAAAAAGAGAAACCACAATTTTTTAATGAACGCTTGCGTAAAAAAGTATAGACTGTAAGTAATTAATATTCCGGTTATGAATTTATTAATCAAATTTCGCTTAATAGATCCACTCAGTCGCGATTGATTGAGCCATTAAAATAATTCGATGTGTCATAAGCCTTTGGGGAATTGGCCCTGTTTTCATTCATAATTTAGCGTAAACTCGGTAGAACGTAGACATTACAACCGCTGCATTATTGTGACATTGTATAAATGCATACGAATATAGGCAGTTAAAACATGGTTAATTTGATTACTGATTAATTTGTAAATACATGTATTCAAATTTAAATGCAAAAGTATCTATATAGTAGTATTTTAAATATAAAAGTAAAAAAAACACACACACAATAGATGTCGGCAAAAAATTCAACAGTTATCTGATAAATCGCAACGTTACGCACTAGAACTAGAATCTATGTAAATAAAAGCAAATATTTTGATAAATTCGTCCCGATAAAATAATTGCAGGACAAAAATCCACACAATAAATTTTGATACAATTATTCCTGTATACGAGGTGTGGCTATTAAATACCAAACTGCTGTCATAACACTTTTTATTCGTTACCAATTACAGTAACAACTTTTTTTGCCTTCAATGTACTCCCCTTGGCGATCTCTACACCGCTCCATACGACTTTTCCATTGTTGAAAGCAGTGCTGGAAGTTCGTTTCTGTCAGCTGCTTCAGAACCTTCGTCGCTTTTGCTTTAACCGCTTCCACACTCTGTTTCGGGGTCGTAAGTAAAAAAAATCACGATTCATCACAAGTAATCACCGTGTCTAACAAGCCTGGATTAGTATCAACGTTGTTTAGAATGTCAGCGCAAATGTTCTTTCTTGATTCCTTTTGCTTGGAAGTTTTGGCACCATTTTTGCGCAAACTTTGCATATGTGATTCGTTCAGAACTGGCGAACACATTCTTTATCGATTCCTGTTATTTCAGCAAGCCCTTTGATGCTTAGACGACGATCTTCGCGGACTAGTTTACCGATTTTTTCAATGTTTTCGTCCGTTTTTGACGTTGAGGGCCGTCCGGGGCGTGGATCGTCTTCGGTCGTTTCACGTCTCACTTGAAACCGTTTAAACCATTCAAAAACTTGTGTGAGGGAAAAATAAGCTTCTGTAAAAGTTTTCCCCAGTTTAACAAGAATCTTGAGATTAACCCGTTGCTTCATCTGAACACTTAACATTTTTTTCGACGCGTCACTGGTGCTTAGATTAATTCAAACGACTGCTACAGTCAAACTGAGCGATCCATTGGCTTGTCCAGCGAGCTCATGGTGGGGAAAGTATCACCAGACACAGTTACTGTTCAAATTTGTCACGACACGCTCGCGGCGCATTGGTAGCAGCATCAATTCGGTTATTTAATAGCCACACCTCGTATATATATCGGGTGTCCCACCATTACACTGTTATCTCAAAAACTAAGGAAATAAAAACTTTGGCGGTAAATTCGATACGTTCTATTTAACTAAAATATTTTGACAGTTCTGAGACTTTTTATTTATCTTTTTATTTTATTTTATTTTATTTAGAATACACCATCCAACAGCCAAAGCCAATTACTGGATGGGAATTAATACAAACAAGAAACACAATAGGTATTTAAAATAAACATACATACAAGTACATCGATAATATAATACAAAAAAAAAACTACAATACACTTTCTTACTTTCATTTATACCGGAAGTAGATGCCAACTTACTTATTATAAATGGAACACCCTGTATATCTTTGCATTTTTTGGATTATATAAGAAGTTCTAAATATTTAGTGTATAGAAAAAAAAAAAAAAAAATAAAAAGAGAAATTTAATAAAATTTTTAAAAAAAAAAGATATTTATTATTTTAAAAAAAATAAGGAAAAGAAGGATTGGAGTCTGGAGTTGAGAGAAAATAATATGAAAAGTTTTAAAAAATTTCAAAGAAGTGGAATGGGAAAGAAGAAAAAAAAATTTCTTTTCAAAAGCCGAAAAAGAATAGTTAAGCAAAAGAATGGATAGTAGTGAAGAAGGAATAAACAAAATGGTATAAGGAGGGAATAAAAAAAGGAAAAAGAGTGGAGGATAAAAGAAAGTAAACATTGGAAATTGGAAGGAAAGCTAAATAGGAAGGAGTGGAAAAAATTGTGGACAACATGGGCCAACTAGGCTGTATGCTCTTCTCTTTATATAGAATATTCTTCGTTTTAGTAAGACTTGTGCAAGACTTAATGTTAGAATTCATAAAATAATTATTCCGTATCAAAGCAGTACATTTAGCCCAGTTCAACAATTTTTTATATTCTTTTTCAAACAAAAACACATTGCAGGTAGTTTTCGCACAAACATTTCAAAATAAAATAAAACGTTGGTATGAATGGTTTAACGGAGTTTTCTGTTATGAAAATTCAAATAATGCTCGAACACCTAAAAATATTTTTAGGATATAATTCAAGAAACGATGGAAATATTCGTGAAAGTAATAATTATTTAGCCTCCAGTTTTTACTTCACTGAAATAACAAGATAATTTAACAAAAATTAAGCGACCAGAAGAAGAATCGACCCTATATACTACTAATTTAAGGATATTCGTTAACTGATCAAATTTTGAATGAAACACCAAATAGAAATCTTTGCCTAAAATATAATACGTAAGTATTTTTTCAACATCGCCTTCAATTGTTCACGGTTTGTTCACCAACTATAATATCGAAATAACAGAAACAACAATGATGAATTATACCAAAAAGTACAATGGACCACCCGAAACGGCCTTTTATTTTGCTTAATCCGCGCTTAACTAACTAAACTTCAGTCCTTGATCAGTTTCAGCGCTCTGCAATTAATTAACTTTAATCCGGAGTTTAAAGCAACAATGATGCGGAACAGGGCCGGCGTGAGCCCAATCGCCCCTACGTGTAAGATTATTTTTTGGTACACTTAGATGGTCGTACATGCACCATATTTTTTGTATTTGTCTTTTTATATGTCTTCTTAAATAATATAAGTAAAAAAACTACCTTCTTTAACTTATTATTAACTAACTAAACTAACTTTAACTAAATTATTATATGTTTTTATTTTTCAGGTTTTGTGGCTATTCCACAGACTAATGAGCTTATTGTTAGATTAAGTATTAGATTGGAATTAAGTATTAGATATTGTTGGAATCAGAAAACTGGATACTTTTGAAATCACACAACAGCCAATATTGCTGCCATAAGAAAAAAAGAAGTTGATGATAGTTTTAGAAAATCGAAACGTCGAAACCTTAATCAGATTAAAGAATTGAAATGTCCTTAAAGAATTGCCTTGATAATGTATTCGTAAATTTTAAAAAATTTAACAAAATAAATAAGTTATAGGAGATTTTTGAAAATGCATGTTTTCGTTTCCTCCAAATTATCTCAAAAAAAAAGATATAGGCATCTTCGAAACGGCGTAAAGTTTCTTAAAATTGTCTATAAATTTGCTCATTTAACCGTTTTCCTATCTCTTGTAGTTTCCATGATAGCAATACTTCCATCACCAATTTTGGACACACTGTATAACAGGTTGTATTCCAGTGTCTAATTTTTTAAATTCTAGCGCAGCCATTTTTCAACGACCATTTCTCACTGAATTTTAATCTTTTTTTTTTTTAATTGGCAATATTTTTCATTACCTTTTCTTAATGTTGTGGCCTATGTCACGGTACAATGTTTGTGAATTAGATATGAATAAGACGCTGACACATACACGTCACAAAATTTGTTTGGGCAAGATTTTTTTGCTTTAATTTTTGTTATTTTGTTAAGTTATTTAAATTCATTTATCTTTTATGCAAGTATACCGTCGCGGAAAGTGATAAATAAATCTGCTTCGTTGTTTTATGCCTAAAACCGGCCCTGAAGTCAACGATTTATTTAAATATGGTATACCCGATCTCGACAGAAGTTCTAATACAATGGGTTTTTGCGAACAATGGTCTGGATTCGAGGGCGAAAACTAGGTAACCCCTTTTAACCCCCTTCGTCGAAAAAAATTTGTGAATGAATGTTCCATTTACGGGACCCCAAAAAAGACGAACGCGTTCTGCTTGGACAGTAATAATGAGTAATGAGAATGATGACTGTGCAGAGAAGACATTTCGAATGCAGGGGCGAATGCTTTGTTGTCGGGTTCGTGTTTATTTTACCGACTATTTGTGTTTTAAATGTCGTGCATGTCAACTCGATGTCAGCGTCTGTTGAGTGGTGACATTATAATTTTCTCTTTAAATTTAATCATAAATTTATTTATATATGTCCCATATGTTTAAGGTGAATTCGTTTTTTACTACCTTCACCTTCACAACAGTAAAGTGAAGCGATTCTTAAAGAACACACATCCGTGTGAACATAAAGGTGGATAAACATGTTTTTCGCTTATTTACAACGACAGTTATCACCCTGTGAATTTCTTGCATCACAATTTCAGGTATGCTCGTAAAATGTTGACATGCAGAAAAAACCCACATGAAGCTCAAAAAAAAACGTTGCAAATGGAATCACTATTTCCACATCAAATTTTCCACATTTAATTAGTCTAAACCGCTGAAAACGTCAGGTTGTATTCTTAAAAGTATATTATTATGTATTTGAGTATAATCTTCATGACCTTTATAGCGTTTATGACTAGTTTGACCCATATGACCTTTGGCCAATAGGCCTGTATAATTGATATATGATTATTATGAGCTTTACGGCTCATATGATCATTACGATCCATATGACCCCTATAACCTATATAGCATCCATGACCTAAACGAATGTAATGACCTCTATGACATTTATGACCTTGATGACCTGAATGACCTTTATGAATCGTTTGATTTATTTTGGATATGGATATGAAAGTAAAAATCAGAGTAGAGACGTAATAATGTGATATTAAAATTCTTGTACCTCAAATGCACATAAAACGACACGTCATATGAATATCTTTATCAATTCACATTAAGATTCAAAAAAACAACTGCCCGCCACTCCTGTGTACAACAAAAACAACATCAATGAAATGATCATAAATACAATTTGGTTTACCTACATCACTGTGAAAACATAAGTTTTCACAATTTTTTAATGTCTTCCTTATATTTTATTCTATCCCCCGTACCGTACTCAAAGGGGTTGTGGGGAGAAGAAGAGTATGATACTTTTATGGAGCTATATTCTCTGTGTAATACTAAAATACTATTTAAATTACCATTTCAAGACATTCGTACCTCTTTTCGATTTTTGTCGATTATAGCTCCATTGGAGCAAAAAAATACGTTAATCCTAGGTCTAACCAGTGTATTTTTTTTCTGGAAAATCCAAGTCTGCGATAAAATCGATTTTCTATTTGTACCTATATAAAAATATACAGAAATGTATTACCATGCCCTTGAATTTTAATTCAAAAGAGAACAGAGCGAAATCCCCCAACCAAAATATAATTAAAATAAGTACGAGATGTGTAAATTAAGTAATTAGACCGGCAAAGTAGCCCCCCGATCTAACAACACTGCGGAGGCGGGACTTGGAAGGGCGATAGGTTAACATGTAATGCAATGCATATAAAGTTAGCGAAACACTTTTAGATAATTATATTGAGTATAGGCTGATAATTTGCCGTTTTTTGTCGCTAATTAGTTGTGCCAATGGCGATTTTGTCGTTTCGATTTAAAAAAAAAAAACTATGTTTCGCTAACTTTATATGAAGTTAGCGAAACACATTTACAAGAATTGTCCGTTTACAACAATTGATATATCGAAATTGTACGTTGATTTTGTCGTTAATTAGTTGTGTTAATGAGAAAATGTAATTTTGATTTAAAAAAAAAACTAGGTGCTTCGCTAATATATATTGTTAGTTGATTTTGTCGCTAATTAGTTGTGTAAACACTCACACTGTAATAATTTATTTATAAACAAAAATTTTAAAAATCCTAGCTCAATGTAAAATCCGCTAAGTTTCATCGAATAATTCAGAAATTAATTAATAAAAAATGTTCAACGACGGTGACAAAATCAAAAATGCCACAACTAATTGTAATCAACAGAACGGCAAATTCCTAGACTAAAAACCAGTCATTTGAAGCTTTCTTACCAAAGTTGCATCGATGTTTCGCTATGTTTCATCATACTATTCACTAGTTAATTAATAAAAAATGTTCGACGACGGCGACAAAATCAAAAACGTCACAACTAATTGTAATCGACCGAACGGCAAATTCCTGGACTAAAAAACTCAAAATAATTAAAAAATAAAAAAAAATCGCCCGAAAAAGAAACACAATTTCGAAATTTTGTGCAAAAATGTTTGCTTTCAACAAAATTATTAAAAAAAAAAACAAATTAAAATTATATCTTTGACACCCTGTATTTTGGTTTCTTTACTATTAACTCTTGGATCTTAACATGTATCCAAAATACAGTCCGCTATTAAATTCATTTTAGAATTCAATAATCGTGTTGTAAAATAAACCCAAAAAGACAAAACTCACAACATCACCTGAGCTACATTACTCTGTCTGTACTGCAAATGAATATGGAAGTAAAAATGAAAGCAGGGTGTTAATAATATGACATCTGCATTTTTATACCACGAAAACCTACAAAACGACACGTCACATGAATATTTTGAAAACTGAATGAAAACTTTACAAAATTTGTGAAAAATTTTGGTTTTTAAAAAAGTTATTTGGAAACCGAATTTAAAATTATAAGTTTGACGCCCTGCGCCTTGGTTACTACCATCTGTTGGATTAACTATCATTGGTCCAAAAAAGTTTCAAAAGTCAGTCAACAACATAAAATTAATTATTGATAATTATTAAATTAGGGAACTAAGATTTCTCTATTTGTACTTATTTTTACACAATTGATTCCAATTTCAAAAGTTAGCCAACAACATCAAATTGATTACTGATAATTGTCAATAATCAGTTTTATACTGTTGGCTAACTTTTGAAATTTTATTCTACCAATAATTGTTAGTCCAAGAGTTAATAGTAAAGAAACCAAAATACAGGGTGTCAAAGATATAATTTTAATTTGTTTTTTTTTTTTTAATAATTTTGTTGAAACATTTTTGCACAAAATTTCGAAATTGTGTTTCTTTTTCGGGCGAAATTTTTTTATTTTTTTAATTATTTTGATAAAGATTTTGTCGCAGTCGTTGAACATTTTTTATTAATTAACTAGTGAATAATATGATCAAACATAGCGAAACATCGATGCAACTTTGGTAAGAAAGCTTCAAATTGACTAGTTTTTTAGTTCAGGAATTTGCCGTCCGGTCGATTACAATTAGTTGTGACGTTTTTGATTTTGTCGCGGTCCTTGAACATTTTTTATTAATTAACTAGTGAATAATCTGACGAAACTTAGCGAAACATCGATGCAATTTTGGTAAGAAAGCTTCAATTGACTGGTTTTTAGTCCAGGAATTTGCCGTTCGGTCGATTACAATTAGTTGTGACGTTTTTGATTTTGTCGCGGTCGTTGAACATTTTTATTAATTAACTAGTGATAATCTTAAACTTACATCGTAATTTTGGTAAGAAAGCTTCAATTGACTGGTTTTAGTCCAGGAATTTGCCGTTCGGTCGATTCAATTAGTTGTAACGTTTTTGATTTTGTCGCGGTAGTTGAACATTTTTTATTAATTAACTAGTGAATAATATGATGAAACATAGCGAAACATCCATCAACTTTGGTAAGAAAGCTTCAATTGACTGGTTTTTAGTCCAGGAATTTGCCTTTCGGTCGATTACAATTAGTTGTGACGTTTTTGATTTTGTCGCGGTCCTTGAACATTTTTTATTAATTAACTAGTGAATAATCTGACGAAACTTAGCGAAACATCGATGCAATTTTGGTAAGAAAGCTTCAATTGACTGGTTTTTAGTCCAGGAATTTGCCGTTCGGTCGATTACAATTAGTTGTGACGTTTTTGATTTTGTCGCGGTCGTTGAACATTTTTTATTAATTAACTAGTGAATAATCTGATGAAACTTAGCGAAACATCGATGCAATTTTGGTAAGAAAGCTTCAATTGACTGGTTTTTAGTCCAGGAATTTGCCGTTCGGTCGATTACAATTAGTTGTAACGTTTTTGATTTTGTCGCGGTAGTTGAACATTTTTTATTAATTAACTAGTGAATAATATGATGAAACATAGCGAAACATCCATGCAACTTTGGTAAGAAAGCTTCAATTGACTGGTTTTTAGTCCAGGAATTTGCCTTTCGGTCGATTACAATTAGTTGTGACGTTTTTGATTTTGTCGCGGTCGTTGAACATTTTTTATTAATTAACTAGTGAATAGTATTATCAAACATAGCGAAACATCGATGCAACTTTGGTAAGAAAGCTTAAACTGACTGGTTTTTAGTCCAGGAATTTGCCGTTCTGTCGATTACAATTAGTTGTGGCGTTTTTGATTTTGTCGCCGTCGTTGAACATTTTTTATTAATGAATCTGAATTATTCGATGAAACTTAGCGGATTTTACATTGAGCTAGGATTATTAAAATTTTTATTTATAAATAAACTATTACAGTATGAGTGTTTACACAACTAATTAGCGACAAAATCAACTAACAAATTTCACGTATGACGTTTTGAAAACAAACAATTTTTACTAATGTGTTTCGCTATCTTTATATAAAGTTAGCGAAGCACCTAGTTTTTTTTTAAAGAAATCAAAATTACTTTTTCTCATTAACACAACTAATTAACGACAAAATCAACGTACAATTTAAATGTATCAATTGTTGGAAACAGACAATTCTTGTAAATGTGTTTCGCTAACTTCATATAAAGTTAGCGAAACATCGTTTTTTTTTTTAAAATCGAAACGACAAAATCGTCATTAGCACAACTATTTAGCGACAAAAAAAACGGCAAATTATCAGCCTATACTCAATATCATTATCTAAATGTGTTTTAAAAATGAGTATTGCCCGGAAATCAAGCGCCGAAGCATGGAATAGCACACCTCAAACTTTCCAAAACCCAAAAAAAGTAAGAATGAGCAAGTTGAAGTTCAAATGCATGCTGATTTGCTTTTTTGAGAGCCAGGGAATTATCCACAAAGAGTTTGTGCCTCCAGGCCAAATAGAAAATAAACTTTTACACAGAAATTCTAGAAAAACTTCGAAAAGGGGTCATGCGTGTGAGACCAAACATCAAGAACAACTTAACATTGCGCCTTCCCACACAGCCATTACAGTAAACGAGATTTTAGGCAGTAAAAAAATTCCTGTGGCTCCTCAGCCTCCTTATTTGCCTGACTTGAGTCCTTGTGACTTTTTTGTCTTCTCCAGATTGAAAAATCACCTGACAAAAACCTGAAAAAAAATCACCTGTCAAAATAACAAAAAGGATGTCATTTTGAGACCATATAAAACATTCAAATGGCTGTAACCGACCAGCTGAAGGCTATTCCAGTAATATGAGTTCCAGCACTGCTATGAGGAATAGAACCATTAGAAGAACCATCTCCAGCGCTGTGTGGCTTCCCAAGGTTATTGTCTCCTTCAAAGTAATTTTGAAGGAGACAATACTGAACTGTAATTCTATTCGAATAAAAAAATTAAAAAACTAGTCTCATTACTTAATTTACACACCTCGTAGATTTGTAGGTAGCGAATAATGGAATAATGTTTATTTACAACACAGAAAATCAAAGTGACGATTTCATCTCCAATCAGCTCATATCCATTCATTCTAATAAAAACGACAAGAACTAATGATTTTTTCTTGTCCGTTGCCAAAAAACAAGCTAACCGGCGCTGTTTCTCTTCTATTACCGTACTAAATGGGAACAATTCAAATCGCATGGGGCGAAAATACGTGGCAATTTAGTGATCTCCAAGGGGGCGACGTCAATCAATTGGTAAGCCATTAATCTTTGAATGCCGTTCCGGATTCAAATTTCGTCCAATGCCTGTGACCATCAGGAAGAAATATTGACGTTTCAATACGGCCAGGCGACAGGCTCCGCACAAAAAAAGACGTGGCTCGTTGGAATCGATAAGTCGTTTGTGTTATGGCAACCGTTTCCAATGTGTGAGCGTTTAAAGCGTAAGTATTGATACACATTCTTTCTGAACCAAGGGCGTTGCCAGGGGGGGGCGATGGGGTCGATCGCCCCCCCCCCCAAATGGTCAAGTAAAAACCAAAATAGTCGGGGGATTGCGCTTGGCGTTGCCTCCAATGACCTTTTTTTTGCTTTTTTGTTTAATCTGCTTTGGACCGCCCCCCCCCCCCCCCCAAAGAAAAATACTGGATACGCCCTTGTTCTGACCCCACAAGATGTAAAAGAAACTATCAATTCGAAATTGGTTGACCATAAAAGACCCTTACTAGCCAATATACTAGACATTGTTGACTAAATTATTACCATCATAAGCTAGGTTTAGTAGGAAATAAGTAGTAATTGAAAGAGGAAGCTAAATGTTGGAATAATGAATAAATCATTGGTTCAACTGTCACATCAATTCGTTAATAAATCTAACCAACCTCACTAAATTTTATCTATCATAGTCTGTATCTTAAATATTTTACATCTGTCTGTATCTTTTATATCTTATATCTGTATCATTTGTTCACAAAAGAGAATTCGTCTATCAAAATCGTCTTCCGCGAGCTCATTAATTAGTACCAGTTTATATGGGTGCATCTGATTTTCTGTCAATACGCGGAGAATCAAGGAATGGCTAATATTTAATGCTGAAATTGTTTGACGACTCGACGTATGTGGATTTTCGTCAAGCATAAGCATTACTTCCAATTTCTGATCATCACTGAGTTTATTCGGAGGATTTTTCTTTAGCTGTCGTACATGTCCCCGTTCCCAAAACTGCTTCTTTATTTTACTTATGGTACCTTGAGATATCGGCAGCAACTCCGGATATTTTTCTTGAAATAGGCGAACAACTTCGGCCTGCGTTCGTGTTCTGTCTCCGTAACCAATCATCTGCAGAATCGTTATCCTATGCATTTCTGTTAGGTAAACCATCTCTCTGAATTGCAACACGAAAACTAAAGCAAAAAGTTTAACACTGATAACAGTTAACTACTGTTACAATGACAAGCGCGTTTCTAGGTAATTTCACTAAAGCTGATCTGAGCCAACTTCTTAAATTTCAGGTTTGTTTTTTTTGCTGCTTGCTCGTTTTTGCCGTTCGATTGTCAAGCAAAAAATTATACGTATTTATTAGTAAGTTTTTATCTTATAGTAGGGAATGTTGGCAATTACAGACATTTATTTTTTGTTATTATTAACATTTCAGAACCTAAAATTGACAAATAGTGTTACTTAGATATAAAGGTTTTATTTTATTGTAACGAATTTCCTACGCTGGAAAAACTAATTTTTTATTCTTGTTAATTTCTGCAATAAAAAATAAAACCATAGCAGTTTTGAATAGAGAATGAAAAGACCTTTCAAATAAAGTATCACAAGTCCCTACTTCCAATTTGATCATTTAGGGGTTGTAGCTGTCACCTGAAGGGGGTTGAATTTAGGGATGACATTTTTACATCGCACGATGTCATTTTAGAATTAGAAATTGACTTGTCTCAGGATTTAAAAAAAATGCATAATAATCCTTGCTTTCGCGGTGTAGAGGTTCAGTTTTCATAACGTGAAACGTACGAAGTCATATACGTATGTGTTATTCTATCCTTCAGTTAGGTATTATTTCTTTTCCTTTTTCTTTTCTTGCTACTAAGTTCAGTTTACATACTATACATCTACCGAAAATAGGAATGATAAACTAAAAGCCAAATAGCTTGGACTTAAAAGACTAACTGGCCTGGATACTGGGAAGTACTGATTCGATTATCACCAACACAGGCTGGATTTAGAAGGAAATGCTGAATGTCTATATCTGGAAGATGATGAAACGAAATACAAAATATACATACATATGATTCTTGTGCATCTGCTTGGCTGCAGAAAAAAAAAACAAGTTCGCACTAGTTACTGTAAAAATATTCATAGACTGTTAACTACGCTACTGTCTCGCGGAACAGAATCCCAATCCAAATAATTACAGATATAGGTATCTAAATCTTCCACAAGAGGGTATAGAACATTGATATGAGTTCATTCACACCCACAGTCTGTGTACATATCGTGGCGCACAAGCAGCATCTTCATAGTAATAACTGACTTAATAACAACAAACCGGATTCATGTTATGGAACGGTACATTTATCATAGGAGTGTTAATTAATATATTATAAACCCGGGTCGAGGCGGCAGAGAATTTATGACCGCCTCGATAATGATGTGTGTATTTAGGCACCCACATTAGAACTTCCTCGGATCGATTTTGTGAAGTTCCCGATTCACGCTGCGTATCCCGAATCCTCATCGCGGCATTAACGATATTAGAAACGCTTTATATATTATGTGACCACAATACTTAAAGAAGAGTTAGGCCTGAAGAGGGAAAATAAATTTCGTTTGGAGAGCGGGGGATGAACATAAATCTCGTTTAATGGAGAAAGAATCGCGAGGTATCTGGGAAACGGGCCTAAAATGTGATCTTTAATAAGTAGGTTATAAATGGACAGGGTGTCCGCTATTTACAACTTTTTCTTGACTCTCAAATGATAACTCCAGAACTGTTCATAATTAATAAAACACTGCCAGCAACAAACATTTATTTGTTGGTGACAAACAAATTATATATAATATTAATTTTAACTTGACAAATCAACTAAAAGATATGTCTTCACAACAATATGTTAAAAGATATTACTATTGGCTATACCGAGTGACACAGGATCAAGGCATATCTCTTTTTTTAAAGTTGTTTATTAAATTTTCAAATGTTCAGCATTTTATCCTATATTCGTAACAAATGTCAACTTAAGTGCTACCAACTTACGACTTTCAAATGGGACATCCGATATCCCGTAATTTTTCGAATTCATTGATACTAAAATCCGTGAGTTCTTAGGTATTCCATTTACCTAAGTGAAGTGGTCTATTGCCATTTAATTCATTTCTAATAATTCTGGTGAATCAACAACAAATTACGTTGACTTTGAACTGTCGTGTTCACGGGAGGCAAAATAATTTTCGACAAGAAAGTTGTTTTTTTTTTCAGATAGCACCGTAATGGTATCGTGGTATCACTGAAAAGTACTATGAAAGTTACCATTACTTTTGGCGTGCCCCAATTTCTATTTCAAATAATGGAACAGATACTGTCTAGAGTACATCTTTTTGGATTAACATTTTTTTACTTATCATAAGGTGGCTGAGACCAGACCAAATGGCTGTCACCTTATGCATCAAGTTCGAGAAGGGGTGTTTGCTTACAGAATATATAAGATTTGTTGATGGTACCAATGAGTTGGCAGAAGAGAGTCCCTAGCACATCAACGCAATAATAATTTTAAGAAGTGGTTAATAAGTGGCTATTTTGGTCAACTTTTTAACCTTACTCTAAATGTATTTTTTTACATTTCTGAGATCGATATTCGAATTCACAAACGAAAATAAATTTAAAGCTAGAGATTAGTAATTTACATTTACAAATTCCATCAAACCAACATGTCGTTTATTAAAAAAAAGTACGTCCCTCCTCACCAAACTCATAAAGTTGGCCATAGCCATTAAATATGGCTTTAACATAACAAATAATATTATGTGCCAATATATCTCCAAGCACCTTTGGTGATGAAGGTTTACCATATTATCTGGTGCAAATTTAATTTTGATCGAGTTAAGTTCTAATGGTTGATAATAAATGAGTTTCTGAAACAGTTTAGTACTAGGAAATAAAATATTTTAGAAATTTATTATACGCAAATATTTTTTTACAAAGAATATGAATTTATGATAGAAAAACTGAAATTTATGAAGATATAACTTCGTTTTTAAGATCGTCGGATGGAAGTCAATAATTTTTAACGCATGACATTTTAATTTGCTTAACATTAATTTACATGTTTACATTGTACAAATGAAAAAAAAAACAACGTACAAATTTAACTAACGTGTTTTGTTAATACCTTTAGTTAATTTAGTTACTACCTTTAGTTAATACATTTGTAGTAACAAAGGTAGGTTTAAAACAAATGTAGAAAAAGTCTGTTTTGCATGTTATTCTTACTTTATTACTCATTTTATACTTTAGGACTAATACCATCCTTCTAAAATCACCGGCAAATTTTATGATCTGGAAAAACAGGTATACATACGCACATTCCAAACGCAAAGGAAAACGTTTTTTCTTCGGTACAAATAAACGGCAAAGTAATTTCAACTCCATTTGTCATGTCTGAATGAAACAAATGAATTAATTTTATTGCATGACAACCTAAACTGCTAGATTAATGGAGCACATACGGTTTCAGTGACTTAGCGGTAAGTGTATTAAACGAAAATCATTAATTTTAATACAAATCCAACATACTGATAAGTTAGTCGTATATTATTTAATCGATTTGAATAGTCTGCAGCAAAAAATCTCTGTATAACTTTGTTTATGTTATAAAGTGTAAGACTAGTTAAAAAATAATGATTTAGAGATCATAACGAAAGACCAACTTTCAGGAGTTTGTTTTCATGATTGACGAAACATTTAATCAAACAATTAATAGCCTTCAATTGTTTGGCATACTATTTAAAATATTGAACACATTACAATTTCAGGAATGAAACTTGCAGCACAATGCGTTGCACGATGCTTGGCCTACTCCGTTTACGTTTTATTGAAATCGTCAACAATAGCGCCGAAATATTCAAATAGGGTCAGACCCTTCCTAAAAGCTTATTGTTGAGTATATCGAGCCCATCGGGGTAAATCGTGCAGGCCAAGCAGTTGATGGCTTCCTTATTTCGATTTACTTTTTCCTTCGGATGCCCATTAAATATTTTTAAAGTATCTTTTTACTTCTTTTTCTAATGTTAATAAGAGTAAATTGACTTTTATTATGTGTATTGACATTACTTTAAATGAATTCATAATTATTTTCTTTCAGGTGGATTATTTGTTTTTACCACAATGTCAAGATTATAAAACACGCGAGTCTGGAGTTAAAAATATCATTTTTCTTTATAACATCTTTTACTACGCCTTTCTTACACTATAATTAAGATTTATCGTGGGCGTTCTGATAAATATCTACTTTACTTCGCGTTAGATCTAGATAATTTTAACACGCTTCCTTTTTTAATACAATTCCTCCATGTAGAAATTCTTAACAATGTGTCCAACAGGAGTGTCTTAATCGAGGTCTAGAGGTAACGGTAGTGACATTTACGTTTTCCACGAGATTTGCTGTTAGCAAAACAAAGGAATGTCGGTGTATTGTTCTGAAACTAATTACCATGTATCGTTTCAACGATCTTTACTGTGTTAGATGATTCTCGCTAACAATGACGAAACAATTACATTTGCTAGTTTGGTTTAATCTAATTATTATCCTGATTGTGCAGTATATAGCTGCATTGAAGATTTGATAGCGAAGTTGATGCACCGACGAACAAAGACGGTTGGTTTCATAATTTGCTCTTCCATAGTTTTCAGCCCTCGAATCAATCAGGTGGATAGATATTTGTAGTTCCGCAATTAATGGAGCGGTTTTTATCATGTTAGCAGTTAAAAGTTGAGTCGTTTAATAACTTTGTGACTAATGCATGTAGTATACGTTCAGTTTAACATCGTTTTAATGTGACATTATGTCCTTTACGTCTCGGTACAACACGGTTGTATTGTTTTTATATTACAACTTTGAATATAGTGCATCAAAAGTAGCCTTGCTCCTGGCCGCAGTAGACAAAACATGAAATTGTGCTCATTTATTTTGTAGCTGCGACCATGAACGCTTCAAGGACAGACTTTATTTTTTCTGAGTATCTCATACACCTCATAGGTATGGTCGTTCTACCTCGTACTACGTTCCTTGTACGCAATTAGCACGCAAAGTTATTCATTGTGTACTGTAGCTGTATGATTTTGATTATTTGAGTATCAATAATTATTGATCTGTAATAATCAATTGATTTGTTCTCAGTTTTCTTAGCTGGCAGCTGGAACAGCAATGGACTTACATACGTCAACAATCGTAAAAAGAGAAGTGTTAGACTTAAGAACACTCTTAGCTAATAAAAATGTTAATAAAAGTCCTGAGTTGCTTGTGAAACAAATGTACTCCACGTAGATGAAAAAAATATATCAAGGAAAGTGTTTTCTTTCTAATTTTGGAAGGTATTCACATATTTTTCCTTCAAATATTTGTAAATACAGAATGACAGATATAATAAATTATTTATAATCACCGAATGAAAAACTGTAATTGGAATAATATAATAATTCAACATTTTTTTAATTTTTCAAATTAAATTTACATATTTATTTAGAATAATCATTCTTAAACTAAACTGAAAATCTAGAACTGCATGGTAGATTGATCCTCTTCTCCTGTTAAATGCGAAAGGAGGCCAGAATTTCAAGCCCTTTCTGCAGGGTTATGGTTGTATGAGGCCCGATATAAATGGGTCGGGCCAGGTTGTTAATAGTATCCTTATCTGGCGCCACTTTCTACTTAGGGTGACTCTTAATATGTATACGAGTAAGTATGAGTATAATATGTAAATGTATATTTGCGAGCACTATTTTGCTTCGTTTATGATCAAAGATAATGGAGTCTCATTATCTTTTAGTGGATTCATAGGATTTCTCCCTTATTATTGCATAATTGTTCCATTGTACATATTACAAAGTCAACTGCAACATTTGGATCTGTGAATAGAATTTATTATTTCTCTATTTTTATACTGCCTGTGAGTCGTACAATTTCATTTAGAAAATAACTTTAAAGCCTTTGAATATAATCGACTGAAGAGCATAATAACGAATTAAGATTTAATTCCATCTGACATTCTTGGCTATATTAATGGAAACAATTTCTTTTTATACCTATTTTCTTCAGTAATTGAACACCTATTATTTCTTCATTTTTGTATTGGGTAGGTACACTATTTCTAATCAATTGAAACAGACGGTTTCAAGTTCCATTTCTTTAGTCAATCAAAACCTACTGGTC
This sequence comes from Aromia moschata, assembly GCA_029963805.1. NCBI lineage: Eukaryota > Metazoa > Arthropoda > Insecta > Coleoptera > Cerambycidae > Aromia > Aromia moschata. The sequence continues at coordinate 81,615 of JAPWTK010000114.1, forward strand.
TTGTGATAATAATAATAGGTAAATAAAATATTGTTCTTGAAAAATCTGTACCTAGTAATGTGTTATGTCGCCTTATGTATTTTCGAAAAGATAAGTAGGTACTTACATATAGATTGTTTTTCACAGAAGTTAATTTCCCCATCCCCATCCCCAATAATCCCCATCCTTACATATCTTGTAAACATTGTCCAACATCTTATGTTCGTTATGTCAATAACAGATTTCTTGACATGAGAAAATTTGATATGTATGGATAATTTGATAGACTTTAGACTTTAGACAGAATGTATAAAATACCTTTGATGAAAATTAGTTAAAGATGAATGATCGGATGGATGTTATCCAGTATTATTATTACAGGGTGTTTCACGAAGTTCACCCAGCGTTTAAGAAACATGTTCCCGAAGTTATTTGAAGCAAAAAAAAAATATTCACGTTGTTGAATTAATCAGTTTCATTCATCATTTTAGTAGGTCTGTTTTTTTAATTCAAAAATTGTTTGAATTAAAGTCTCGAGTGTTTCCCAGTTTCTCTTCGTAAATCAAGTATTTCCTCCAACCAAGTTATAATCCATAGGATTGAGATTTGGAAACGTGGCTGGCCAAATATATGGCTCATCTTGACCTATCCAACTCCCAAGATGATGTTCATTCAAGCGAGCAATCATCGTCGTGAAATATGAGGACATGTTTCTTGAACGCCTGCAGGACTTCGTGAAACAAGGGTGTTTCACGAAACTCTGTTTCTTGTTATTTTTATAACCCTGTATATAGATATACCGAATTTATGAAGGGACAATGATTAAATTATTAGTAGAAGAAAGAAAAGAAAGTAACTATGCAGGTATGAAAGAAAAAGACAGTTGATACCAAGAATATATCAGAAATTCTACGAATGTAATAGAAAACAGTGGACAGAGGTATGAAAGTAGCTTTCGGGAAAAAAAACAAAAAATCTGTGCATCTACTCCTATAGAAAAGGGTTACCTATTTAGTGTAGGTACAACTATAAGTGACCCAATCTTATATTGTTTGTTCACTACCTCTTATAGTGTTCTAATTTCTTATCGCGTGCATAACATGACCTTCATATTTTTGGTGGTATCAGACATTCTCTTACCACCTTACTTTATGGGAGTAGATAATAATGATCCATCTATGGTCCTTTAATGAATTCCTCATCGTATATGTATACCATAGGTACATAGGTAAGTACCAAGAATGTTCTTTCTACAATACATTTAGGTACAACGGGAAATAAGTTATGTGTAGACAGTGTTTGGTAGGCATGAGGGTTACCGGAAGTACCGGTATTGGAGCAACCTAATTTGTATTGCAGCTTTGTAAACAAAACCTTCCAATGAAGTTCTTCGATTTAATAACTTGGTTGTTCGGACAGTACCTACTTAACTCTACTACAACTACTTGGAGTTTACCTTTTGGGCTTTGCACATGACAGCCAACGCCTGGACGTCGTGTGAAGCGTGCCTGGAGTCCATCAGGCAGACGGCACACACACCGATCTTGCACACTAAACAATACATGTTGAGCGTCTCCTCGGGGTGGTCGGAGCACTTGCCGTCCTTCCCCTTGGCCACCGTCGCCGAGCCCCTCTTCGGCTCGGTGAGCACGTGCTTGGCGAGCGGCCCGCGGCTCGGATGGCACGACTCCCTGCAGGAGTCGCAGTACAGCACCTCGCACTGCTCACACATCACCGTCGCGTCCTTGGCGGGCTCCAGCTCGCACATCTGACACTTCAGGGTCAGGTTCTTCAGCTCGCCATACTTGTCGACGATGGTCTGCATCACGCGGTATTTGGGCAGGTTATGGGCGCCGTTCTCGTCGAAGTAAACGGGCTTGTGGCAGACGGGGCACGCGAGGCTTAGCGCGCTGGGGAACAGCAGCCCGTTCGGCGTGCCGACGTAGCTGTTGGGCCTGGAGGTGCACACGACGCCGCTGTCCGTCTCGCTGAGGATGGACAGCTTGTCGCTCTCCTGGTAGTCCGAGGAGCTGCCGGAGGCGACGCTCTCCGCGTTCTCGACGACGGCGGAGGCGGCGTTGTTCAGCGCGGCCGGCGCGTTGTGGTGCGCCGCCGCCGCCGCCGGCTGCTGGAGGCCGACGGCGCAGTGGAGGCACAGCGCGTGGTAGCACGGCAACAGGACCGGGTTGTTGTAGAACTGCTTGCAGGCGGGACAGCAGAGCTCCTCATCCATCGTACACGCGACTCGGGTTGCGGCACTCGACTGGCCGTGGCCGCGCGCCGGTAGGAAGGAAGGCACCAAAACACCGCCGGTAACGGCGGCGTTGCCACGTTGGCCCGATGCGTGCCACTACTTTTTTTTCTTCAATTCCGACGAGTGTTTCCGGTCTCTATTTCTTGGGCGTTCGTGTTGGAGAGTTAACAAGATTTGTTGTGATACCTACATACTTCGTGGGTCAAACGTGCTCCAGTGAGCATTAATTAGTAATAAGTAAGATATGTAGGTAAATATGTACATATGTATTGTAGGTGTAAATTGTAATTTGAGACCAGTCAGTGTACTTAATAATAAAATTCTGATCAGATAAATCATATAGATTCATAATCAGCGATCTCAAATCAAGGACGTAGGTCGCCCCCCCCCCCCCAAATGGTCAAGTAGAAACCAAAATAGTCGGGGGATTGCGCTTGCCGTTGCCTCCAATGACCTATTTTTTGCTGGTTTTTTTCTTTAATATGCATTAGTACTGGATGCAGTACTCGTTTTCTTAAATGGGTTTTCATGAGGAAGTATTGTAAAGAATCCATAGGTAGTTTAGATAACTTCAAAAAATAGCGAAAAACAGCATTTTCCGCATCAGTTTTAGATTAGATTATCTCGAAAAATCTGACATGATAGAGCAGTTATGGAGATTCAGCGCGAATAAATACATGAAGTAACTCTAGTGGGTTGATTGTTCTCATAACTCCATACTTTGTGACTCTGTAAGTCGACGCTCATGTTAGCAAAGGCAAAGTTTACAGATTATTCTGTAAACTTTGGCAGAGGGCGTAAGTGGCAAAATTCTTAGCATTAGCAATTTTAGCATTAGTCCACGGATTTTTTTACAAATCTTGTTTCATTTATTATTCATTGTTTATTAATTTACTATTATTATTGACGTTACCATTTATGCTGCTATTATTCTTTATTTATTTTTATTTTAAGGTCCATAGCAACAGTTTAGAAATACCTGTGGATACCGGGACTGCATGTGCCATTGGCGAGTGCAACCAGCAGTGGAAGCATATAGATTATATATTTTTGGTAAATGTATATTTACACAGAATACCCTCAAAAAATGTCATAATTTACATTTACAAATTGTTCTTTACTTTTACATGTAGTAATATTAATTTGCTTTATTAATCCTAAATTAATTATGATATTATGAAATTATTAAACATGAAGCAAAATATTTATACAAATAAAATACCTGAAAGTACCTAATTACTCTATTGCCGTCTTTCCCTAAAATAATTAAGCCTAAGTGTATTCTAAACAAAACTTGATATAGACGATATACTTTTTTCTTCATGTTACAATTCACTTATTAATTGAACATTTTGATTAGTGTACAAAAACAACTTTTTCTCTCAGTGTACTAATAACTGGCAGAACTGTCAAAAAAATATGTTCCCCAAGATCAAAGGTGCCGACACGCTCTGTCGCTTCTGTATGGGTAGGGTATTCTGTGGTTTAGATTAGATTATTCCTACTGGAAATTGTTTAAATTGATACGAATAAAATTTTGCATAAAAGCAGATACGCATTCAACAATGACAACGATAAATTAGGTATACACTAACAGTAAGTATCTAGTAGGTAAGCAAGAAGAAATTGTTTTTAGCTCAAAAACAAATTACCTATGTTATTTGTTTATTGTTATACTAATAGGTATTAGATCAATAAGTTAACGAAAGATGTTTTAATGTTTTGTTAGAGTGCAAATCTTCTTTAATTTCTATTTATCTTACATTAACATTACATTAACTAAATAAAAGTATGATGAATTAAGCACGCTAATTCGTCCACTGAAGATAGCATATTTGAATCAACGAAAAATAAAAATGTAAGTATTAAAAAAACAATTTTTTTAACAATACCTATCTGTATCTAATAAATTTTTACATTTATCAACATATGAATCCGTCTAATTGGCTGCACCCAGGAATCTGCCATATATACTTTTTTTTACATTCCATTTTATGAACTACTTCAATTACGAAGACATAAAAAAGACTTGTGTGTTTTTCAGTCTTCAGACAGTTTGTCCCTATTTAAAACGCAATACTATAAAGTGTGTACCGTCACTAAACGAAAAATTAAAGTTGTGTCTTAAATAAGTAGAATTATTTTTTACGTTTTTCTGTTATCTAGGTATTTTATAATAATCTAATCTAATGATTTATCAATATTTTGTGTTCTAGCTGCCGACACATGTATTTTTAGCGCAGTTGTGCCAACCAACGTCAGATAATTAGACATTTCTAGTAATTTCCCGCACACTTTATGATAATTTGACACGATCATGCCACTCTATCGAAGCTAATATGCATGTCTAGTCATTTCCCTAGTATTTGCTTAATTAAGTCTATAAGCTATATTGTTCCATATTTTTATAAAATCAGTTCTACGCATTAAAAGGTACATTTTCTCAACTTATAAATGATAAAAAAGATATTCATAAAATTAATACAAGGTGTTTACGGTCAAATTGTCTTAGCAAAAGTGACACCCGCATGACGCCAGGTAAATAATTTTTGAAATATTCAAATTCAAAAAGTCGTTTGACAGGCACTGATTTAATCTTGAAGCTCTTGATTCTGACCTACGCAATTGTAAATCTGCGTGTGCCACTGGAGCTAAGCGACTGTTGAACGGGATTAAAGACGGACAACAGCAGTGCAGGTGTGCAACATAATGTAATATACAGGTATACATAACCAGACATAATGTTAACGTGTGCTGCATTGCAAAATGCGTTGAATATTGATTATAAGCACCAGACTGCTAAAATCATACCATTGCACTATAGAAATTGACCTTCTCTCTCTAGGAATCATAACGATTGTAACAGTGTGGATTGTAAGATTGTAGACAGAGTGAGAGAGAGAGAGGGAGACAAAGTACATATATAAAAGACGTAGCATATACAACCAAACTCTGTGACAGGTGCCACAGGTGACAATTGCCACAGCCGGGATTCGAACTCGCGCGAATAATAGCTCTCGGAGTAATCGCCATCTCCTACTGAACTATTGTCACAGTGAAAAGGTAAATTGTGCAACTGCAAAATGATTGTGTTCCCTGTTTTGCCAGATAGTCTCAGCAAATACGTGCTGAAGAGTCAATTTTGTTACATATGTAAATCGTACACATTCTTGACATTCTTCGGTGATCACGTCATGGGAAAACGGCGACATGTTTCCTATTCCAGAGGACTGTTCTAGAGAAATTATTGATTATGTTGTGTTATTATAGTTGCACCTTTTTTGTTAGCAGTCCAGCAAGCACAAAAATTTTCTCGTCGTTATCATCTAAACAGCCGATTCTTTGTGCCGGTACTGTTGATCCCCTCAATGGTTAAATTGTTTTGTCAACAAATTGTTACATCTCTCCAAAATTTAACACGCTGCGTTTTTTTTTTCATGAAGTCTCTAAACACGTTTTCACACGTTATTCTTTATTTTAAAATAAAGTAACATGTATTTCAGTATTTTTCGAAAATAAACCTCTCGAGTCTAAATGAGTGGAAAGGAATATACTCATATTTCACGAAGTAAATAACTTCTTTGAAAATCAACAGACACGTATGTAGTACATCATAATTTTTGAAAATTCAATCCGTAAATAAATGGAGTGTGAACTGAAATAAAAAAACGCCGTGTGAAGGTAGTGGACATAATTAGGTTATTGTTACGGCCGCTGTACACGTTTGGCCAATTATTGGGCCAATGAGTTGGGCCAAAAATAAGGACACTGCATACACGTTGGCGTTGCTCATTCTGCATTGTCCATTTGACGAGGATGGATGTGGAAGCTATCGCAGCCGCGGCAATGTACTTGCAGAGCACTTTCAATTATTATAGAAATGTGCACCAAAGAAGAGTGATTAAAAAAAATGTCGCAAAAGAAGATGGTGGATGCTGAGTATTCATCGAAACAGAACAAGGCGAATTAAAAAAAATCAGGATACGTTTATTATATAATTATGTAAGTAATTAATAGACTGAATACCCAACAAGATGCCAGTTTAATTAGTTATATATATTTTCCGCTTTAACGGCAACCACGAACTGAAGAAGAGGCCAACGTGCGAACCCTTTTGCCGGATTGCGCCAAGATCTTTTGATATGTGCACGAAAAACCGACAACATTCGGCTGGCCGGCCAATGCTGACCGCCAATGACCAAGTTACGCCAAGTAGTCCTGTACACGTTGGCCAAACATGTACAGGAGCCTTTAGATTGAATCTGTTGATGGAAACATTACTTGGGATAGCCATTCGACGATGGTTCATTATTGACGAATGTCTATATTTCATTCCATAAATTTAATTAACTTCGTCGCTAAGTAGAACGCAAGTTTTTGATGTAAGGATATAAAATACAACAAACAAAAAAATCTGCAGCCTGTTCTGGTTATTTTTTTTCTGATAGAGCATTGGACCGATATATATAGCAAATCTACTGGACGGCGGTTAATGTGGCAACGTCGCATAGCGGCGATTGGTTGGCGGGAGCGCGCGACACGCTACTAGTTCGCATGTATTGTTGTTGCGGTTATTCGTAGGGGGTTGAGGTCGTTGCCGCGCGCGCGGTTTTATTATTATTTTTCTTTCGGTTCGGTCGGTCGATTTTAAACTGAGGACTAGCGGGCGATTAACTTTTTTACGACTGTTTCCAGCTTTTGCGATTACCCCTAAATTATAATTGCTTACGTGCTCATTAGGTGCATTGCGTTGTGGCGAAGGAAAATGAAAGAGGTAAACTGTTAAATTGTAGTCAGTGCGAAGTTGAGTCGATGTGCTACCTCACAGTCTGTCTAAAAGAGAGAGAGAGGGCGAAAGCAGTTGCGGCTGGTGGAATTTGACATGATCGTATTTTCGCAAGGAGGCATGGGACCCACGCCATATTTTAGGAAGTGGCCACTAGACCCAAGTAGAAGGTTGTTATAACAAAAAAACTTCAAACGAAATTTGCGATTTTTTTTGTTCCAAAAATGTTTGCCTCTCCAGAAGAAACGAAGTGTTTATATCTAATTTTCTCGAAATTTTGAGATCTGTAAAATTTATGCTAATTAAAATTGTTATTACATCTCGTTTTATTTCATACATTTCGTCTTTGAGATTTTATATACGATCTCAAAACTGATTGTGAGCAAAATATCGAATTTGGAAGCCGCTAGATGAGTCAAGTGTGCCATGGAATTATGTCAAGACAATTGAATGTTATCTGAAATCACTTACACTTAATTTTGACCTAACTGTAGCTGATATAATCTATTTTTTGTCTACGTACTTTTTTTTGTAGGTGTATATTAATACACTGAAAACAGGTGAGATTTTGAAATTATCGCAATTGATTGATTTACATCGCACCACATTGATTGATTTACAACCAAAAAGGGATAATATTTGGTTTATTAAAAAATACAGATAAACTAAACTGAAGCAAAACCAACCCAGGCTAAAACAAACTGATATGGAAAAAAGATTTTTTTCATATTTTCAGAACATTTTTTGGCGCACACTAGGAAAATATTGGGCCAAAAATTAAATTTAAGTGATTCCAGGGAACATTCATGTCTTGATATAGGATAATTTCATGGCACATTTAGTTCGTCTAGCGGCTTTCGAATTCGATATTTTGTTCAACTTTGAGATATTATAGAAAGAATCGCCTTATATATTTTTTGGTCAAATATCGCATAATAGAGTACTGAGGGGTCCTGATTCAGATTTTATATAAAAACAACACTAAATGATTATATTGTATTTCGGGGGTATAAAACAATTATAGTAGATATTGGGGTTGCACCTTAAAAGCCATGATAAGGACAGCAGAAGCAGTTATCGGTGTCCTTTAAAACAATAAATTTTAAAAAATGCTTAATTGATTAAATTGAAAATTGAGGATTCATGGATTTGTACATAAGTAAGAGCAGACACCCAAAGTTCCCAAACGCATTCTTATTCCACACGCCCGATTTTACATCCATGTTTAAAACACGGCAAAAAAAATTTTTTGATAGTCATTTCTACACAACCACTTATACTCCGAATACCAGCATCACGAAACTTTCAAACAAACACTTTTTCGACTTCCCATTTTGTTCCATATAAAGAAAATCTTTTTTTGTCTTTATTTTTCCACCTAAAAATGGTGTTTCTTATAGAATTCAAACCGGATCATATATAGGAATCATTTCTACGACACAAATTTGACGGATATAAATATTTACACAATAATAATTACGATATAAGTTTGCCTATTACATGCGAAGTGGCCTCGAAATCCGCAACACGATCTCATATACGGAAAGTAGAGCTGTCTCGTTGTCATGGCAACAGCCTTAAACACCACTATAAAATGCAGTATTTTATATTAATCTTAATTAAAATTACCTCGAGTAATTGTCTATAATAAATGATAAAATGTAATGTTTTTCTGTGTAATAAAGTAGTCGTATTTTGTAATGAATAATAATAATAATAAGTAATAAAATAAATCGAAGAAAACAATTACCAATTTTGCGCATACCGGTTATTGCATGTATTAGTGTTGTGAATACACACCCTTAAAATATTCATATCGCGTTGTGGATAAACCTAGAACGGTCACAACGCGTTCTAGGTAATTTCAAGGGTATTTTCTATATATTTTCAAAGCGAAAAATCACGTCCCCTCGACTATTGAGTAAACTCCAATACCCACTACATGTTGCGGATGTTAAGTGTGGGTGATGGGAGCATTTAAGCATACCCACAACCCACAATGCTTTACGGATAAAACATTCAGGCAATGGGCGAATTTGGTATTTGCGAATACCATGTACACTGACCCATCTTTTAACCATATTGATAAATAACGTGATATACCTAACTCAAAAACTGTATATCTTAAGGATAGGGAATGCCTGTGTGTATAGAAAGAGGATAAAAAAGCAGCGAACAAAACAATATAATACAGTATGTTCTATTTAAAATAAGCGACTTAACGATTGACGATTACGTATGGGGTAGGCGCAGGCCCTGTGCACTTAAGTCTAGTCATTCAATTGAGCGTCTTTCACTTCTTTTGGTTCTGTTGTTATAGCCCCAAAGTTAGAATACCTAATAGCTGCCAGTACTGGGCATAATACATGTATATGGAAGGAGGTTTCTTCCTCCTCTCCGCACCTCCTGCAATCGAGATCATTTTTCACACCGATTGTCGTGAGATATCGCATGAGTGGGCAGTATCCTGTAAACAGGCCTACTATCCATCTCAGCTGGTTTCTACCAGTTTTATGAAATCTATTGACTTGTCCCAGGATGGTTCGCCAATGAACATCCGCGAGTGTCTCAACTCTGGGACTTTCGCCCAGTGCGATATACATACATATGTATGTTTTTCTCTTAATAGGTCCTTTATGGTCCTCCTGGCTGTCCGGTAAGCCAGACCTCAGGTGGGTTCCGGCCCTATCAGTGGAACCTCAGCCTCTTTCTTTAACCGTTATTAAATTAAATTATAAATTTTTATCTAGGGGTACGCAATTTATTTTTTTTTTTAATTGATAAATCTCGAAAACCAGTCATTTTAAAGATGGACGATGATTATTACCCATAAAATACAAATTTCCAACTCCATGTCATTTTTAGTTCTCCCAAAATGTTTAATAGGCCACTCACCATGAAGCACCCTGTATAGCAGTATACCATTCTTGAGCAATAGCGCATCCGATACTCCATGTAATCAGTTCCCAACCTTATTACGCTTTTCTCTTAATAGGTCCTTTATGGTCCTCCTGGCTGTCCGGTAAGCCAGACCTTAGGTGGGTTCCGGCCCTATCAGTGGAACCTCACCCTCTTTGTTCAACCGTTATTAAATTATACTATACATTTTTTTTTCTAATTGATAAATCTCGAAAACCAGTCATTTTAAAGATGGACGATGATTATTAAAGTGACTTTATTAATGCGTAAAAAACAAATATTACATAAAAAATATAACATGACATTCAAATGACGAAGTTAGTGTTCACTTTCAGTATACGCCAGTGCCAGAAGTGCCAGTAAGTCCAATGTAGAGCATCCCCGAAAACCCTAAAATACAAATTTCCAACTCCATGTCATTTTTAGTTCTCCCAAAATGTTTAATAGGCCACTCACAGTGAAGCACCCTGTATAGCAGTCTACCATTCTTGAGCAATAGCACATCCGATACTCCATGCAATCAGGTCCCAACCTTATTACACTTTTAAATCGCTCGCTAGATATACAGGGTTTGTCCGGAAAGTAATGTCAGTGAGCTTTGAAAAATGGTTTTTATTGGTTCTATGTGTACAAATCTTTAGAAACTTTCAAAATACATTCCTCCTGCGTCCACACATCGGTTCCAGCGGGTCTTCCACGCATCAAAAGCCGCACGGTAGTCGTTTTCCGGAATCGCCTTTAAAGCGTCGGTCGGCCTTCTGAATGTTTTTCACCGACCCAAAATGCTGTCCTTTCATTGGGGTTTTGAGGCGCGGAAAGAGAAAAAAGTCTGGGGGGGGGGGGCACATCGGGGCTGTAGGGAGGCTGGGGAACAACAGTGATGCCTGCCTTGACGAGGTAATCGGCCACGAGGAAGCAGGTGTGCGAAGGCGCATTGTCGTGGTGAAGCTTCCAGGATTTTGAGATGTCTGGGCGGACGCGATTCACCCTGCGTTTCAGCCGCTTCAGCACCTCGACGTAAAACTCTCCGGTTACGGTTGTCCCCTGCGGAACGGACTCATGATGGACCAATCCCCGGCAATCAAAAAAGACAATCAGCATTGTCTTGATCTTTGACCTGGACATCCTGGCCTTCTTGGGGCGAGAGAAGTTCGTGTGCCATTCCGCACTTTGCCTCTTCGTCTCCGGATCGTATTCAAAGACCCAACTTTCGTCCCCGGTAATGACGTCATCAAGGAAAGCGGGGTTGTCTTCGCAGGTGTCCAAATGTTCATGGCAGGTTTCGACGCGCCTCGCTTTTTGATCGTCCGTTAGCACTTTTGGCACGAGCTTCGCGCACACCTTCCTCATTCCTAAAGACTCCGACACAATTTCGTGTCGGATGTCTAATGTCTCGGAAATTAAACGGACACTTAGACGACGGTCAGTGTTCAACAAGTAACGCACACGTTTCACATTGTCGTCGGAAATGGAGGTTGATGGCCGTCCAGCGCGGTTCTCGTCGTTGACACCTCCCCGACCGTCTGCGAAGGCCTTGTGCCACCGGAAAATTTGCCTGTCCGAAAGACAATCGACGCCGAAGGCCTTCTTCAACATTGTAATGGTTTCCGCAGCACTCTTTTCCAGTTTCACACAAAACTTGATCGCCATCCGTTGCTCAAGCGAACGTTGCAGTTTTTCTTGCACCGGGTCACTGTAACGACTCTCAAAGAACGAGTGGTGCGACCGCTACAACGACCGGTAGCCAACTGACGCTTGTTGGATCTTGTTGCCAGATCCCCCACCACAATCCCAGCAGGTAAAGCGCGGGCTGGCACGTACAGTCTCGGGAAAAAAATTCACTGACATTACTTTCCTGACAAACCCTGTACTTCTGAAATAATTTCCAGTGATTTTCATTGATTTCAACTGCAGACAGTGTGTGTCGTGTATGCTTACAAAAAATCACTTGCAAACCAGATTTTATTACAATTCACAATTCCGAACAGTTAGAGATTGTTTTTTTCACCGAGGATGATTATTGATTGAGTGTCCTAACAGACATCGCAGTGAAGCGTAGTAAAGCTGCAAAAAATTTAATGAATAATGCCCAACGGCAAAAAGCACAAAAAAGACCATTGACAATGCTCGACGAAAGTTTTGCAGCAAACAAATATTTAATTTAACCGTCTGCTTTTTGATGGTGTTTATGAATAACAGTGGTGGATTGAGTTTTATAATAATATATAAAATTTCATAGCAATATATAAAAAAGAAAAAAGTAATAAATATGTAATGTAAAAGTAGAAAACACATATATTTAACACGAAAAATAAACGAATTTTCCTGTAAAATATAGTAGCCTCAAAAAATATCACAAAATTTAAATTAACCGTGGATGCCGATTTAAAAGGTCAAAGAAATATACAAACTGAAAACTGAAATATCTAAAGACGTATTTTACCGGGTGTAACTTAATGTTATGTACTTATTTCAAGGTGTGATTTCAGGGCCAATTTTAATTCGAAAAATCTATATTAACTTATGCCCTAAAATGGTCAAATTTCGAATTCCTCGGTGATAGAATGAAAAGTTTTTATTTATTTTATTTTATTTTTTCCAATCATTAGATTCATTACAGCTACCCAAATTATACAAATAAAATACAGAAAATCAGATGATGCAATGGGATTTTTTTATATCAATTTTGATAATAATCAATTTGATAATAATGAAATGCTGTAGGTAGGGGAGAGTCGGCAACAGTGGCCACGCCGGAACAGTGGTCACTTTCGTGCTATATTTTATTTATAGAGTAGTGGCTGCCACCCACTTAAGAGGGTCCAAGTAACATCCTAAGATATTAAAGGGTAGTATTCTTGAGCGTTAAAGTTTCTTCTTTTTGTACGAACTTAATTTTAAATTGACCACATGTAGTAAAATACAACGAGCGGTGAAAATTATGAGTAGCGAATAAATACCTACATATCAAAGTAAACTAATAGTGACGATTTATACTTAATACATGTAAGCGTTTATTGACATAACAATATTAATATACTTATATTTAATTATATTAAATATATTTTGTTATTACCCATTGTTTCAACAAACATGTAGTTGATGGTACAGTGATCACGTTAAAAGTAGGTGGTACAGTGGCCACTACATTATCATATTAATAAGGGATGACTGATGTACCACAATCAGAAAAAAATCGGGGTCGCTAATCACGATCCCGATGTCAGAATTTCAAGGATGGGTAGATATGACATGGCGACTATTTTGAAGTAAATTCCTGAATTTTGAAATTCTGACATCAGGATCGTGATTAGCGACCCCGAAAACCCCTGGTTTACAAAGTTTGAGGCAAAATAATCGAAAAATTTGAAATTTGATTCGGGATGGTGGCCATATTGGATCCGCCATCTTGAATTTTGAAATTCTGACATCAGGATCGTGATCAGCGACCCCAAAAACCCCGAAGGTACTAATAATTTTTCAAAATTCTTCTTTTGCGTCAATTATCCCGCAACTCTTTGAATTTTGTCATATCTAGTTATTCTAAGCTCAAAAAATGAGAAAATTAAATTACTCATTGCGTTTCCTTCAAGTACACATCTCGAGTGCACGTTTCTATTTGTTTTTGAGTGGTATAAAGGATGATAACATAGCTGAAATTGCGATTTAAAAAAAAATAATCTTAAACAAATCGCGTTTTTAATAGTTTTTGTTAAAAATTGAAGGTTACATCAATTTTTTTGCAAATTTTAACGATTCCAGTCGAAAGAGCGACCTCGAAAACATAGGAATACATGGTTTTAATTATTTTTTCTTTATTTTTGCTATCAGTAATATGAGCCTCTAAGTTCATGTCTATTGACAGTGCACTTGGGCGTTAAAGGGTTAAAACAGAACTACCATTTAACGCAAATTCAAACCAAACTCAATTTTTTTAAATACACTGCTCCATATTTTACTTTACATTTTGCTCTAGAATTAAATTCTGCATCGATCTGTATTAGCATTCGACCTATATCTGTATTTAAAAGTTTTTTAGTTTAGTTTAGGTTAGCTTATAACTTCTAATAAATCATTCTATTAATTATGCTGTTTTTTTTTTGTATATATATGTACTCATAAGTAACTATTCGTAGATATAGGTACATATGTATTTCATACGTATCAGTAGGTACATTTTTATTTACCCAGTCACATACACGAAGACAGTAATAACTATCTATATTAGTAGTAACATTAGCACCGTTAGTAATCATTTCCATGACACGCTATTGAAAAAATCAAAGAATTCATTAGAAGGTATAAGGAACTTTTTCAAAAACGCTAAATACCTACAAAACTATTAAATGCAGGTATAGGGAATGCTAATCCAGATCGACACAGAATTTACTTCTACCTCAAAATGTAAAGTAAAATATGGGGCATTGTATTTAAAAAATTGAGTTTGAATGGTTTAAACTTGCTTTAAATGGCAATTCTGTTTTAAACACCCTGTACATAATTGAGATATAATAAGACCACTGTTGAAAAACTTTAACGTTCTACTAACCACAGCCACCGTATCAATACCAATACTTATTTTATAAAATTACCGCTACACATAGTTTCAAACATTATGATGGTAACGAACACAATTTCAAAAAAACCGGGAATAACTCATAAAAAATTATCTAAAACAACGTCAAAAATCGAAATACGCAATAAAAAGGCACCATTCTACTTAAAATCAGAAAGTTGATCCTGACTTCCGGTATAACAGGAAGTGTAGCCATCTTGAAAATATTTTTTATCAAATTTGTCATATGCCTATTAACCACAATCCAAATTTTCTAAAATCGATAATTCCTAGTCCTAAGCTTTTAATGAATGGTCTCAATCAATCACCTTTTCTATATGTACCACACATATTCACATGTATGTATCATTTGCCGTTATTTATAACACCGCTGTTAACAGCTTCAGCCAGTCGGAAACTGGGATTATTTAAAAATGGTAATCCTGATAGCGGCCCATACAGTACATTCTAATTGAACGTCTTTGACTGCGCTAGGCTTTGTCCTTCAGTAAGACTGGCAGTCTGTGGATTATAGCGAGTACATCCTCTCCCTACAGATACAGTCTGCGACCGGCCTTGTCC
Organism: Aromia moschata; assembly: GCA_029963805.1. Taxonomy (NCBI): domain Eukaryota; kingdom Metazoa; phylum Arthropoda; class Insecta; order Coleoptera; family Cerambycidae; genus Aromia; species Aromia moschata. The sequence continues at coordinate 96,690 of JAPWTK010000114.1, forward strand.
GTGTTGGGCATGAATGTAAAAAGTGTTTTCAGCAGTCTTTGACTGTTGTACCTATTTGAATATGTGTTTTGGACAGTTAGCTCGAGTATAAACAACACAAAATGACGGATCAGCACATGAGATTTTTGTCTAAAGGATATTTAACAGATTTTATAAAATTATACGAAAGTTTTCCGTGTCTCTGGAAAATAAAATTGGAGGAATATGTTAACAAAAAAATAAAGCATACGAGAAGCTGGTCAATTTTTTCAACAAAACATAAAACAAAAATTTAAACTTAACTTAATTTAGACTTCAAATTTGTGAAACTTGATCGTATCGCCTTTCTTTTTGCATCACTCATAATTCAATTAATACATACTATACTACTAAATAATTTGTTTGAAAATGGTAGTTATGATTTTTTTTACTATAGCTATACAAAATATAACGTAAGACTTTCGATTCGCCTAAAGTCTTCGGGCCACGCCAAGACTGATGTTTTTCACCAGACTTGTGGCAATTAACATAAAGTGTTGGCCCTTTACGGACTTAATAAACGAGTTAAACCGACAAACTTTACTTCATGTTAGCGGGTAATGAAAGCAATGGCGGCCCGTCACAGGCCAAAACTGACAGACCAAACCTGCCATTCAAAGTCCGTCTGTAAGACTTTAAATGTATGGGCCCCTAATTTATAGAATGTGATATGTTAGAAATTAAAGGTCATATATTTATACGTATACGTTTATACGGTCAAGCCTCATTTATTTCGGTCGCATATACACGAGAAACACTGAAATATTTCTTTAATTATCAGAGATTATTTTCAATTTTCCTGCTGAACCGTCATTCGGACACAAAATTTAAGAGGAATGAAAAATGTCTCGCCTAGCTGCGTAGCGGCCGGCGTAGCCCTTTTTGTAGTGTCGGAGAAATTCACCGAATGATACGAAAATTTTGCATTGCAAGAAACGCATTTACATTGCATCGCATTGCATTTATTTTTACTTATCGGCCCAAACGAATCAATGGTCCGCTTAAGAGGTCGTCGAAATACCCATTCGCGCTCTGCCGATAGACCTCCAATGATTCTGACCCGATTCATGATTTGCAATTCGTCTCGTCGTCGCAATATGGCGACGGGATTTCGAGTTGGGCATTCCGATTTCGGAAATGTCACATCGAATGACCAGGCTTGTGGCGGAAGAGGCTGCAGCAACCCATGTTTTAATTATATCTAAAATAGTTTCTTTCGCAATGGTAGGTACTTCATTTCACAAGCAATAATATTTGTTTTCAGAATTTTATGGACTATAAGATGGTGGAGCCCAATTTTCGAAATAATTAAAGTAATATTTCAGGTACTTGCGGCCGGAATAAATGTGACACTCTTGGGCCTTTGGTTAAACATATACATGGCCTTTAATTTCCGGCACGTTGACTCTTATAATATTATGAGAATATAAATCGTGCGGTCGAATGTCGTACTATATGTAAATTTTGTAGATGATGGGGTCAATATAATCGTATTCAAGGATTTTTTGGTTTTGCCTCATTTTGATAGATTTTAATGCAGTATCAGCAAATTTTATACAATAAATTTCTGAAAGCAGTATTTTTAAGAAAAATATTTTGCGTTTACTACAGTGATATTCTGAATGTTTTAAGTCAAGAACTAAAGAATATAAGAAAAATATGCACCTCTACAATTCATACGTAGGCGTGTCCTTTTTGTCATATATTTTTTTATATTTCCACCTGGTTGTAATAAATCACAACAAATAAAATATTGTAACTACAAACAGGTATCTTTCTCTACATCAGTTTTTGGAATTTTGGTAGAGTAGGTGTAAGTGTAGGATGTAACTGGAATTAAATAAAATATTAGGTAATGCAGAAATACGTGTACCTATCTACTCGTATATTGATATGTTGCAGAAATCTTTGACAGGTCAAATCTTGCATTTATGTAATTCAGAAAATATTGATAACTATTCATTTTTAAATTATCAACATTTTTAAATAATCAACATCTCTCTATGTATTTATGTTGTTATATAAATATTAGCAATATTAAATAGTGTATATACAGTTGTATTCATTAAAAAAGCGTACAAGTATTAGAATGAGATGCGATTTTTACCATATTTGTATAAATCCGGCTTATTACATGACATAGGTTGTCAAAAATGCATTTCATTGGAGTCGGGTGTCCGTGAAATAAATAAGAAAAATTGAATTATGTGTATTCAATTACGTTTATATTTAACAGTTTTATAAAAAATCAAACAAAATAAAAAAACAACAACAACAATAACAAGAAAACCTAAAACAAAATCTAATATTTGGTCATACAACCATCCTTTTCTATAACTTGATCCAATCTATTAGGCATTGACTGAATTATATTAAATATAATATTTGGATCAAGATTTTCCCAGCACTCGTGGATTATTTCCCATAATTCGTTTGAATTTTGTGGCCTAAAACGTTTATATATATATTTTACAATTATACCCCAGACGTTTTCTATCGGATTAATATCAGGACTGAATGCGGGAAATGGTAGTACTTCTACATTATTAGTTACAAACCAGTCCCTTACACGATTTGCAGTGTGGACTGGACAATTAACATGTTGATACACGAATGTGTTATTGGGATATAGTTGCTCAGTAGATGGGAGCATTACGTTTTCCAAAATATTTATATAATTCAAGGCATTAAACCTTCCCTCAACTCTCCAGCAAACACCAGGCCCATGGCCACTTATCCAGCCACATACACTACTCTTTGCCCATACATTTACAGAGAAACGTCCAGATCTAAAAGCAAGGGAGCTAGTCTATCGTCCTTCAAACCTTGTGTTGTCTGGACGATAAAGACGAATTTGGCCGTTATAAGTCGAGTTCATTCATTGCAAAAAATACCCTTGACTAAGCCGTTCTACAGTGAGTAACATTTTTTCGCAGCTAGATGGTTTTTTAACTCAGATTCATTGACCCTTCTGCTGGCGGTAGGTTGAGAGCCAGGAAATCCAGTACCAATCACAGCATCCCTCGCTGTTGCAAATGGATTATCTCTTAAATATTCCAAAAAAGCAGTATCTTGTTTTGGGGTCGAAAGTTTGGGACGACCTGAACCCGCTTTTCTTTTTAACGACTCCTCTTGCTCCCAGCGTTGTTTAATTTTTAAGATAGTTTTCTTATCTCTGTTATATAACTGTGCTACAGCACGAATTGTCCATACATCTTCGATTCTGGACACTATTTGAGCCTTTTCAATTTCAGATAAATGACGAGGCATTTTATTTATTTACCGTCAAAGATTGTCAAACGCTACCACCATGTATTTTAAAAAATAATAACGCCGACGGCAATGCTTTGCATTTTTATGCAATGTTCCAATAAATAGTCATTTACATCAGTCAGTTTTTCACAAATATGATAAAGTTCACCTCTCATTCTAATACTTGTACGCTTTTTTAATGAATACAACTGTACAGTGATGGGCAAAAGTGTGGAACCAAGTACATTTCTCTGAAATTAATAGGTATTGATAAAAAAATTAAATGTGAAAATTAGCGTTAAAAAGCCATAACTTGAATTCAGCTTGAAATGTACAGAGTGTTCCAAAAAATGGTGACGTACCAAAGTTATTTTTTAATGGAATGCCCTAAATTTAATTATTATTAGATTTCGCGACAAAATATATTTTATAATTTACAATGATAATCATCTATTTGATAAAGCATAAGCAACAGAGTAAGAAAAAATTGGCAAATAAATCACAAGGGACAAAACAGACCAACGCAATTACAATTAATTTAATAATGGTAATATGTGTCATTAAGCTATAAGATAGAAAGCTAATCTCAATGTAAATTGTCTTATAACGTTTGCTACTTCCTGTGTAATTTTTTGAATTTCCTCAGTCATTCTCTGAGAAAATTGTGGCAACCTGTTAGGTCTCTGAAATTAAATGTTGGACTTTAATAACCCTACAGAAAGTAATCCAGTGGACTAAAGTCGGGGAAACGCGTAGGCCATTGAATTTCACCAATCTCTTCGTCCATTCCATCTAGTGGAAGTGAGAAAGGAAATAACAAAGTGGATGGAGTTAGCCAAGAAGAGCATAATATTCTTCTTGGAGTCAGCGTCCGAGCTTCTGTGGCAATGCGGCGGCAATTTGCTAATGACTTCACTGGATTTAGTGTAGGCTTTTTTTTTAATTCGGCGATCGGACAGATCTTAATCTATTACTTAATAAAATTGTTAAATACAAAGTAATTTCACTTTTAACTTACATTAACAATTAACACAAATTAAATAGTAATTTAATGGAGTTGATAATTAATAAAATAGAGAATGATGAGTTCAACATATGTATGTATTTTTAACTATTGCAGAAAAATCCCTATAATTAATAAAATAACTCTGCATAATTGCAGTTATTTATTAGAATTTATTATATAACAGAATCGCTGCTTGTTTTGCCATCTATACACTGGTAGGTGAATTAGTACGGTTAAGAGAGTAGTTTTCTTTAAAAGTTATTTGAGAGCAGTGGCGGTTCGTATTTATTGCAATATAAGAATACCCATTCTTCACCCATAGACTTTTATCTTTGAATGATAAAAAGAAGAATTAAATAGTCTCTTATTTTCTTAAGCAAGAGAAAAACGTGCTCTGCGATAGACTAAGTTTTATTCTAGTAGCGTTGAATCGATGCTGACAAAATATATTATAATGTAGGTAACTTTTGTACCGTTGAATCCTAGTTAGCCACAATTTAAAATAATTGTCCTAAACTGGGCCGAAAAATGAATTTGGACAACTTAACTTCTCCAAGCACTCTCTCCTTCTCCTTTTTTTTTTTTGTGTAGATTGTAACAAGAATTTACTGTGGACGTACGTAGAATATGTTGTTTTTGAATAAAAATTAATATATTCATAGAAGAAAATATGTTTATCCATGAAAATACCTCTCGATTTAATCACCTATTGAATAGGCTTTAGGAAACTTAAATTAGGTATAGTCCTTCTATTTTTAATTGAAAATGATAAATACGCCTGGGGAACAAAAAAAAGCGGTGCAACTTTATGATTCCATGGGCGTGCATATATCTTTTATAAATTCGAAAATTGTGAAATAATTTTTTTTCTTTCAAATCAATATAGGAGATTAAAATTAGCCCGCATACAAAACTCTTAATATTTGTAACATAATTTGATGTAAATAATGCTCATTTAGCCAGAAAATCTAAAAAATTGTCTGTTTTAATAAACCTAGCTGAAATACACGTCACTGGCGTCTTAAACAAGTCAGAATTCCAAATGTCGTAAATCATTTTAACGACGTCGTAAAAAATTTTATGGCACAGTGGACCGAATAAGTATTAGCAATGTATTAAATGCAAAGTAGTCTAATAGTCTCGTTGACCGGTGTTACCGCCAGGTTTACTTTGTGCCGCCAGCCGCCAGCAGTTGGCCGGCCAGCACGTTGCCGGCTCTTCAAAATTTTCTTAAGTATAGTAATATTAAAGTTGTTTTAATTTATAATTATTGTTTCAAGCAATTTTAAACGCTTTATTTTAATGCTACCTAATAAATTTATATCTATGTATTTTTTAAAAATATTTTCAAACTACCTAACTAAGAACGTCACGAACTAACAGTTTACTGAAGTATGAAGTATACTTGTATAGTGAGCTTAGCAATTTTAGAAAATATATCCGACAACCTTGCTTTTTTCTACCTATTTTCAATTTAGAATGGAAATAGAATACTACTGATAGTACAAGGAAAATATGGTGAGATTAATTTACCGCTGAACATTTTTCAAAAAATATCGCTTTCGACACACCGAGATTTAAAATAGACTAGAAGGAATGCGTATATTGTTGTTACCGTGAACGAAGTAAACTGTTTGTTTTTTTTTACTTTATTTGGTTTAGTATATTACAATTAGCGCTTGATTGTAATGGTTACATGTTTTTTAAGGCAAAACATTATTATATAATGACACAGTGCAGGACTGGCGCAACAGCCAAGTAAATAAGGAACATATCCTGGGAGAGACACTTCACAGGTAATTTCACATTTGACAATTTTGGATTTCTATTTAGTTCCAAATTGTTGTAAAAAACTTTGTTTATTATTAAGTATTATGTAATGAATGCTGTTAAATGCTGTTATGATATTAGCTGTTTTCGATTTGCACGAAATCCTCAGATCCTCAGTTCAGAACCTCAGTTAATGATTTCTCAATTAATGGTACGTTCGAGTTGAACAAGAACTGAGGAAAATAACTAAGGTATTTACCTCGCCCCCTTGCCGCTACTGAGGGATTACAAAACAACCATCACTACAAAGGATTGCTCCTTTGGTTGAAAGTTTGAGATTAAATATATGTCAGCCGCTTCTTTGAACGAATGTAAATTTAAATAAGTAATAATTAGTTTATTTTCAGTACATTAGATACATATTATTGCTAAAAGTCTAGATCTTTAATGTGTTAAGGTTTACTAGTCAATTTAATTTGTGTTGCGTAGATAAATTTAGAACTCTTATACCTCATCAAATTGTACAAAATAATCTTGAGTGGATTTTAAATGAATCTGGCCAGGTTTTGATAGTATCTCTACTTGTTTTGATAAAAGTTTTAAAAACAAATATATACAAATAACTAAGGATAATGTACTCACTTGTCGTTCTATTTGACATCACAAGGATGCTGTTCAATTTAAGTTCATGTGAGGTTAACCCATCTCAGTTAAATTTTTCCTCAGTTCCGTGTCAAATCGTAAGCAACTATAATCATCGGTTGTCAAAGTGAAGGCAGCTATTGGCATGTTTTTAAAGGTTATGTCAATTTCATTGTATTTCTTAAAATTCGTTAGGACACCTCTTACTTTTCCTCGTTTTTAGAGATAATTTAAATGCTACGCCACTGCGTTTATTGATTGCGGCGTATCACGTGAGATTAGTTAAGGTCGATTTAAAGCATTGCAAAAATACCCAAAGCGCCAATGTCAAAGTCGCCGTTGCGTCACCCGTTGGTTTGATTTAGATTAGATAGGAAACAATGCAGACGTTAGTCGCAAAATGACAGTTCTGTTTCGCAGCAGCTTAAAAATGTCGCGAATACTGTGTGGCTGCGTTAAAAATAGCAGGGCGTTCCTGTTAACGAATTTTTTAAACGGGCGATCTTTGTCTAATACTAGCAGTGATAACAGGTAAGTGTATTTCACGGTTGGTAGCATTGGATACATATTTTTTAATTTCGTACGGGGTTCGCAGAAGACACGAATTAATAACTTACTTGACGAATAATAAAAGGAAGCTTGGCATTTATTTATAATTCATACCTACCACGTAACGTTTTCAAAATTAATTTGCATAATTTTGTTCTATAAATAAATTTCTGTTTCAAGCGCTCACGCCTAGCGCCTTTTTACACACACCTTTCAATTTATTATTTATTATTATCATTTATTTTATGTTTATTTATTATTATGTTTTGAACTTTTTTTAAACGAAAATTTCCGAAAATATATTTATTTTGTGTTACGAATCATCTGGTCCGAAAAAATGTATTTTTGTGCTGTTGACTTTAGTGCTGTTAAAAGATATAATGGTAATAAATTTTAACAGTTAATAATAAAGATATATTATTCACACCAAATACTCCCGGTTATCAGGGAATCCACATATTTGTTTATTCTTAGAAAATTATACGTTCTAAACATTTACTTTTATTTCCTTTACTCCATTCTTGACATGAGAGACTTCAATCGTTACTTGTCTCTATACTTAATACAGTATCGAATCAAATATACAGTGTGTCCACTAAAGTTGGTATCATACGAAAAAAAATTGTTATTACCTATTAGATATATTGATATCCCATTGTGGGATATATTGATGCAAAAAATTGAGTTGTTGATTGAAATATCCGGAGAAGTTCAGGAGAAGCTATAGTTAAGAAAATAGGTTTTCTGCGATTTTACACGGGTGCCAATTTTCAAAAAGATACTCCAGATTGTTTTCAATTTCTCTCACCATTTCATCACTGTCCTTCGATATTTCTATTTATTTCAAATATCGATTTATTAATTGTTATTCCATTAAACTTTTTTGTGATAAAAGTAAATTAGTCTATAATTTTATAAAACTGGATTTTTAAAAATTTGTAAGTGTATTCAAGTTTTGTTTTGTCAATTTTAAAATTGACATAAAACTCGAAAAAAATCGAAATTAGATGAGATTAGATTTTTCCCATATGATCAGTGGCGGTCCGTGGAATTTGACATGCTTATATTTCCGTAAGAAGGCATTTGATCGACGCCATATTTTAGGGGTGGTTACTGGACCTAAGTAAAAGGCTATAATAGCAAAAAATCTTCAGGGAAAACTTGCGAATTTTTTTTTCCAAAAATGGTTGCCTCCGGGCAGATCTTGGAAACGGGTTTCAAAATATTTGCGAAATATTTTTTGTTTTCATAACCACCGAGTAAATACATTTTTTTTTATACTTGTGATTTTTGCAAAATTCATATTTTGCTTAAAGATACAACTGTTGTAAAATCTCACAGACGAAATGTTGGGATGAAATAAAAACTCAAATTACCATAACTTTTACACATCTCAAAATGTCAAGAAAATCACAAGTATATAAAAAAATTATATTTACTCGGTGATTATAAAAAAAAATATTTCGAAAATATTTTGCAAGCCGTTTCTAAGATCTGCCCGGAGGAAGCCATTTTTGGAAAAAAAAATTCGCAAGTTTTCCCTGAAGATTTTTTGTCATCATAGCCTTCTACTTAGGTCTATTAACCACCCCTAAATTATGGTGTGGGTCCCATACCTCCTTACGAAAATACGAGCATGTCAAATTCCACCGACCGCCACTGCATATGATGGCAAATTTCGTGGACATACTATATAGGTATAATAGAAGTCCACAGGAACAAAAGTGATCAATATCGATTTATATTTTAATGGTTTACCTTATTATTCATTAGAAAAGCAAATTTCAATTAACGAATATATTTATCTACTCAATAGATGAGTAGCCAGGTAAATCGGTGAGCATTTAATATTCAAATGCTGAAATTGAATAACCTTGACACAACTAAAAATTTCCAATTAACGATTTGTATGTTCAAGGAAAAGCCGTAGTGATCAGCATTCAATTGATGACTTCAGTATCCAATGATAATTATTGTATACCATATATTTATTTGTTACGGCAAAAATTATTGTCGCTATTTTTTGTCAGTTTTAATTAAATGCAAATCTTAGCAAGGAATACGACGTTGTTGTTGTGGGAGGAGGGATAGTGGGCGCTGCGTCAGCAAGAGAACTCAAGGAACGCCATGGAAACCTTCGAATGGCAGTCTTGGAGAAGGAACACGATTTAGCTCTCCATCAGACTGGACACAATAGTGGCGTTATCCACGCTGGAATCTATTATAAGCCAGGTAGGTGCTTATGTTAACACACTGAATCATCAGAACTCAGAACTAATGGGAGACAATATTTTTGAAGAAAATGTTTGTTTAGTTTACTTTAAACATACCTACATTTGCTAATTGGAAATGATTCTTCCCTAAGGTACTTTTTATCTCATTCCAGGATCACTGAAAGCCAAGCTATGCGTAGAAGGACTCCAATTGTCTTACAAATATTGCGACAGCAAGGGCATACCATACAAAAAGGTGGGAAAGCTTATAGTGGCCGCGACACCAGTAGAAGTCAAAAGATTACATGATTTGCTAGACAGGGGAACTAAAAACAAGGTACCTGACTTAAAAATACTTAAAGGCGAGAAAGAGATTAAAGAAGTAGAACCACAGTGTACGGGTTTGGAAGCCCTTTGGTCGCCCCATACCGGCATTATAGACTGGGCAGTTGTCTGCAAGCGTTACGGTCAAGACTTCAAGGAAAAAGGAGGCGACATATGGTTAAATTTCGAGGTAAATAGTGTTTTGTATGATGTTTTTATCGTTACCCTAAAGAATAATTTTCAATATACTATCAGAATCCAAACATAAACAATATTGTTTATTCTTCCGCGTTTTTACCACATTTTGAAATTGCTGAGTCAGAATAACGAACATTATTTTTTTAGGTAAATGGATTTAAGGAATCCGGAAGTGCAGACTACCCAGTACTGATCACTTCGAAGTCCGGAAAATCGGTAAAAAGTAAATACGTCCTCACTTGCGGAGGTTTACAGTCTGACATGCTTGCAGAACTCTCCGGATGTCCGAAATCCCCTAGGATAGTTCCATTTCGGGGAGAATATCTACTGTTAGATCCTAAGAAGGCGAAATTGATCAAGACGAACATTTACCCCGTTCCTGACCCCAGGTTTCCATTCCTGGGTGTGCATTTCACCCCTAGGATGAATGGGGACGTGTGGTTAGGGCCCAATGCTGTTTTAGCTTTCAAACGTGAAGGCTACAAGTAAGTATGAATATTTTCTAAACTACCACACCAATCGGCATGTTCAAGTGAAACATTATTACAATATGACGAAATGTGTAATTAATAGTAATTGTCAATAATCTGAAGCCATAATTTTCCCGTTTAACTGTAAAAATATAATGGAAAAACCAACATTCAAATCACAATATTTACTCCGGATTTATTGTGTATAGTTATGAGTAACAATACATATTACTGATATTCAGGAAAGACCACAGTATTATTAATCGCTATTTGATGGTTGAATTATTAAGTTTTTAAAGGTTTTTACAACCATTGCTTAGGAAACTATTCACTTGTTTTCCACGTAATATTACAACAACGCATTACCTCGCATTCGCATGTTTTGTCAAATAAATTGGCGTTATTAGGAGCTGGTAAAAACGAACAGAAAATTATTAATTTGCTGTATAATTTTTAGATGGACAGACATCAATCTCAGTGAACTACTAGACGCAGTGTGCTATCCCGGTTTTATAAAAATGGCTCTAAAATATACCACTGCTGGGATGTACGAAATGGCAAAATCGTTGTACACTCCACTGCAAGTTAAAGATCTGCAAAAATTCGTGCCTTCAGTTACCACGGCCGATGTCAAATCTGGACCAGCGGGTGTCAGAGCCCAAGCTCTTGACAATGACGGTAGGTGTATAAAAGTGGAAATATATATTGGTATTCTTGGTACAGTACGAATAGAAAAATGCAAATCATCGTGCAAAATGTGATGTCAATTCACGCAAGATAATGTCGCACATTTAACATCATTGTGAAGACGTTTTGTCATTTACTACCATCAGCTTAAGGCGGGTATACAAGACCTTTTTTCACCTTTCAAACAGTCACGTTTGGTACATAGAAAACAAAAGTATGGTAGGGAGTTTTACATGAAGAACTGATGTTCCTATCCATCTAGATTTCAGTTGCGATTTGCGAATTATAAAAAAATAAATGCATTCACGGTTTTGGTAAGACGGTTTCTATAGCCATTACTTTATCAGAATTCTATAAAGAAAAATAGGAGAAAAAAGATAAAAATGGCTGGTGTGTGATTTTTAAAACAGACTTGTGATGGTCAAGGGAAGACCATTAAAAATTCCAATTCTTCCCCTTAGCTTTATAGATCGAGAAGGTAAAAGTAAATAATTGTTGTATGTAGCAATGTGAAGATGACAGGTCATCCTTCATAGGTCAGGATGTAAACATTATTTAAAATTTATTAAATAGGTTATTCTACTAAAATATAGTATCTAATCTTTTTTTTCACTATAAATAAGTCTGATAATACGAGTTAAGTTTTGTAATACGAATTTAAATGATCATTTTGATGATCAAGATAAAAATTAAGATAAAAAGATTAAACTGATTTTTTTTCATCTAAGCTTTTTTTAAGATAAATATAAAAACTCGTACCAAACTAATTAAGTTTAAACGAGAGGAATAACGCAAATTGCTTCATATAGTAAACATTTATTGAAACTTCGTTTGAAAAAACTTAGATAACAAAACAACTAAAAACTAAATTTTTAGTTTCCAGTTTCATTCATTTTAGATGTTGAGTTTCTTCAACAAGTACTTCGATGGTTTTGTTATCTCTAATATTTAAAACTATAAATACATAGTCAAAATATAGTATTTGCACTTACCAGAGTAATGATCTGGTTGATACAATAATAAATGCAAACATTTAAAAAATCACAATAGAAGACACAAACTTTGAATTGCTTACAAATTCAGTTTAGTAATAGTTTAATAATTCTGTAGTTATTAAAAGCCGGCAGATTCAGGCGGCGCTCGGCGGGCGATCTCAACAGGCCATATCTCAACTTGAATAATAGGGTTTGACATTTTTTTTTTAGCACAAGTTTAACACATCTCTTTCTAAATTGCAACAGTTTATTGTTTTCATGAATTTTGTTTTTGCACATACAAGTAGTAAGTAGTATGACGCGTATCGTTATGGCCCGCCGCCCGGATCTGCCGGCTTATAATTAGTTATTATTTATAAAATCATGTTTTCGCGGACGCAACGTACTATTCCCGCCATCTAGTTGCGCTGTATTGAACTGAACATATAAATCCAAAGAAATGATGCAACGTATGCGGTTACAAAAAGTACCTAATAATTTTTAGCAAAAGTTTTGTAAGGGTAGTCATTTATTATATAAATAGAGTAACATTTAAACTGAGGTTTACGTTGATAGTCATGTAATGTAATACGGTAATATCGATGCCAACCATTTTTAATAATTACAAAATCAAAAACAAATTTGAATGCAATTATGTATTTGTAAATATTTACGCACTGTCATTAATGAAACATATACCACAAATTAAAATACAAGTATAAAATAAACTGAACTGTTTAAACGTAAAAGACTGGGAAAACATGAGAATATAAATTTTTTCTGTCGTTCTTGTCAATTTTTTTTTAAATCAATACATTAAAATGTATACATATACGTTGACTACTTATGTTGATATCGAGGGTTTCGGATCATAGGGGTGTATACACCAAAATTGAAATTTCACAGGAAAAGCAAAAAATGTTTTTAAAAAAATCCATTTTGATAAAATAATGATTTGATTTGTCCTTAATTTTAAAAACCAAACTGATATTTAAAATGTTTGTCGTCCAATTTCTATTCTTTGGTTCAATTTGCAATTATAGTAATTTAGAACTATGTAACGAAAACCATGTATCACACGTAAAGCACGGCTCATAAGCAAAAGTCTTCATTTTCTAAAGATTTTTCGACGCTTTGCTGCAGACTGAAGATATATGGTGCAATTCTGATATCGGATTCATGTTCAGCGGGAAAAAATACTTCGGAAACCATGTATTACACGTAAAGCACTGAGCGTAAGCACAAAGTCTTCATTTTTCTGAAGATTCTTCAGCAGGCTGCTCAAGATTGAAGGCTGATGGAGCAATTCAGCGGGAAAAAATACTTCGGAAACCATATATCGCATGTACATTTCAGACAACTTTTTTTATAGCTGTGTTATTATTTGAGAAAATTGAAATTTAACACAATATGATTTTTCAGTCAATCTTCAAAATTGCATTAAAGTAATGTCATATTAAATTGTAAACGACTTTAAAAATGACAACTTTATTCTTTTTTAACAATGGTCGTATTTGGAAAAAGCAATTTAACATTTTTCACAACGATTAAAAATGGTGTTTAATTTCAATCGATACGATTATCGAAAAAAAATTGAGACAATACATTAATTATCAAAGCTAGTTAAACTATTCATAATAAAGTTTACACAAACAATAAGAAAAAGAAGATTTATTGATAAACAAAGAAAAAACAACAACAAAATTATAATAATGATTAATAATTTTACAAAAGTATTAAAACAATTAAGCTCCACAAACATGTGTTAATAATTATTTAACTAACTCAATTAACTAACAATCAAATTATCTATCTATCTTCATTTATCTATTATCTAACTATCTTCAATAAGTTTACCATTTGCCCTTATGCATTTTTCAATATAACACTTTTTCAATATTTTTATCACTTTCCTTAATTACTGTCTGGTTACACTATGCCAAGCTTGAACAATGCGATCACAAAAATACTGTCGAGTCCGAGACCTTGATACGTATACTTTATTCTTCATTGTTCCCCATAAAACAAAATCAGCAGTGTTAGGTCTGGAGGACGGGGTGGCCAGGCAATGTGGGTTGTGCAGAGTGGGTTGTTCGCTCTGTCCATCGGTTTGGGTAATTTTCATTAGGCTAATTTATCACCAATAACATGTTGTGAATGGGTGCATCATCAAGCTGAATATGTAAATACAATATCTCATTAAGAGGTAGGTAATTAAGTAATATTAACATCGACCGCGTTGGTAAATTCATTTTCTAAAAATTGAAGAAACGTGAATCAAAAACTAGTTTGACTTTACAATCAGTCAAGGTGAGCAACGTTTGTTTTCCATAGCATACTTAACAGAATGCAACTGCGAAAAATTGAATACATTTTCGGAATATTTTGGAAGTTTTGGAATATTTTAATGCAAATCCGATATCAAGTACTAAAGGAGCTTCCAGACGTTAGTTAATTAATTCGTTAATTAATTAATTTGTTTTGTTACCAGTATGTCTCATTCTTATTATTTGATAACAATAATTTTTTAGTGAATAGTTTTACTACCTAATCATAATTGGTGTATTGTGTCATTTGTTTGCGATAACACTATCACAGAAATGAAATACTATATTTAGTCGTTACCACTGTCATTTTTTCCGACAGTGTTACTCACCCAGGAGTATCATTTTATTACAGATAACGTATGTCCTAAAAGTTTTGGCACAAAATTCATGAACTTAAATCGTAACAATAATGAAATCATATCAAGTCGCATTTGGTAACAAAAGATTGTTTACTTTGTTGACTGTCAGTCGAGGGTTATTTATTTTGAAGTTTATGCTTTCAAATGTATAAATTAGAAATAATAAAAAGTATCTATAACTTAGTTGGGCGGGTACCCAAAGCTGAAATATTTCGAACATTCGAGAATGAAAATATTTCTCGCAGAACCATTTATCGAACAATAGCGGAGTTCGAGCAGGGAATACCTTGTTTGAACCTTCCAAAAAGTGGAAGACCACGAGTATTTACTGCACAGAGGGAAGAGCGGTTGGTAAGAAGAGCAAGAAACCAAGTTGGGATGCCATCAATGAGACTGGCTCGTCAATATGACACTTCTAAGAGTACGGTATCGTTGACATTGAAGAGGAATGGTCTGAAATATCGAAAAAGACGTAAGTGCCCCAAATACACTAATGGGCAGCTTCTACGTATACCAAGATGCTGCCGTCAACTGAGACGGGTCTACTTTGCCGATGGCAAGAGCATTATTTTAGACGACGAAAAGTATTTCACTTTGGCTAATTCCGAAATGAAAGGAAATTATGGGTTTTATACAAATAACCTAGAGGAATGCCCTGACAATGTAAAGTTTAAGACTAAAGCAAAATTTGCCGTAATAAATAAATATAATCCCTGTCTGGTGCGCAATTTCTAACAGGGGCATATCCCGACCTTTTGTGGGAAGAGTGAGAGGCGAAGCTTTGAACATTCATGGGTATATTGAGAACTGTCTTTCCAAATTGCTCCAGTTTGTCCAAGAACATCATGCTGAGGATGATATCATGTTTTGGCCAGACTTAGCATCGTGTCATTACTCTAGAGATACCCAAAACTGGCTTCGTCAACACCGCATACCTTTTGTTCCTAAAAACGCTAATCCTCCTAACTTGCCTCAGGCTCGCCCAATAGAGGATTTTTGGGCTTTATTGTCGCGGAAAGTTTATGACAGAGGCTGGGAAGCCTAAAACGAACAGCAACTAAGACGTCAAATTTTTTGAAAAATTGAGAGAAATTGACTTGAATTCCGTCCAGGGCCTCATCTCACGAGAGACATCGGAAGAAAGTTGCGTCTGGTAGAGGAGTACGGGCCGCTTCACATAATTTGATAGTATAGTTTAGTTAAGCATTAAGATGTAGTTTATGATAAATAATTGATGTTTCAATAAATCTGTTCATTAAAAAAAAACTGCTATAAATATTTTGTGCCAGATCTTTTAGGACATACGTTACGCATTTTTCTTTAAAGTGGCTCCCTAATATGCCCCTATGACGAAAAACCCTCGATATGTTACATTATATTACACGTTGGTTATTTAATTTTAAATGTTTTAGGTAACCTTCTGGAAGACTTTTACTTCGATATGAACAAAGGGAAAAAAGGCACTGCCGTCGGGGACAGGGTGCTTCACTGTAGAAACGCCCCAAGTCCTGGGGCCACAAGTTCCCTGGCCATAGCGAAAATGATGGCGGACAAACTAGAAACTGAATTTAATTTAAAGTAACGCACAACGAAGGAGAATCGACCGATATTGATGAAACTGTAAAAAATATAAACTAAAACTACGTGTTTCAGACTAAAGCTCCATGAGATCCGGTTTGTTTTAAATTCGCATGCTTTTTGCTATATATTTCTTGCACTATTTTTTTGTAATATGTTAAATCGTTACAATATTGTCACAATACTGTACCTGAAGTGGGAAAGAAACAACGAATAAAGTTGTTTTTTAGTTGTTACAACTAAAAAAAGTTTAAAAAAATGTCCGGTAACAATCAAGCAAAAAAAAAAGAAAAAACTGAATTAAAAAAAAATATTTAATTGACACAGTCCATTTATTAAATTAGTACATTTTGCTGTAAAACACAGTTGAGGAGGAAAAAGCAAATTACAAAATCTAAGAGATAGGTCGGTACTGTGTATCAACACACGAACCACGCGACCAGGGACGGGTAGTGAAATATAAAGACGTCATAACTTGAAAATGAAGCATGGAGCCCAAACCGAATCGTAAAGGTTTCTCTCCAGACATAAGGACCATATAAGGTTACTTTATAGACAAAATTATCTGAACCTTACAAACACTAGTTTGAAAAAGTAGCTGACCAATCAACTCATTTTTAGAATAGTTTGTTGTAAATACAATATATATTGTATAAACAACAAAAATTTTGTATATTTGTGTAAATGTGGGATAAACACAAATGGATTTAAGGGGACCGCCTACAGTAGGAGGTCAAAATCAAGCACTTTTTCGTGATTTTTTTACAAAGAAATTACACAATGGATTGTTTTGAAATTTTTACTGTTTATTATGTATATCAAAAGGTTTACAATTTTTTTTTATTAAATTTCATGTGTAAATAAAAGTTATTAATAATTGAATGCCGATGCCTTTGAAAATTCCTTCTCCACGGCGTGCAGGATAGCGTACAATAGAATCATCTGAATCATAAAAATAAAAAAAAATTTGTAGTTTATGAACTGATAGTTTATAAACTAATAGTCTATAAACTAAATTTATAACTTCTATTTGAACAAAAAAATTATGAATTTATTAAAATAAAATTTTTTTATAAAATTTTTAAACAATTTTTTTTATAAAATAAAAAAAATTGTTGTTTAAACAAACAAATTGATTTTTTGTGGATTGATGTTCGTGTTTTTTTGTTGATAACTTTTTTTTGGCAATAAATTTTACTGATTTTTTTAGTTCAAATAGAAAGTAATTAAATAAGCTTTAATGAAAAAAGAAGTTGATCCGTCCAGTAGTTTTTGAGTAATCGTGCACGCCAATTTGAAAAACATCGTTTCGAGAAAAACGCGTTCAAAGTTTTCGTCGATATGAAAAATACGTGATAAAATTTTTTTATCGTTTATTTACCTTAACTTTTTGGTCAATCTGCTATCCCTGTTCCATAAGAAAGTCCCTACTCTTCTTCAAACACTTCATTCCTTTGTAATTGTTTCGGCTTGCTTGATTCGGCTTCGTTCTGCCGACGCTTCGGAGCACGAGCACTATATATTATATTTCGACTGTTTACAGTTCGAATTTAGACATAAAACTTTGGGAGCATATTCTACAGATGATATACTTTCAATTTAAGCAAAAAAAAAATAAATCGATTTTTTTTACCCTCTAATGTAGGCGCCCCCCTAGAAAAAATGTAGTAAAAACTAAAGTTTAGTTTAGTAAAAACTAAAAAAAAAACGTTCTTGAGTGTACAAACATATTTACTAGGGTGACTTTTTTTTCAACTATTTTTTCAATCCCCACCTGAAATTTTGTTGAATATGTCGAAAAAACATCCCAGAAGTCCAGTCGCATTTTATGCTATTACATTGGTCTTGGTCTCGATTTACTCAGAATAAAACACTACAAAAGTGCCCATTGTAGCGAAAATGTAACTTGTACTGGTGAGTTGGTACGGGTCGCTGAAGTAATTTTTACCCAAAATTCTCGTTTTTTTGCTGTTATCTCCGAAATTATTAATTTTACCAAAAAAATATAAATGAAAAATTTGTTGGAAATTTAATTTACAACAAAAAAAGGTCCTATAGACCAAATTGCTGAGATTAATATTTCTTAAGATATTAGACTTTAACTTATGAGTAGTAGTACAAAAATTTCAAACGTTTGCTTCGATAAACCGTAAAAATAAGGGCTGTAACTTTCAGGAATTTTTTTTCGACTTATTCAACAAAATATCAAGTGGGGACTGAAAAAATAAAAAATAGTTGAAAAAAAATCACCCTAATATTTACCAAATAGTACACATTTTAAATATTCGTCAAACATACTTATTAAATATTCACCAAAAATATTTAGCAAATAATATAACAAAACATGTTTGGGATTTTTGGGTCGCCCTATCCTCTTGAGTTTCAATTTACAATACAATTTATGCTTAATAAACCTTCGTTTTAAATTTTATCGCCAAAATTTTATCTACTATTTGAAACTAGTATATAATTATCAAACAAAAAATGGTTCGGATCTCCTATTCAACTTTTAAGATATTTTCATTACATGTTTCATCGGCCAACCATTGTAAATTAGAATTATTTTAAGAATGTATACGTTGTTTATAATGTTATCTGACTGTAAGTAGTCATTAGATAATAATAAATTTAATTTAAAATTACTTTTATTACATTTATTTTGAACTAGTGTCATTTACCAAAATGTTGTCTTTTAAGAATTTTATGCCATCAGTGCTCATTACTTGTGTTCCAAACAAAACCAAAAAATGTTAATATATGTACCTACACCTACTGTTGTTGTTACCATTAATAAATTTTAAAAGACATTTTCATTGATCATTGTTTTATTTAGGAAACGAAGGAGTTGCCACAACACAATAAATATTTCAATAGGAAGCAAACGGAACTAATAAAAAGAAAATGCCAATACATTTTGACAGCCTACTCTCTTGAATGCACCAAAGTTCTAAAAAAAATCATTAAAATAAAAGTGAAAGGTGGTCCAAATAGACAGCTCGAAGTGTAACGACTTTTTACCTTTTAAAAGGTACTTTAATTTTTTATTCTTTAAGCATATTTTTTTGCAAATTGTCAAACTGTAATAATTTGCCTCCAAATTAATGAAACCGAAAAAATTAAAAAGCGTTCTGGAATATAGTTTAGAAATATCCATTCAAGCCACCACCTACATGATCTATTTCGTTAGTTTTGGGCTCTTCTGGTTACAGTTACACTTTTTTGTTGAAGATACAAATCGGTGCCTCCTTAATTTTTGAGAGGAGTGTATATGCATTTTTTATTCTGTATATCAAATTATACATACCGTTATCTTTAGCAGTTTAACTAGGCAAAAAAAACAGACAGCAGATTTACTGTCATGGCTGGAATTTCATTCTAGGAATCCAGCACCATGGATACGTATTTAAACCAAACTGAATTTAAATTTTATTCATCTGCCGGTGAAAGTAGTATTGATATTTATTTGATATTTTTCGTGTTATTAATTTTATCATGACAATAAGGCGTAGGATGTTATATAGTGCCTAGAACTGGCTATTAAACATGTATGAAATATAAATATTAATACCAATTTGCTAAGAATGTGAAATAACGTGTCCGAAAAAATATAACCCACTCTTAATTTGACCAAAAATGTCAGTACTTAATTACTTCCACATCCACGTAGTGGAGTAACCGCTAATCATAACAAAAAACTAGTTACGCCACTAAATTCTACAAACAAAAATTTATGGGACACCATTACGATATCACTATTATTTAAATTGGAACCGCTACAGGGATGGTTAGAAATGGCTATTTTTTCAAAAATCCGCTGTAACTCAAAAACTGGAAATGGTATCAAGTAGCCACGGTTCACGAAAATGGCATCTTTATATCTCCTGTAATAACCGAGAAACCTAAGCCATTTATAGGATGGGGACAACATATGTTTAAAATCACAACAGTTTAAAGACAATCATAATAACAGTAACAATAATACTAAATATACTTATATAATACTAAACTAAAAAATAGAAAAAAAGCAAAATGTATACCTACATACTTAGAAAACAGATGGTAAAAAAGTAACTAATTATCTACATACATCTTTTTTATAGAACAGATGTTACAGTGTAAAATATACAACTTATTTTGATTAATATGATAACTATTACATATATTAAATAACGGAGAGAATTTTAGTAAGTTGGTCCTTGGGGTTGGCAGGTAAAACATGTTAGTATGCCTAGTCGCAAATGTGGGCACATTAAACATAATTTGACGCAAGATGGAAGGCGAATCGAGGTAATTGTTAAGTATTTTGAATAGAAATATCAGGGAGTGCATTTCTCTTCCACTGTGTAAGTCCATGATCTTGTGTCTTAATAACAGGTCTTGATGAGGTGTGCCTACAGCTGGGTAGTAACCATCTACCTTATATGAAACAAATTTAGAAATTTACGTTGTATATTCTCCAGATTGTCTCTATATACTTGATACCCAGGATTCCAAATAACGCTCCCATATTCTAATTTAGACAGAATAAAGGCATTAAACAGATTAAATAATACTCTGTCGTCATTAAAGAGAGAGTTTCTAATTATGAAACCAAGATTTTTGTACGAAGTAAGTTATATGTAAGTTGTTGATATGTTGATTGAAACTAAGTTTAGAATCAAAGGTGACACCTAAGTCATTAAACTCATTAACTCTATTCAGTTGTGGATTATTAAGAGTGTAATAGAAAACAGAAGGTTCACTTTTTTTGTTAAAAGTAAGTATGTTACACTTTTGCACGTTCAATGGCAGATTATTTATAACACACCACTCCTGGATTTTATTCAGATTTGTTTGAAGCCTAAGCGAATCTAAATCAGAGTTAATCTTACAAAATATTTTTAAGTCATCAGCATAGAGAAGGCATTTGACATCAACTGCATCTATAATATCGTTTATAAAAACAACAAAAAGAAAGGTCCTAAGACAGACCCTTGCGGGACACCAGAGGTTGCAATGATCTCACTGGACTGAAAACCACGGTATTCAACTCGCTGTCTCCTTGAAAACAAGTATGATTTAATTAAATTAAATAAATTATCTGAAAATCCAGCAAGTTTATACAAAAGTACACCATGATCATCGAAAGCCTTACTGAAATCGGTATAAATGACATCAACTTGCCCACCAGCATCTACAACTTCAGAAATATATTGAGTTATGCAAAAGAGATTTGTAACAGTAGACCGACCTCGTGAGAAACCATGCTGATGTTCAGTGATCATTTTGTTACCTTTTTTAAAAGCAGGGCATAATCTGGATGTTTTCCAGATATTTGGAAAAGTACCAGATGCGAGACAAAGATTAAAAATTTTCATAAGTGGCCAGGCAAACACCGCAGCACAATCTCTTAACACGAAAGCGGGAATGCCGTCTGGGCCGGCAGTAAGTTTAGGTTTTATATGCTTTAGAGCATTGTAGACGGTATTTTCAGAAACAGAAGTTATAGAAAAGGTATTATTTTTGTCACTATTGCTCAGAAGAGGAGTATCCGTATAACTATCAGAAAAATTTGTTTTAAAATATGAAGCAAATGCATTGGCTATGTCTTGTGGATTCTGTAAATCAGTGTCGTCAAAAGTCATAGTATCGGGAAGAGAATTTACTTGTTTTCGTCTATTTACATAAGACCAAAACTTTTTAGTTTCTTGGTGGATGTTATTTTGCAAGTTAGTCAAAAAATTTGAATGTGCAGCAGTGATGTCTCTTATGATCACAAAGCGTAACTGTTTCAATTCAGTATATAACGCTAAATCATGCGTACGCTTAAACTGCTTCCATAATTTTGCTTTTTTCTTTGTATTATAAATGATATCCTTTGAAAACCATGGAGGGAACTTGCTTGGCCTGGGAACTTCTTTGGGAACACACAGATCAAGTATGGTATGAACAACTTCATAAAAGTTCTCGCAAGCCTCATTACAATCGTTATAATCGTTTAAAAAAGACCAATCAATCAGAGCTAGCTGATCATACAGGAGGTTGTAATTGGCCTTACTAAAGTTATATGATTTAGTCGTAGTTAATGGAATTTTAATGGTTTTAGGAGAACTATAGAATAAAGTTAAATTCAATGCAGGATGGTGAAGATCCTCTGGTAATAATATATCAACAGCTTTTTTCCACAATACATGACCTGTTAGATAAAACCAAATCTAACAACCGTCCGTTATCATTGGGAATATGATTGCATTGAGTAAAGTCATAAAAATTGCAGAACATATTTAATGTTAGTAGTTTTCCAGAGCGAATGTTATTTATATTATTAGTAAATTCTGGAATGTGGAAGTCTCCCAAGAAGTATATATCTTTATCAAAAATTTCATCTAACGCTTCCATTAATTCAAAGAATTGAGTATACATAGAGGCCTGAAGAGAAGGAGGTATATAGACAACAAACACAAAAAAGGAACGGGTATTCACGGAAATTTCAGCCCCCACAATATCTATAGCTGGTAATTCATTACGGATAAGATCCAGATTTACTTCTGAAACACTATAGCTATTACGAATAGCTAAAAACCACGAAAAAAAATTAACACCCCCCCCCCCCTCAAAATTTGATGTTGTACGTTTCAAGGGACGTAGAATACGATTCTACAATTTAAAAAAATCCGTTCTTCCGCCGCGCCGTAGCCATGACTGCCAGTTAACGTTGTCCAAAAATTATGAAATTCGGTTCGTGGGTTCCGTTCGGGATCTAGTTGTGCCTCGAAGCTCGGCATTACTGTAAGTCATACACAAGGGATGAAAAACGGTGGTTGGAATTTTCAAATCGCCGTAGCTTCGAAAATGTTAATAGAGAGGTATTCTTGCATCTCCGAAAATATGCATCTAATCGACTTGAGGTATACTTGTCGATTTTGTTCCTGAGGAAATTTGCCATTGGGATAGGCTTTTCCACTGGTACGCAAATGTTTTTTCATTGCAAAATTAGCGTTGAAAAAAAAGTGCAAAATCTTCAATATCAAACAGATTTCACCTCAAATGGATGAGACTACAGGAAAATATATATGTTGGGGTGCTCAACAAACGCCCGCAATCCGGACGCGCAATTTCAAAATGGCGGCCTATTGCAAAATTATAAAGTTGAAAACCCGAGCGCGTATAATTTCCGCAAAACGTAAGATATCACGAGGCGGTAAAAAAAAAGATCGATAGGAAATCGCAACATCGCGCGACTGCAAATTTCAGATTTTTAAATTGCATAAAAAAATAAAAAAGTTATTAACAAAAAATCAAAAAAATGCGGTAACTAAGAGTCTTATCTCGGCGTTTTTTTTATATACAGATTGCAAACCAATTGCATCGAATAGTGCTTGAAAAAACAAGAATTAAAAAAAACGTCCCGATCCGACCAATAGGAGCCGTTTTTTATAATTCATTCGTATTTTTCAATTCGTAGTTTTTTACAACTTCGTTCTTTACACTTTATTTCATTTCCAACTTCTTTTTTTAATTTTTGTGATTAGTCATGGCTGATACCAACTAATGATTGATGATTACTCATGATTAATGGCTACTGATTGACGGTTAGTCGTGACTAATGAATAATGACTAATTTATTCATGAGTGATTTCCGTGACTAATGATTAATTTAGTCATTAACCATTGTGTGAACTAATGAATAAATTAGTCATTAGTCGCTTTTGTTCATGACTAATTACTAAATTAGTCATTAGTCATCGACTAAAATTTGCCCAACTCTGAATAGAATAATAATAATACAGAATAATAGAATAATAATACATCTGTTAATAAATAGTGTTATTCTTCTATAAAGGCAAAGTTGACAAGCAGCGTTTATCAATCTTTTTGAATAACATATAACGATATTCCAAGATTTTAGAATATCAATAGAATATAGAACCAAAATACTGACTTGAGTTGCATGCATTTTGATATGTACATACATACTTACATACATTTATACACTTCAAAAACATGGTTAATTATGCGTTTGTAAACTATTGTCAATTATGCATTTGTTAAAATTCATAGTTATTAGGTATATTTATTCTTAGAAATTATTAAATTTGACCTGTTGCAAGTAGCCAGCTGCTTATGACACCCTTGAGACATTTTTCGATATTATTTGACCAACAAGAAATATGGAAAATGATCGTTTCAACACAGTCTTGACTATTTTCGAATAATTTGGTAACGAGGTCGCCAAAATCCTTTTCTTACGAAGTCAGACTTTACGATTGGACTGTAATAATAGCTATAACATATAACCTTGCAAATTTGCAACCATGCAAATATTAAGATGCTCAATCTCTAGTAGTCGCAATTTTGTAAAAATTCTGTTTGAACCTAAATATTTAAGGATGATAAAATAATATATTTAGATTTTAGAGTTTTTATTATTACTTTAAAAATGATATGTGCTCATTTGTGTTATATAATATAATGGCAGCTATAAGCGTCCATGATAGCGGTATTAGAAAATACGTCTGCATGCTCGCATTCCTTGCCTTGAGATGTTGAGTAAGAAGAACTTTGCGTCAGAACTCATGCGTTGTGGTGAAATATTTTCACAACAAAAAAAACTAAGACATCAAACGGTAAATATTCGTATATATCTACACCTACATTCATTGCAACTAGATTTTATAGGTATACTATGCAGAAACTATCAGACAGAATAAACATGCCCTGGAAGTAAATCGGGCATTTCTTTACTTTAAATACCCCATTAAAAAAGACATTTTTATAACTTCTAAATATTTGATGATATACCATGAGGACCTAAAGCTTGCAACACATGCAATAAAACCATTATAGGATGACCAAAAAAATCACGCTGACACGTCAAATTTGATTTTTAAATGCGCAAATATTGACGAACAAACTTGTTTATATGACGTCTCCATTGTCGCAAATATAACAAAATCTCCTGTTTTCTCAAATGGAAACCCTTATTTTTGATAGCGCTATTTGAAAGGACATGTTGTTCCGCATACGGAATGATGCCCTTTGAGGTAGGTTATAAAACAACTTTTTTTTTTAAATAATATTTTGAGGCGAGGGGACTCACCTTTTGAAAAAGCACGTTTATATGGAGATAAGGTTTTTTTTGGAGGTTATGTGAAAATCTATCCGCGAATTGTTACTTTTGATCACATATTAGGATTAGACGCTCAAAAAGTATACATACACGCCTGCTCGCCAGCTTAAACTTCTAATTTACTTGATAAACGTATTTATGATTTTCAATTTCTAGATGGTTTTTGAGGTTATATGTTAATGCATGGCCTATGGAACAATTCTGATCTCAAAATCGTGTTCAGTATACAAAAAAAATATATGGAATGGTATAATGCCTTTCTGCTAGAAAACTTGTTTTTTTATGCTGCTTTATTTTTACATGCTTTTGAGGTTATATTTCCTTGATTTACGCAAAATACAGACGTGATAAAGGAAAACGGACAACGGATTCTTTTTCAGCGACCAAAAACACGTGTAAGACACTTCTTGTTTGCGTAAAAAAAGAAAAAAAATTGTGGTCCTGTATACTAAGTACCCTGATCGGTCTATTACGCGATCAAAAGTGAGTAAGGTAGTGCGCAAATTTAGGAACATGGGTCATTTATGGAATAACATAACTTTACAAAACCGACAGTTTCAGAAGAAAAACAACTGGATGTGTTATTAATTAATCTTACAAAAGAATCCTCACAAACCAAGCAATGCAAAAAACAGTACAAAATTCATTTGGGTTAGGAACTTCGCGAGGAAGATTTTGATCGAAGGGTTAATTTTGTGAAATGATGGACAGATGTATTAACAATCTGGAATTTTCAAAACACATAGTCTTCTCCAACAAAGCTATACATGCTGCTTAAGCGGCTCTGTTAATAGGCAAAACTGTAGATACAGAGCACCTGAAAATCCATCTTGGATGACAAAAAGACACGCAATTTCCACAAAAGGTCAACGTGTGGGTAGAGTTTTTTATTGCAGGTGCACTAAATATAAAAATCATTAATTATTCCAACAGAACGTAATATCCGCAATTGTTGTTCCTTATCTTATCTTGCCAGATAACCTCTTATGGCTCCAGCAGGATGGTGCACCACCACATTATTTTCTAATGGTGAGTTTATGTTGGAGCTGCAACAAACGATCAGAGCAGCAATAAGAACAGTTTAAAATTGATTTCCATGATATGCAGTTTAGTGCCACCACTAAAAAATATAAAAACTACTAGTTTCGATAAGTGGAATTTTTTTCTTACTATTTTTAGTGAACATATTTTTTAATTGTTTGAAGTCATTTGAGTCCTTTTAGTGCAAGAAAAAAATCAGGACACCATAAAATGATGATTTTAAGACGTTTTAAGTCGTTTCACGGACAAAAAATTGATTTTTCGCACTTTTGGGCATGACCCACCACTCAAAAAAATCTGAAATTTGAGGTAGTAAAAAACAGTTAAAAATATAACATATTAAAAATCTGAGCCTGAAGCTTTTTTTTGGTTAAAAGATATGGGATTTTTAAAGTTTGAATAAATTTTTTAGAGGTCATAATGATCTTGAATGAGCTTGAAATTTTTTTACAAAAGTTAATCATATTTTCTGTAGTCATGAATTTTTTCAGATTTTTTCGACAGTTAAAAAGAGAAAAAAAAAAAAGTAAAAAAAGGTTTTTTCCCCCCCAGCTGAGAGGAAAATTTTTTGGACCTAAAATTCGGTCTACCTTTCATAATTAGCCCTAAGAAACACTTTCATCATGCGAAGAAAATAAAAAAGGGGGGCATTTCACCATACTTATGGGGGGATACCTTTTCAAGTAATATTAGTACCTAATACAATCAAGCAACTTTGGATCTGTTGCCAACTGAATAAGAACGAATATCAAGCGCGAAATTTAAAATTCAATAAAACACTCACTTCAATAAAACACATATAGTTTTTATTTCAATATAATTGAGTGGTGGTATCACTGCTCACCTTTAATAGCGTCATCGGTGACGTGCATTGATTTTTATTTTGTGCAAAGTATATACAAGGTATATAGTACACGGTACATGTACATAGTTCTCTAAAATTAATAATTAGTGATTGTGATGTTAAATATAACGTTGAATGTGCACATGAAAAGTGCAACTACTGCATATCCTATTAATACCTACAGGTATGTGTTTGGAAGGTTTCATCGTATTTGTAAACAATTAAATTAAGGCAACCCCTTACAAACATTATGTAATTAATATATGAGAATAAAAACAGGAATATTTGATTAGGTATATGTTTTTTGTTTCATTTATCAGAAATATCAGTAAAATTCAATTTATTTCAATTCAATACAAAAATGAGTATTTTATTAAATCAATTTTGAGAATGTCACTTTCTTCCTTTAAAAATTGTGTTTTTAAGATGATGCAATAAAAATAAGCGCACAGAGTAATATCGCGTAATATTATATAAAAATAAGATCTTGTGGAAATTAATGGTCGACATTTACCATAAACTAATTAATCTATATCTGTGGGGAATTTGGAAACCTGCTTCTATTAGTTTTTTGGTTTGTTGGATTTTAGACCCGGAGTCGGTCAGAGACTCAGAAATTTTAAAACTTTCAACAGTTTTCCACCAAAAAAATCAGTTCACGTTAGAGAATGAATCTCAAGATAAGACTCTACCATTTCTAGATGTTTTGCTAATCCGCAATTAAAACAACAAAATAACAACCGACTGGTATATGAAATCTACAAATTCCGAAAGGTATCTGAATTTTTACTCCAACCATAGTTTTAAATAAAAACGTCACTTTAAGGGCAATTAAAAAAAACACTATTAAAACCAAAATGGTTCTCCAACAAAACTGGTTAAACAAATTAACAATGATGATGAAAAAAACGGTGTTATTGAAAGTACAAAAAAAGATATATTTCAAATTACCCTGTATACATAGATTGTCCG
This sequence comes from Aromia moschata, assembly GCA_029963805.1. Classification (NCBI taxonomy): domain Eukaryota; kingdom Metazoa; phylum Arthropoda; class Insecta; order Coleoptera; family Cerambycidae; genus Aromia; species Aromia moschata. Next base: position 125,023 of record JAPWTK010000114.1, read on the forward strand.
AAAACTTGAAAACTTGAAAATGAATTCTCACCACAGGTAAAACAACTGTAGCATATAAAAATTCAAATACAATGTTATTCCAAATTAAAATCAAAAACTTCTAAATTAGATAAATTAAATGTTGTGTACGAAATTACTTATGATTCTAATAACTGTAATAAGGTTTATATTGGTCAAACAAAAAGATATTTAAAAGATAGAATAAAAGAACATGATTATAACATACGAACACGAAATCAAGAAAAAAAAAGGCACATACAGCACTAGTGGAACACATCATCGATAATCCAGGACAAAATTTCAATTTTGAAAATTGTAAAATTTTAGGAACCGAACCAGACCTAAAAAAACGATTACCTACTTTTAGAAATGGTAGAAATAAAAATCAATACAAATCAAAACAATAGTGACATAGACGACTTAAATTCAGTATATTGCAACATTCCAGAAAAGAACAATAATTTCAAAACATAATATTTTTAGAGTATACTTACTGCCTTCCACTTAATTATACTTAAGAATACTGCCTCCCACTCCATAACACAAATGTGATTTGCGTATGAAAGGTTAGATTTCCTCAAAACCTTCATTACTATAGTAATTTTTAAAGTGCGTTGTCCTGTAAATAGTTTTGTTTTTATCTTGGAACATTTGTTACATATGTATATAGATAGAACTATCAAGGTTCGTAACTTACCACCTTATGTCACAGTAATAACAACAGTGATGTAAGTAAAAGTTACAATTGCTTTTATATAACAATTTTTAATATCTATATGTTATATCTACGTAATTATATATAAAATTGTTACCCTGAAGAAGGAGAAATAAATCTTTGAAACGTTGACAAAAATAGTTGTTGTTTATTCCCGGACCTAAAATCCAACAAACCAAAAAAAAATAATTAATCTATCTTGCTAAAAATCAAAAAAAATCCAAGTTTATGCTGCAATGTGAGCTCTAGCGCCATCTTGTTCAAAATACTGTCTGTTGTAGTTTTATATCATCAATCCGGGTCAGAAGAGATGTTAAAACTTGCCTTCTTACCTTTGTCCGGTGAGAGTAATATTAAAAATGATCCAAATACTCTTATCCTGCTAAAAGCACACATAACACCGATTCTCAGTGGATGTTAAGGGGTTTCGAAAAATTTCTGGATTCACCGAACTTTATATTTTGGGAGTTAAGGTACTTGAGCTTAAGGTGTTTACGTACCCAGTAAGGGGTAACACCACTCTAGCGGTCGAAAAAAAGGCCCAATCTTGATAATTCATTGTGGGAGAATGAGAAGAGAAATAGTATTTCTTTTTGAAGGGTTGATTAAAAATGTATTGAACTATAAAAAAATATATATTGCTATTTATCCCCCCATAAGTATGGTGAAATGCCCCCCCTTTTTTTTATTTTGTTCTCGTGATGAAAGTGTTTCTTAAGGCTAATTATGAAAGGAGACCGACTTTTTAGGTCCAAAAAAATTTTCCTCTCAGCTAGGTATGGAAAAACCCCGTTTTTTTACGTTTTATTTTTTTTCTCGGTTTTTAACTGTCAAAACAATCTGAAAAAAATTCATGAGTGCAGAAAATATGATTAATTTTATGTAAAAAAAAAAATTCAAGCTCATTCAACTTCAGTATGACCTCTAAAAACATTATTCAAACTTTAAAATTCCCATATCTTTTAACCAAAAAAAGCTTCAGGCTCAGATTTTTAATATGTTATATTTTTAACTGTTTTTTACTACCTCAAATTTTTTCAGATTTTTTTGAGTGGTGGGTCATGCCCGAAAGTGCGAAAAATCAATTTTTTGTCCGTGAAACGACTTAAAACGGCTTAAAATCATCATTTTATAGTGTCCTGATTTTTTTCTTGCACTAAAAGGACTCAAATGACTTCAAACATTAAAAAATATAAAAACTACTAGTTTCGATAAGTGGAATTTTTTTCTTACTATTTTTAGTGAACATATTTTTTAATTGTTTGAAGTCATTTGAGTCCTTTTAGTGCAAGAAAAAATCAGGACACTATAAATGATTTTAAGCCGTTTTAAGTCGTTTCACGGACAAAAAAATTGATTTTTCGCACTTTTTGGGCATGACCCACCACTCAAAAAAATCTGAAAAAAATTTGAGGTAGTAAAAAACAGTTAAAAATATAACATTAAAAATTTGAGCCGGAAGCTTTTTTTGGTTAAAAGATATAGGATTTTTAAAGTTTGAATAATTTTTTTAGAGGTCATAATGACCTTGAATGAGCTTGAAATTTTTTTTATATAAAACTAATCATATTTTCTGTACTCATTAATTTTTTCAGATTTCTTCGACAGTTAGAAACCGAGAAAAAAAAATAAAACGTAAAAAAACAGGGTTTTTTCCATACCTAGCTGAGAGGAAAAATTTTTGGACCTAAAATTCGGTCTACCTTTCATAATTAGCCCTAAGAAACACTTTCATCATGCGAAGAAAATAAAAAAAGGGGGGGCATTTGACAATACTTATGGGGGGATACCCTTTCTCGAAACGTTTTAGACATGGAACAAAAAACCATAAATTTTCTTAATTTAGATATTATTGGCTAGAGAAGTATATAGGGATTTTTTTTAAATTGATTTTTGTAGAAACTGTGCACTAACGAAAAAAAAAATCGATTTTCGCCCCAAAAATAGCAGTAAATTGTTTATAAAAAAATTACATTCTATCAAAAAAACGGCTACATATTTTTTGGAGAATATAATTGTTAAGCTACTGTTAAAATTACAAATCGATCGATGGAACGGTCTTTGAGCTTTGTGTCCGCCCAGTTCGGAAAAAGTCATTTTGAGATAATGATTTTTAAACTTTAAAATAATTTACACATACACTAAACGGTTTTTGCGCACCCTGGTGGATTAATGGTATTTTCGCACCTTCTAGGTGATGACTAACCTCACAGCAAAGGATATTGAGAAACCCGAAAGGTTGCAAAAAAAAAAAAACCCCCCCCCCCCCCCCCCCCCCCCGTCCCCCCCTTCGCCCCTTGGAGTATTTACATTTTACTCTGTTAAAAAAAATTTGTACAAAAAGTTTGGCTTTTTTGGGAAAAAAATGTTCCTATAAAATTAAAATTAAAAGGCAATTTTTGAAAAAAATATTTTCAAAATGAAAAATGTCTCTTATTTTTTTAGATATGAAAAAAATATACGAATTCCCACAAGGCTAGAACCCAGGGAGTGCTCCAGTGTTTTTGAAATTTTTTCGCAAACTTTCGAGATTTTTTCACTATAAATTTTCTGTAAGAGGTGTATACATACCTAAAAAGTGAAGTGGGTCCGAGCGTCGTTTTCAAGAAGGGCTGAACTGAAAATATCACGCACCGCCACTGGTAATAGGGCCATTTGAAAGGTTAAAGCAGTATAAAAGCAACAAATCCGAACATAGTCGCATCGCGCTCTGACGCTGCACTCAGAGGTGCTGCGGCAAAATCGAGAATCAAACTTTTTAATTTTTTATATTTTTCGTTATAAGACCAATTGCATATGATTTTTATGATCCTGAAAGTACATTCTAAGCCAAAAAAAAAATAACGAAAATTCTAGAGTGGTGTTACCCCTTAAGGTGAAACCTGGCTTCATTAGAAAAAAAATATTTATTAGAGCTCTCTTCATCGATATTATTTAAATACCACTTGCAAAACGCCGTCCTATGTCGTATGGGAAGAAATGTAGGTCTTTTTTGAAACAGTATCGCAAGTATCAACATATACTTGGGTTATAAATACTCAGGAGTATATTTTTTTGGTTGGCCACTTCCTCTTGATGGAGTATAGCCGGAGAATAGTAGTTGTCTTCAAATAATATAATGTTTTTTACGCTTACTGTATAAGCAGATACCTACCATTTTATTTTTTTATTCACGTAACAGTACTTTTATTTGTAAGTAAGAAATTTGGAAACCCACACATTGCTTATGGGAAGTGCCCCTAGGTGAAATCTGTGATAAGTGGGTGATTTGTAAAAACTTATTATTTTTTGTAATTCCATTTACAGAAATTGTGCAAATAAAGATAAATTCGGGTTAATGAAAGGCGGAGAAATTGGTTTGCTTAATATTCGATTAGGTTTTCCAGCCGATTTATTAAAAATGGGGATTCTTACCTAGTCAGGTAAGAGTCATTAGACGTCATTAGACGTCATGGCGTTAGCACAATTGCGTCAGTTGTGTTAAGATAGCGTAAGAAATACGAAACTAAAAGAGAAAATAATTTATTTATAACTCGTGCGTATCTTAACCACAGACGCCGTTAATCAAGTGAAGATGCCTTGAGCAAAAATAGACGCGGAACTTACAGAAGAGATGAGGACCCACGTCACATGATGATAACTATTTGTCTTACACGGAAAAAAATAATGGTTTGTCTCTAAAAAAATCAGTTCTTCAAGAAAGTCTTTTTGAATAGAGTAAGTAAAATAAAATAATATATTTTTCTGTCGTAGAAATTGTTAAAGTGAAGACATTATTTGTTTAATTAAAGGAAATATATATTGTTAAATATTGTAACTTTTGTTTAATAACTTTTTTCAGAATATAGTATAATCGTAAAAAATAATCAATTGACTATATAAATAGCATTATCATCAATAAAATGCATTTTCAATTGAGTATTTTACTACTACATCCATGTGTTGGAGTAGAAGTATGGTGTTCATGAAAAATGTTACATTTTTTTATTGGCTAAATATTTTACAGAAGCACTTTGCTAATGTCACAATATTCAATTATAATATGATTCAGCAACTGGAGCAATGACATATTTCTAGTTAAATAAACACAAGAATAAACAATCATAAGTAGAGATCTGGTATTTGAACTATTTTAACCAAAATGCAGATGAAATCATACGTGAAATCTATATTCACCTACCTTCCACCCTCTAGTGCAACAAATAACACGCTGGCACTGGATAAAAAAAATAATTTCCTAGTTTATTATGTTATCGTATCAACAGTCCCTCTTAAGGAATACTCAAATCCTTAAGAACGGAAGAAAGATAATGAAAATGTTTTACAGCTTTGCAATATGTGTACAGGGTGAGTTCGTAAGAATTCCCACACCCTCTTCTCCGTTATTTTTATATTAATGTTTTACATTTTTTTTTTAATTTTGGAATATGCTGTCAGAAAAACAATTTAAACATATGTTTAAATTTAAATGTGGTAGCATTTGTTGAACTCCGCTTGTTCTTCTGATTACAATGGTATTGCATATGTCATACTTTCTTCCACAGGTTTTTGAAATATTATACATTAAATATATCAAATAATTTATAGTTTAAGCTGTGCAGAGTTATTCTTTCTTGTCAAAAATTGAATTTGAAAATAGTTATATTAATTAAACAGCTGCTACAGTTATGTTTCAATTATTTCTCTGACGGAATATTCTGAAAATTCAAATTTCAGAATTGGAGACAAAGGAGGTCAGAGATCTTACGAATTCACCCTGTACATGCTACTCGTAATGTACACATATAATAATGTATATTAAAAATCTTATTGTTAAAATTTCCTAACCCCTAACTCCTCAACCTATCAAGCTAACAATAGCAAATTTATCATTTTATCAAGCTAGCATTTGCTAAAGTGCAGTGTGCCGAGTGAGTGACTGAGAATTGACCCCACCCCTCTGTCTTAGTTAATATTTGGATTAAAGATTTGCGGAAAAATTAAGCTATGTATATTATTTTTTATATTTTAGAAAATATGAAAAATTATGCAAGGTTTAGAAAAACTCGTTAATTTTCACCGAACGTTTATTTAAAGCATTCTATCTACAAATAGGCAGACATACTGACTGACAAACATATATATTTCTTTATTTAAACTTTCCTAGGCCTCCTGTGGCAATAAATATATTATATATTTTTTTCATCGTGACTACCACTCCAAGATATAGATGAGCAAATTAAATCAATTTTAAAGATCATATTAATCTTATATTACACCTTTTTTACTCCTGAATTAAAAGCAAGTATTCAAGTCTCAACGTTTAATGTATTCTAAAATGAATGTTAGCCTCGAAAGAAAAAAATGGTTCACATACACCATGTGTCCTAAGGTTCTATTGGGTTATATCATTTATCAAGTGTTTCAGAATCACTGTACCAGTGTTTAAAGGAGTATGTATTATAAAGGATAGTAGTTATTTAAAAGTAGTAGAAAAGAAGTAGTCTAGAATTACTTTAAAAAAAACTGTAATGGGCTGTCTTCATAACTAAATTAATTTGTTTCGTTCTGAATGGTCACGTATTTTTGCTCAAGCTCTCGAACTATCGCGCTGAAAGGAAAGAAGGGGGCGTCGCACTAATCTGTCCGATAACACGTCGTAATAAAAAACCTGCGCTTCTTTCCACTCCCGTCAATATCGCATACGCGGCGAATCGGGCGAGTCCACCTCTGTCGCATTTTGCAGTACCGCAGAAAGGGACGGCCGGTTCGAGATTTCTAAAGATTAAATTTCGCCCGCCGTCATCGCTCGTATATTTATTCCCGGTACAATATCGTTATCTGCTTAACCCGAGACTCTAACCTCGGTATTTTTCAGATAATTGCCATTTTATTATTCATCGTCAATAATAAATTAACTAGAAGTTTATCCAGCAACTGGTTTGTGTGTCGCCTCGACTGACTCTAAAATGTTATGGGCAGCGGGCGTTGTCGTTCTCTTGTTTTCGTGTTCTGCTAGATGTGCTTCTGTTTCGGACCCAATTCGGGAGAGACGGCAGGCCAACACCACCGTGGAGGAGTCCAACACGATCATAGAGGTGTTCAACGACTGTAAGTGCGTGTACTACTATCAGTGTGATGACGAAAATTACATAATTACTACGGGGGAGACCCTATTCAATGTGAGGTAGGTTTGTCATTTTGTTGTTTATTATTTATATTTAGGAACGGGATTATTTCTTCGTTGTTTACTGCTGAACAGAATTGTGCATCTCCAGTCGAATTAATTAATTAATTAAAATGGTAAATAATATAGAATGTAGTTGCTTTAAACTACATTTAAATGTCTTATGCACGAAAATTATTCAGAAGACCATTTTTCTAAGAAGTAGAATTCTTCTTGATTATACTATTTCATTAATGATTGTTTACTTTAAATATACAGCGGGTTCTAGCAAAAGTCAAAAACTACCTGAACTGAAGTTTAACCTTTTGGGATACAGACCTTATTGATCAAAAACTAATTTTTACTATATGTTAATTTGTTAAATGTTAAGAAACTGTCGTTCAAATCTGTTTATTTGTTCTCAATTTTCTTCTATTTAATAATCTAATATTAATAGTTACATTAATTAACGAAAGTACATGTATCTAGGGACATTAGACTTGTAACGAACTTCCCAAAGTTTTCTTTCTTGATGAGATGTTAATCAGGTATTCAAAATTAACATCAAGCATTATTTCCTCATAACCATCCAAAAAGGTAAATTTCCTTAGATGAACAATTTGCAGCTGTCAAACATCGAGCTGAACACGTGTTTATTAATTTTGAGAAACTAAGTATAAGATTTTTCGTTTAGGTACGACCTAAATTTCAAAATCACAACAATTTCTCATTCTGAACAACACTTATTATATTTCGATATATTATTAAAATAAAACACAATTAATGCATACTATACTATGTATGTACGTACTTGGGATTAACTCATCGAAACCAATATATATACAACGTGTTCCTGGATCACTTATCCAGGAACAGTTATTAAGTATGATTACTATTTCTGAGGAGAAATCAAGTAGTTGTATCATCATAACATAGTATAAAACAAAGTCGCTTCCCGCTGTCTGTCCCTATCTATCTACTACCTATGTATGCTTAGATCTTTAAAACTACGCAACGGATTTTGATGCGTTTTTTTTTAATAGATAGAGTGATTCAAGAGGAAGGTTTATATGTATAATACATGCATCATATAGTAGAGAAACACTGATAATTTTAGATGTTTCTAATGTGATGTCGTAAACCGTACGAAGCCGGGGCGGGTCACTAGTTTATAATAAAACAATAGCTACCAATGCCCAATTAAGTGAATTAAGTTCTCTCTGAAACATTGTTATACTGAAATTTGAGTCAGTTCTGAACATAAGTGACTTCGGTTAGTTTACAATGTTAAACATACATACAAAGAACAATATTCTTTTAAATATCTAAGAAGTAAAGTATTATATAAATTTCAAGACCATTTTTAGCTGATTTAGATTTTAGATTCTAGAATGTATCATATCCCAAAGTCTGAAATTTAGATAAAGCCAACTTAGTGTTTAGATTTTCTGACGATACAGCAGGTAAAACGTAAGCAGCCCTTTTTTTGTATCGCAACAAACACGTTTTGAGGTGAAGTGTGAAGTGGGACTTCCATTAATTAAGCGATATATTTTTGTAGTTTATCTGAACTTTGGGGAATTTTCTTTTGTTCTTAAACAGATTATAAAAACCTCGATAAAACAATATATGTAGGTATGCATGACTCGGAATTAAAGAAAATCCATAGCGAATGGAAATACAATAATAACCTACCTCAAACATTTATAACTTATCTATATACCGCGTGTGACCATTTATTTGCCCGTATATCTGTCTGTTGGTAAATCGCATACAGGTATGTGATGATTAGGTAGGGGAAATCCTGTTCATTATAAATGCCTATGAATTTGAAGTGTGGAACATACTAGTTGTGGTTTACCTACTTAAAGAGAACCTTATAATATGTAGTATAACTTGGAGGTCAGAAAAAAATGTTTTGAATATGAGTGAAAGTTAAACAAAATGTTCATTCTTACTAATACGATACAAATGAGAAATGAAATGTAACAAAATGTAATCAAAAAGTAGTGTATAGTTTAGTCAAATCATATACCTACTTTTCTTAATGTCTTCCTCTACAAAATAAAAAAAAACAACAAAGACCCTTTTTAAATAAATTAATTATAAACTGTAAAAGCAAGAAATTAAATTTTACATGACTAAAAATAGAAAGTAGTCCTGCAATATATTCAAAGGAATACATAATTTAGTGTCCGTTTAGATGTATTTTTTATATCTAAGATACTAAGTTTTGTTTTTAATAATTAATATTTGCGTAGTAGTTTAAGAAATTCTCGTAAAATTTTTACTCATAACTCTCGGAACTAATTACATTTTCTATAGGTACTCCTCGATTATTATCATTTTGTTAAACATATTTCATTTCTTTTACAATTTGGATATTCTTGTTTACCACAATTTTACGATAAATATTTATTTAAATATACACAAAAAATATACTTAATACTAAACGAATATTAATAAACAACCGAAAGAACAACAATATAAAATCCAACTTCAGTGTTTAGAGTCTCTGGCGATATCAATAGACTAGCTGTTGAAACGTAAACTGCAATTTTTTTCAGAGCTTTTTTTGTTTTGCATAAATCACGAAGTGTCATTTTCGTACTTTACCTACACTTTGGGGAATTTTTTTCTATTTTTAAAAACATTATAAAAACCTCGATAAAAACAATATATGTACATATATATGTAACGAGTCATTAAAAAAAAAAACGTCATCTAAGTTGGCCGAGCAAAAAATGACGTATTCCTATTCTTAATCTTAAGTTTATAACCTTATTGAATTGTTAAGGCTGTCACATTATGTGACATCCTTTATTTTATGGCAGTATTATTATAAATTTGATAACGTACGGAAATACAGTAATAACTTACCTCGAACTTATTTACTTACCACCACTTATTTGTCCGTCTATCTGTCTGTTGGTAAATCTCTTGACATAATTATGTGATTAGGTACTACATAATGGGAAAATCCTGTCCGTTGTAAAATGGCTGTTTGCAATTTGAAACATACTAGTTATGGCGTACTTAACCATAATCTTATACTAAACTTTGGAGGTCACAAAAGAAAGAAGCAAATTTTCAGCATGGGTGAAAGTTTAATAAACAAATTCTTATTGATATATTTCAGAGGAGAACTTAAATGATATATAATATATAATATGAAAAAATATATAATATATAATATGACAAAACGAAATCATCAAGAATGTATGGACTTCTAATAATATACTTTGGTTAATTTTCCTCAATAAATAGAAATTAAAAAAAAAAAAACTTCTAAGAAACTATTTTACATGGCATTTTATGTGAAATTACTCTTTTGAATTTGACAATTTAGTTAATACACTTATGTTATAAAAATGCATATAAATTTTATATATGTACTTACTTATATGCTTAATGAAAAATTTTAGGAAAATTGTTCTGTTTAGTTTGAACGGCAAATTCTAAAAATAGAAGAGTCCTGCAAAGTATTTAGAAGAGTGTGTAAATTGGTGTACTTTTAGATTTTTGTTATATTATATCTTACATACTTTTATTTTTAACAATTAACATTTGTATAGTAGTTCTCACATTCTCAGAAAATTCATAACTCTCGGAACTAATCACATTTTCTATACTCCTCATTTATTATCATTTTGTTAAACATATTTAATTTCTTTTATATTATAATTAGAAGTATATTCTAGTTTACCATAATTTTACGTTTTACATTTACTGAAATATGTATAAGAGAACGTACAAAAAAAGAACGTAAATAAATAAATAATAATTACATCAATAATAACAGCGATAAAACAATGTAAAATAAATATTTCTGTAAAGTAAATGAACAAAATTTTAGTCTCTATAAGCTACAATCGAAATATTTACATATGAAATATATTCATATAAATTCATAAAATGACCATATTCTCACCATTTTATGTATATTATTTCATTTCCTAGAATATGTATTTCATCAATTATCAAAATACGAGTACATGTCAATGCCGACCAGATACAAGGATAGTTAGATTTAATGTGCATACATATTGTTATGTATTTCACCTTCAATAAATTTTCGGTTTAAAACAGTTTTATTAATACTTTACAACTCTGCGATTACATCTCTACATCATTTGAATCTCTTCTAAAACTAACTCTTAACTAATCAAAAACACGGCTATTTATAATTTTTACGTATTCTAAAGTATTCATCTGTCATTATATACTGTTCTTTCCTGGCTAAATAATGTATAAACTAAATAGACTTATATAATGTATAAACTAAAATAGTACATAAACTATAAAACTTAATAACTGCCATTAGCTGTTACTAATGTTACAATTGTCACATAGCTTTCCTCTTTAAGGTTATTCGTCCCGGATAACACTATCGCTGGATACGGTAGACCAGGTCGTTTATTTCCTTTATAATGGTGTACGGACCTTCCCAGTTTCTTTGGAGTTTTGGATTCCTTCCTTCCATCCTCTCTGGGGCGTAGAACCATACTGCATCACCAAGCTTAAATGTAGTCTCTGTTAATTTACTGTCCAGATGCTTCATTTTGTCGCTTTGCATTCTTAACTTCTCCCTGACAAATCTGTGAACCCGGTCCACTCTATCTTGCAAGTCTTCCATAAATTCGGGCATCGCTCTTGAGTCTCTTCTAATGGATGGCCAAACAAGATATTTGTACTCAGCTTCATTTCTCTTCAAGTAATGAGCATAGATGGGTGTATGCCATCATTTTTATCATTTCTTGTCACAGCTCTGATTAAGAGTTTCTGCCTTGATTGGAATGCAGCTCGAGAGGTATTCTATGTCGCTATTATATTCTCGATGAATGCTTTAGTTACAGTTTCTGCCTATTGATTAGGAAAATGTACTACTTTGGGCCATTTCGAGAAATAATCCATTATCACCATCAAATACTTGTTGCCATGGTAATGGTTTGTTCTGTAATTCTTGAGATAAGATTCTGCAATAATTGAATTACTTACCCTTGTTAATGTACACCATCAATTTTTCAGGAAAATTCGTTCAACCTGGTGTTAATTGAGTCTCGCAAATCTTCTGATGTCGCCTCTCTGCCTCTTCCCGGTCCTCCTGTCGTCGTCGTTCTTCCTCATGCTGTTGCTTTTTAAGCTAAACGCATTGTAAAAGGGTGAGAGTGACTACTTCCATCGATATAAGTTTTAGTATCTTAAAGTTATTGCAAAGATATTTATAATTTTTGTATGTTTCAACGAAAAATTCAAAAAAAGCGAATGATATGGATGATGAAAAAAATAAAAACTACAGTCCCTTCAAAAAAATTACCTTTGCAAAATAATGTGATGGAGGAGAACATGGATGATATTCTCACTCTTCACAGTTGGATGAGTTCTTGGACAGAACTCTTCGAATGAAGAAAATTCGCAAAGAAAGATTCAAGATACTCAGTTTAATGTCTGACATTCTACTTAAAAATACAATAAATATATTGAACAATTTCTTTAAAAAAACACAGATATACCTTAAAGGAAATTATTTTAAATTTCCAAAATAAGCCTATCCAACCTAAAAACATACCTTGTTTTTATCACTAAGTATCAAAAGAATACCAATAGCTACAATTATTGGCCATATAATATAGGCCAACAACTTGAAAACGATAAACTTTGATACAAATAGTATCACAAATGGTGTCGTTAGGTAAAACATAAAAAAGTGCTACACACAAATCACAAAATAAAGCAACCATTGAAAAGCTATGGCATAGCATAGGCTTTTTTATGATTGCAAGCAATAAATTAAACATAAACACATAAAACACGAAGTAAGAACAAAAAAGTAATGGCACTGTAATTAGTTTTCGAATTTTTTTCGTAAATGTTCGGCTGTGGCGCTGATGCCTACAGAAAATTTTATGACCACAGAAAAGAACACAGAATAGCAGAATTGAAAAGCTACAAGCGTTGATTAAATTTTCTTATTTCACCACGTTTAATCAAGCTCTAATCATCGTTTAACCGTATTCTATGATTTTCAGGATAAAAGAAAATGTTACTAGGGTCTCCTGCGTTGGAAAGTTTCAGAATGAATTGGTCTGTTGCAAATTGAGAGATAAAACGCTGAAAACGCCAGATGTAGACGTGCCAGTGAAAAAGGAAGATGTTCAGAGTGCGGAAAAGATGTCCTGTGGGCAACAGAGGACGATCCTGAAAGTCAGGATTTTCGCCGGTGAAGACGAACTGACCCCTATTGCTGGCGAGTTTCCCTGGATACTCGCCATCTTCAAGAAAAACTCAGCAGGGAACTTACACGTTCCATTGCAGTGGGTCACTGATCCACCCCAATGTTGTTCTGACTGCGACTCATTGTGTACACCGGTACGTATGTTTATCGAACACAAATTGCAGTCCAATCAACAAATAAAGAAATTAGACATAAAAAATCACGCGGTACAGACCGTTGCACAGTGGGGCAAATGGCCTATCTCGGAGTGCGAAAGCCTGGTTGCAAAGCAGTTTAATTATTTTTATACAAATATTGTCAGATATTTAATGAAGTGAAACCATATAAAAAAATGGAATTATTTTTTTACTTAAGAATGACAGATTTTATTTTAAAATTTATATTTAAAATTTACAGAAGAGTCAGGATTCATTAAAGGTGAGTTTTTGATGTCTATAATAAATTCATCAGGATATAAAAAGTATTTGTTTTAAACAAATATCAGCATGGTATCCAAGGTGTTATTTAGCGTCATGTACCTATTACTCTAAATACTTATTCTAAAGTGTAATTTATGAATCAATTTTAAGTCGAAAAGTTTACAAGCAAGAAAAGCTTTAGCAAAGTTCTATCTATTTTGTTATCTGTTTAACATTTTTTATAAAAAAAAAATGTTGACAAATTGAAGTCTCGTGAAAAAAAAGAAAAAAGGCGCCATGTCCGCTAATAATAACCTAAATATGAGTCTTATAAAAACATTGAGAATTGAAAAATTAAATTTCTAGTCGAAAGGTTCATATAAACATAGGACATATGTTTATATGAACCCTTCGACTTTTGGTGCAAATTTGTTTGGTAAAAATTGGTGCAGACCACACCTTGAAATAAATACATATAATTAAGTATAACCCCATATAAAAGAATAAAATAAATATTAAAAACATCAATTATTCTATACTCTTGGCGAACAATCTGTATAACGGAGGAGTTTTTATTTTTCAATACAGTTTTTCCTTCCAAATTTCGAACATCGGCATTAAAATTGAGACCTCTTATAAAAACTGAAACTATTATTAATATAGCAAATGGTAGCAGCAAAAAATGACATAAACAAGAACTACCTATACTAGTACATATGTACCTACTCGGGGATTTTATAAAGTTAGAACGGACGCGAGACAACATTTACATAATTTGTTTATAAATATGGATACAAAAATAAAAAGAAAAGTCGTATTGTCGATAAGTAAAAATATTGGCGTATTACTTACTAGTCTTAGATACTGCCATAATAAATAAAAGCCATACATTTTAACTGCCAAAGAAAAATAATATAAAAAAGACAACCTTCACTACCAGATTAAACTTTTAATACTTATCTGTAAATAATACATCCCAAAGAGGTGGAGATCCTTGTCACGATTCTAAGAAACAGTTGTGTTTACAATAACACTAATAAATACAAATTAAACTTATGAATTTTGATTTTTACACTCACAAATCACACCGTGTGGCCCACTGTGCGCCGAAGGTGTTCGAAATCACGTGCTCATCAGGCACTGAGATCATGCCCTTCCACCATAGCTGATATATTCAGTGGTGGAGGGGGAATCTATTTTATTTAGTTTAATAATTTGTTATTTAGTATTAGTTACATTAGTTTTAATAATGCTTTTTGTTCTTCTAGCGATAATAGTAAAACATGTGCTATTCGTTCAGGTTTAGTCATATTAAACATAAAGATTCACTACTACCAAACAAATATCAAACGGTGCACATACATAAACCGTACTTACCTATTTTCAACTTTCGTACTCTCGACTGTGAAGTAGTTATTTCATATTGCCGTATTCTGCTATTGTTATTTCGTATTACAGTACCGTTACTTATAGACTATCTGCAGAATAACTAGAAGCGCCGCGCGCGGAGTTTTTGATAACTTTTGTACTGTGGATTGTGTATTGTGTCATATGCGTCGAATTGTTTTTTGTACTATTTTTGAATTTGGGAAAGAATTCACAGTGTTGCAAATGTTATTAATTGCACGGGGAAGAATTTCTTGATAAAGTAAGTATAATTTTCACGAGAATCATATTTATATTTTGTGTTGAAACTGTCTAAACTATTTGATTTATAGGTTATGAATGTAATTGTAAAGAATTAAGTGAAATGTCTGATAAAGAAAATAATAACGTGCAAAATTAGGATAGTATGTACAACAATAGTGCAATTAAATAAAGAGTCAGGTTTAATGATATTTATATTTTATTAAATGACAGTCTATGTACCGCAATTTATATCATATACATATATTTTTGACAAATGTTTTATACAACTCTCTTGGTGTTGCGTCGAAAAATAAATAATATTTATTTCGTTACATACACATGTATGCATTATTTTTTCTCCAAATTTGAACATTTCTTGTTTATATTAATTTTGTACAGAAATATATATTACTAATCCTCTAAAATCTTCATGAGTGCTTACTTTCAAAATTGGAGGTTGTAAATTAACCAAAATAGCTGCCATAAGAACAATGTCATCAAAAATGTTAAAGTGACCAGAATTTGAATTTGCCAAAGACGGACATGTTCAGCTGGTTCACACTGACGAAGCCAGAGTTTATTTTTCGCGACGTGAGGCGCGAGCTAAATAGCGCCGCAGGCGAAAAATTTTTAAAACTTTCAATGTCACGCGTTTTCTGGCACTTCAGAATTTCAATGAAAATACCTACCTTTTGGAATTTGATGCCTTTTTGAAATACTGATATTTAATCACGATCGATACGATACGTCGATACGTCTTCAGATTAACCTAGAAGACGTAATTACGGACATTTTAATAAAAAAATTTCAATGACGGACAGTTTGACGGACTGCTCTTGAAGACGGACAAGCTTTCTGAATGACGGACTGTCCGTCATAATGACGGACGTCTGGTCACTTTAGGTTATGTAGCGCGACACAAAACACTGCACTGCTAATATGCCCGATGCTAATTCAAGATGTGACGTCCACAGTACTTCGTGTTCAAGTTATAGTTTATTACTTTTATGAATTGGATGGCTTCCGCAATGATTACAATGACATAATGAGCAATAAATCCTATTTTGCGTATTGTCTTCTTGTAATATGCCAGCACGAAACTTATAGAGTAAGCCGCCGCGAGCGCTGTTGTCGCGAATCGTTAAGCTCCGCCTTTCTGCAAATAGTCTATAGTAGAGAAACACTGATAATTTTAGAGGTTTCTAATGTGATGTCGTAAACTGTGCGAAGCCGGGGCGGGTCGCTAGTTGATAATAAAAAACAAAGGTTCAAATATCATTTCTTTGAATAATTATTTTCAAAATATCATATGGGAGAAGCAGTAGTAGAGCTAAAAGACTACCGACTGATTTGAGAATACTATTAAGAATATTTTAATTCAGAATAATATTAAAGCACATATCTTCATCATATACCTATATGGTGTGTATTTTTGCGTGTATTTTGTTTCATATTGAATACTAAAATAAAATACATACATATGTGAGGTTATTTACACCCTTTTTACACTTTTCTAAAATAAGGGTGTTCGTATACTTTTGAAAGTTGATTAAATTCCTTATTTTAAATGGACCATCCTATATATTTTTACAAATTTGGAGAGGACACACAATTGTGAAATCCCGTATCATAACTAGAGTCCGGAAAGTTTGCTATAACGCATGTTAAACTGCGTTTAACTATCCAGTTTCCGCAACGGGACCGGCGTACTACCGCGCACACGGTAGTAGTGGAGTTCCACGGCGTAAGATAATAAGCTGTTATACTCTTTGCAATTAAGGTCGGAACTGTTACATCGAATGTTCCATTTGTTATATTACATTTTGTCAATTTCAAATAAAATATA
This sequence comes from Aromia moschata, assembly GCA_029963805.1. Taxonomy (NCBI): domain Eukaryota; kingdom Metazoa; phylum Arthropoda; class Insecta; order Coleoptera; family Cerambycidae; genus Aromia; species Aromia moschata. Next base: position 141,991 of record JAPWTK010000114.1, read on the forward strand.
ACTCGTTTAGTGCAACCACATAGTTACAGTTTACCACACAAGTTATATAACTTTAAGTTCTCTATTTTCTCATGTAAATTACATTGCAGTTAAAGTTACATATTTCATATGTGCATATTATCGATTTTCTAGGGTTTTTAAGGATTTTCCTAGACGTTACTATCTATTATACATACGATGTGTGTAAATTAAGTAGTGAGACTGTTTTTTTTTATTTTTATTCTAATATAATTACAATTCAGTATTGTCTCCCTCAAAATAACTGCATTGGCAAGCCACACAGCGCTGGAAACGGTTCTTCCATTCCTCATAGAAGTGCTGGAACACATATACTGGAATAGCCTTCAGCTGGTCGGTTACAGCCGTTTGAATGTTTTCTATGGTCCCAAAATGACGTCCCTTAAGGTGATTTTTTCAATCTCGGGAAGCCAAAAAAGTCACAAGGACTCAAGTCAGGCGAATAAGGAGGCTGAGGAGCAACATTAATGTTTTTACTGGTTGAAAACTCGT
>JAPWTK010000114.1:150000-435000 GCA_029963805.1 Aromia moschata
GGAGCGAAGTAAGTTTGGTTAAATGGAAACTGGAGGTTGGGAATATTTTAACCCAATACAATTTTCATTTGTAGTTTCGCTGTGACCCCTTAATAATGTAACACCTTGTGTATAGGGCGTTCCATTTAAAATAAGAAAATTAGTCGACGCACAGAAGTGAACACCATGAGGATTCGTAAATATTTTAAAAAAGAGACAAAAAAGGTGCAAACAGCCTCACGTATTATATTTGATTACCTTATACAGGATGACTCACGAGAACCTAGTGTTTTTAAAATCGCTAGTATTCAGGCAATAGTGAAGGGAGGATCACGTGGCAGGCAGCATTCCATTTCTTGGTTCATAGCATTTTATTTTTAATCAGTGAAATGGAGCCGTGGGCGCTTGAGCACCGTACGAGTATGTACGCGTATGTGGCTCGGGGAACCTAGTGTTTTTGAAATAATAATGAAAAATCGTGTATTTACTCAAAAAAAAATTATTGGTATAAAAACACTTGTCAAATTAAAGCATTTATGAAAATTTATGTGCGAAAAATTGTGTTCGGTAAGTGATGCCCATTTTCGTGGATACACTGTTGAAATCTTTGGCGGTTACTAGCCTCCACTCTTTGCAGTATCTGAGTCGATCTGTGCAATTTCTTCATGGATTGAGTTCCTCAGTTCATCCAGTATACGCGGTTTAGTGACGTAGGGGACGGACGGGCAAGAAGGATATGTTAATTTTAAAAATAAATTAAAAATATAAGATTTGATTATATTTATTTGTAACTTTATATTTATAATCTTTGGATATTGTTATCTTAGTAATTAAGATCAAAATTATAAAAAAAAAAAAAATATTCTTTGATTTTTACTTGTTTAAAAAAAAGACCAATTATCGGTTTTGCCCACCTAGGGCGGGCAAAATGAATACATAGGTCGGGCAAAATGAATTTTGAGAGCTAATCAAGACAATCGTCACAAAAATACGATCCTCGGCCTGGATATATTGAACAAGCTTCATGAGTCCATTCTCCACAATCTCCACACTGTATCCAGTCTTCAATAGGCGGGTGAATATAAGCTTCTTTGCACACAGTGCAAAAGTATGACTCCTGTTGCTTTGTTTTAGTTTTTAGGTTTTGCTTTGTACCTGTCAATTTCATTTTTTTTTGCTGTTTGACGAACCAGGACCATCGAACGGAACTTTCTTTTTTAGCTGCTACAACTTGCTTTTGTTTTGGTCCCTTCTTGACTGAACCAGAAGCAGCGTTGGGCGAAATATTCTTTTTTAGCTGCTGAAGTATCTTGTTTTTGTTTTTGTGCCATCTTTATTGGTGATCTAGTCAATATTTCAGATTTTTTATGTTTTCGTCCTTGCGTATTTCTTTTCTTTACTTCGACAGGTATGAGCCGGATTTTTTCCAAAACATTTATGTTCGACGCATTTTCTGGTTGTGTAATAGCTAATTTGTTATTCAGGTCGGTAATTTTCTCATTCTCATTCATGTTGGAGTTTTGGTCATTTTCATTTGCAGATGGTTTTTCATTGCTGGAAACAATCCCAACCTGTTTTTTCCCATAGGTAGACAGGACTTTAGGTGGTTTACTCGATGAAGTTCTCACTAGTCTCGTCCATGTTAAACATCATATCAGGTGCAATGTGGTGCTTTTCTACGACTTCTAACAAAGAATAAAATCTATTTACAGCTTCTTGATTAAATCCTTTCACTCACGTTACAGAAGTTGGTTGCGGTGATCTCAAAGTCAATAATGGATGACGACGCTTGAAATTATTGAACCACCCTTTTCCAGCTATATTTCCAGAAAAAAACGTTAGATTTTCCTCTATTTTTAGCAAATTCTCCAACTATCTACATAAATTCTGTTCATGTGAGGCCATAAAATAATGAATCCATTTTTTTGAGCATATTCAAAAAGATCTTTCTATTCTTCCGGCGTAAAAACGGTTTCGAAACGACTAATTTTTTTTTTTTTTGATGAACTATGAACATGTCTGTGTAACGTTGCGTAAGGTATATCATACAATTTACTTGCTTTTAATATGGACGTCTTTTTTAGCTTCTTTGATAGCTTTTGCTAAGTCGTCTTCAGACCAAGAGGCTTGTTCGGTCTTTCTTTTATATTTATACACCATCTGCAATAGAGATAATTATTAATTAATACAATTTTTTATATGAACTTTGATCATTAACAAACTATGCATAAGGAGGGCAAAACGGATATTGTCATTTTCATAACCTAACCTCAAACAAAAATGGTAAAATAAAAACTTAAAATGAATGTATTTTTTATCCATCTATTTACAGCCAAATTTACTAAAAATATTAAAATATCTCTAGCCCTGAATATAATAAAATAAACACAAGGTACTTAAGGTGGTTTTATTGTAATTTTTTCAATGAAATTCACTTTCTTCACACAGAACGCGTAGTTTTTAATTTATGCTGCGGGACGAGATCTGACAGCAAGTGTATACGGGTAACGAGTCTTACCCGTACGAGTAACGAATATTTTTCTATCTATCAAGTATCGTACCAGAACAAATATTATTTTTGCCCGCCCCCTCCTTCTTACCCGTCCGTCCCCTACATACGTGATTTGAGGTAGCCTTACAGAAAAAAATCAGGTAAAAATCTAGTATACGTGGATAGCTCGGATTTTGATGACTCAGTTTGTACACGGACCGTCGCCGAACCTTGAAACAATGCGTGACCGGGAAACAGGTCACAAGCCATCGTTGTTCTGGCTGTGTGGGCTGTAGCCCCATCTTACTGGAACCACACATTTTCAAAAACGATTCCCCTATTTTGTAACTGTAACACTTCAATTATATAACAGCAGCCCCATTTCGTTCAAAAAAAGTAAGGACCAATGATGCCGTTTGACAAATGTTTTTATATCAATAAAAAAATGTTTGAGTAAATATACGATTTTCCATGATTATTTCAAAAACACTAGGTTCCCAGAGCAACATACATGTACATACGGTGCTCAAGCATCCGCGGCTCCATTTCACTGATTGTGAGTAAAAATAAAATTCTATGAACCAAGGAATGAACTTTGTGTTTTTTTTAATGTTACATTTTCTTCTAAAACCTTGTGATATACCATTATGTATTCTTGTCAATAACCTAATATTGATTAAACCATTTGTTTTATTTCATCTAGGAAGAGTCCTGACATATTCAAAGTCGTGCTAAACGGCCAAATAGGTCTATCAAGCATAGGAAATAACACAGACGACGAAAGGAATATTTTGGAAATTATCCACGAGCCTAATTACTATGCCGGAGGACTTTACAATGACGTTTCGTTACTCGTTCTGGATCAGCCTTACGCCACCGACAAACAAAAGTATATAAATACGATTTGCTTACCCCCTAATGATGTACAACTGGAAGGCACCAAGTGCTTAATAGCTGGATGGGGGAAGGGCGAGACAGCAGAAAGTAAGAAAATAGTTGTTTCTTTTAGTAAAGTTAAATAATTATCTGGAAGTTTGAATCTCACTGTATACGATTATTTTTCTAATTTTGACGTAGAAAGTGTCACAATTCACAACAGACAGAAGTTTTGAAACGTATTATACTTAACTTATCTAAACTGCTCATCAAAATTAGCGTAACAATAACTTTTTAGATTGGCGCCATTTGCGTTCTATTCAAGTTAGAGATTTGCGGTTTTTAATTTTCGGTAGCCTATAGAGTAGGTTTGAATGCCCTGAAGGCGTTACATAGTGACATGCCTCTCCGCTGTCGCTTAAAATATCCCCCTAGCATTCTTAGTTCTGAGTTTTTGTTTTTACAGCGGGTGTTTACTTTAGTTAAGTAGTCTCTGATAAGATTTTTACTTTTTCCTCTTGTGATCCTATTTTTGTTTTTCTCCAAGGCGGTGTTGTGGGAAATAAAATGATATTTTTTGGTTGGCCTCAAAGAACTGTACACATTGTTTTAGCGAACTAAAGCTTGTTGCCCAGGCCTTTAAAAGGTTAAACGTGACGGCAATTTTAGACATACAAGATAGACTAAAAAGAAGGCTGGCGAGTAAAAACTCGGCGCACATTAAGACCTCCCTCGATAAGTTCTGTGTATTTGGTTGCTGTCCCATTTGTTTAACCCATTTCCAGACCTCCTAATAAAATAGTAGAATTAGTCGATTTGTACCCCTAAACGAAAAGTAACTGACACTTCACAAGGTGCTTTCGTAAAACAGGCCTTATTTTTTTTGTAAACATCATAGAGTAACGATTCAAAATGGATTCTCTTCTTGATGAGTCTTGATAGTCCAAACTATCAAGTACATCGAAAAATTAATTAAATTTCACAAATGTAATTGTTTAATGGTAATGGTAATGACAATCGTTGAATAATATTATTATATATATAAAATTATTATATAAAAAAAAATAAAAGTCGCTTGGACTAATTTGATTGGACTAAGTTGTGAGTATTCCCAAAGTAATTTTTTTCACGAGCTACCCCAAATAAAAAAAAATCATTCTACGATGTATAGTTTCGGATATAATCCGATTTTTTCCCTGCGCTGTGATTTTGAAGCGACCGAAAGTAAATCTGCGCGCAGGAGAACCACACTACTGCCGCTACCGTTCGTCATCACTCATGCATCCACACGCGTTACTAAAATAACGGTGCACATTATTATAATGCTGTAATCGAAACCAACTACTACATACTTTCGAAATTCTTGCATAATACAGAGCAAGATTTGATCTTATTACTGTGTTAATTTAAAAAAAAATCAAAAAAATTGAATAAGTTATGTTATGAGTGCAAGAAAAAAAAACTCGGCTCCCAAGTTACTTGGCGCATTAATTTTTTTTTTGAATACCCAGAAAAATCGTAGCTGTAAAATGATTCTAGTCTCAACATTGTACGATAAAAAACTAACGAGTTATTTCATTTGTTTATAACTTTAAAACGGACGTACTTTTCAATGTCAATTTTAAACAATTAAATTTGTGAAATTAAATTAATTTTTCGATGTACTTGATAGTCCAACTCATCAAGAAGAGAATCTCAAGAATTTAGTAAAAGTCTGTTTTACGAAAGCACCTTTTTAATAAACAATTTACTTTTTTGCAAAAACTTAAAAATATATCGATTTGAAATTTTTAAGTACACCGTTACCTACATTTTCCTATACTTTTAAAGTCACAAGGCTTACTTTATAATTAGTTATAAACAATTGAAATAAGGGGCCATTTTGAAGGTTTTTTTCAATTTTGCAGATAAACAAATTAACCGATTTGCAAATTTCTTGATGGGTTTTGTAGGGTTTTTTACTAGCTATATTTTTTATCTGAAACATTTTTTTCTTTTTATTTCAAAAAAACCTGATTTTCGTACCTTTGCAAATTATTTAAACAATGTAGCGGTAATTTTAAATTGTTGCCAAAAACCGATATTTAATATTTTCAGCCTCCTCTACAAAAAGCATTTTTTTTTTTTGGTGAAGTGTTGGTTACTTTTCGGCTAAATCCTAATTCTACTATACTACAAGCCACCCCTTTGCATTTACGCAGGATTTTGTGTGGTTTGACCTCTGTTAGGCGAATCCATTTATCTTAATGCTGCCTAATAAATTAGTGTGGGGTGCCACAACTCGCTTTCACTTTAGTAATTTTCTTACACAGTTCATAAAGATTAATAAAGTTATTCATTTAGAATAAATATTTTTGTCAATATTAGAAAAAAAATTGCGCGAAACACGTTAGGAAATGCCATTTTGTTTACTACGTGTAATTTTTTCCGTAAAAGTTACGCTTCGTTAAACAAAATTTTTCTTTTCCTAACTGGTTACATAAATAGCTATTACCACATGTTTGCTTTTACTCAAAATTTCAGTCACGCAAAAATTGTAATTAGTTTAGAATATCGGTGTCATGTCATCAGACCTTCATGTGTCATGTCATCAGAGCTTCCAAGAAGGCGTGTAAGACTTCCACCATTTCAGAATTAGGTAACACATATAAGCTGTTTCTAAATAAAGTTGCATACATTATACCAATGCATCTGTAGGTCAAAATAAGTCTATTAAACACGCCTTAGTCCAATGTTGATCTCCATACGGGTGCAACATTAAATTTAGTTAGTTATAATATAGACATCCAAAAAAAAACGTCATCAACTCTGGCTATGAACGAGAGAGATAGAAATAGCGGTCATGTATAAGCTTTTCAGTTATGTCAAACTTTTGACAAGTGACTGTCACAATTTGTAAAATAAACAATAGCTGTCATATGATGTGACAGTCTTGACAAGTAAATAAGGTTATAAATTCGAATAAGAATAGAAATACGTCTTTTTTTTCTTGGCCAACTTTGATGACGTTTTTTTTGGATGTCTATATATTTAGCTCAACTGAGTTATTTGACCTCCAGATTCACTGGTGTAATGTATGCTATTTCATTTAGAAATACACTGAGGGTGTTTAAAATAGAGGGTGTTAAAAAAGTGTCACAAACCCTGAAGGTGGATACTGTTGCTCAAAATATGCAGAAAAGTCTTAATGAACATAGATCCGCAAATGGATATAGGGGTCTGTACTCGTTGAACATGTGTAACAACGATTATAGACCCCAAATCCACCTCATCCCAATTTTACTAGCAGCATTCCCTTCGCTGATGAGGTAGGGTTAACGTAACAAATTCTTTGACTTGTTATCCTTGTTCAATGGTGTAAAAGCAAAAGGTATATACATAACTCCGAAACCGTCCTTTTGGGGACCTAAGATTTTTCCACATATTTTAGGCCACAACTCCTCCCATTTTTTTTTACTTTATCCACTCTCAAGGTTTGTGGCACTGTTTTTAATACCCTGTATCAGCAGATAAATTTAAATGATATACATTGAATGTTTACTTTTTGCATTGTATTGACGAAATTGTAATGTTATAAAAACAAACTAACGGTATTTCCTAAACATTAAAAATTCCTTTAACATGTTTTAGTACTAAAGGTTTATTTCTGCTTCCTTGTCAGTATTTTTAATAGTTAATTATAAAATAACAATGACTAAACATAAGACAAATATTCAACATTCCAATAATTTTTACATACGTCCAAAGACATCTGAAAAATGTATGATTTGACAACCATACTTTAGGTAAATTCTATGCAAATGAGCCTGGAATGAGCTAGAAACATTTATAACTTACTTCATGTCTTTAAGACGATAACGGAATGTAAATGTATAATTCAAAAGGGCAATGACTTCTTATATTGGCAATGTTTACTGTGATTATTTCGTGTAACTGACATTATTAGTATAATGCTAAACAATTCGAGGAAGTTTGTAACAAAACTAAGCAAATTATCATGTTATTAATTAATAAAAAATAAGGAAAAAATTTTTCCAAGAGGCTGACGGTGACACCCTAGCTGACATTATTTTATCAAACTGAAGTAGATAGAAGTTAAGCAACTTCGATTATGTATTAAAATTTCCAGGTAATTGATGTTTGATTGAGTTTGTTTTTTTCTTGAGAAATCATAAATAAGTTTTGAAGTGTGTTACATCAAACTGTTGGTAACAAAAAGCACTGTTAGAATCCTAATTATACAGTGTCCTTAATAGAAAGCATCATATGGAAACAATTGTATTAGCATTTTTTTTATTCTAACTTATACTTTCAAAACGATGAAAAATACATATTCGAACGGAGCCATGATACTTTCAGTTTTGACATTTTTCCAAAAAAAAAAAACGCTCAAAATGGGCCTGTTTGTTGAGATTTCAAAAAAGTTTTATTAACAATAAGAAACAAAAAAACTGGACGTTTTCCACGAAACACCGAACTACTACACTTTTCTCGACGCGCGTTTCGCCAACCAAGTTGGCATCTTCAGGAGAAGATTACAACTAAATTCTAACCTACACACTTGCACTATTTATACCAAATTTGTTGCCACGGTTCACTGAACCGTAACTGTCTTTGTTTATCAGAGCAAACAGTGGACTGGTGGGTATCGGACCATTGTCCTTATTCATACTATTGTTACACTTAATGATTTCTAAACTTTCAAAAGCATCCAACTGTCTATTGTTTGTTACATTTCTAATTAATTTTAAATTATTTATGTGTAAATAATTTAAAATTAACATAAATAATTTAAAATTTATTAGAAATGTAATAAAAAAATTTCGGATTGGTTTTTTTTTTTATTTTTTAATAATTTTATATTTTAATTTTATTAAACCAAGGGCCCCGTCCCCCCCCCCCCCCCCCCCCCTTTTTTCCCCCCAAACCCCCCGGTTTTTTTTTTTTTTGTCCTTTTTTTTTTTTTGTGAAGGAAGAATTTAGTTTTAATCTTCTCCTGAAGATGCCAACTTGGTTGGCGAAACGCGCGTCGAGAAAAGTGTAGTAGTTCGGTGTTTCGTGGAAAAGGTCCAGTTTTTTGTTTCTACTCCGAAGGTTCCAGTACCCACTCCAAGAACAATAAGAAAAGTTGCTTCTTTCCAAATTTTACATAAGTATGTTAAATCTTAACACTCGATTAGAACAACTGTTTTTTGCCTCTTTTTAATATCTACAGAACTATCCAAAAAATTTAACACTTCGAACTTCAGTAAAATACAATTATTACGATAGATTTGCCTCACCACTAACTATTTGTTGTAAATTAGGCCTTGCCTATCGATTAAAAAAAGTTAAAAGATGAAGTTGACAGTCCTAAATTTTCACACTCCTCGACAGTCCTCGATGATTTTAGTTTACTATTATTGTAACATCAATTTACTACTGAAAAAAATAGTTTAAAAAAATATATGTGAATTCTAAATGTTGGATGGACTGACAACTTTAACAGAATTTAGAAGTTATTTTAATTTTTCCTTAAAAATATACGTTTTTTAATCGATATCATATAGTTATACCTAAATATACTCGTATTTAAACAATACATATAAAATAAACAAAAAAAGTATAAAAAGACAAGGACAAAAGCACACGTAAATCTACCGTGAATGTTTTTTTGAAGTTTTTCTGGATAGTTTTGCAGATATTAAAAAGCATCAAACAAATGTACTAATAGAGCATTCAGATTAAGCACACGTATATAAAATTTGAAAAGAAACAACTTTTCTTAGTGAAACTTTTTGAAATTGGACAATTTTTAGTGATTATTTTTTGAATTGCTTGATAGCTTGAATTTGACGGCTACCAAAAGTCACGTCATCTCATTCGATTAGGTCATTTTTCATTTTTAAAGCACAAGTTAGCCCCAAAGTTACATTTAAAAAAAAATGGGAAAAACAAAAAAATATATATTCACCACTTTAAAAAAATAAAAATTGTCAATAAAAACAATATAAATTATAGTTCTACGTATACAGGGTGTTCCCAAATGGTATATCATACATTTAACAGCATGTTCCTGAATCAATATCCTTTACCTTTTATCCAACAATTTACCTATACCTATACAATTAAGCATCCCTGCGGAGCTACAGCCCTTCAGAGTTTCCAATTTTAATTTATTTTTTTAGAATATTTCCGTCATGTGTAGAGATAAACTTTTCTCAAATTTGGCATGAACGCTCACTCTTAGGCCGTTTAGTTTTTCGATAAAAGGTGATTACGGAAAATTCATGGACGGTTCTGATTAATTCATGGACGGTAGATGTCAGTGTGACAGCAAAAGTAATAAATTATCAACGGTTTCTTAAAAAAAAACTAATTTGCTTTAAAGGTTTAAAGGGAAGGGTAGCCTCTTAGTTAGAAACATCATACCAAGTAGTGTGGCGAACTATTTGAGATCAGTTGCTACAGCCATTCCATTTACAAAATGTTCAAGCTTTGCAACCAGCTGATTTGAATTGGGGAGCAGCGTATGGTGAATGGTTGTTACGCCAAGATCTAAGAGATAATGAAATTCAACAAAAATACTCTTTATGGATGAATCAATTTTTACCTGCGATAGTGTCACAAATTATCACAAATGAACATTTTTGGGCAGAAGAAAATCCTGATATAATAAAAGAAGTAAGACATCAGTTTTTCAGTAAGTTTTCAGTAAACATATGGGCAGATGTATTGGGCGAAAATTTAATTGGACCATTTTTTCTACCTAATCGATTAAACGGCAGAAATTATTTAAATTTTCTTCAACAGTAGGTTTCGGAACTTTTAGAAGGGGTTAATATCGAAACTCGGGCTTATATGTGGTTTATGCAAGATGGAGCACCATAAATTTCCAGGGCGATGGATAGGGTGCGGCGATAATTCTCCTGTATTGTGGCCTCCACACTCCCCTGACTTTAAACTCTTGGATTGCTTTTGGGGTTTCATAAAAAATGTTGTCTACAATACTCCAATTACAACTGAACTTCAACTAAGGCAACGAATTATGCAAGCAGCTAACGAATTTAGAAATATTCCTAATATTTTTCGGTGTTCGCTTTTTTTACCGAAACGTGCTAGAAAATGTGTAGAATGCCATTTTGAACAAGTCGTGTAAATTTAATTTTTTTGTTTCCGTTGTATTTTAAAGTAATTGTAGTTTAAATTAATACATTATTTTATTGAATGAGGATTCTAGGTACTATTTGTTAAATCAAACTGCGTTTTTTTTTTAAGAAACCGCTGTTAATTTTTTACTTTTCACCTTCTACCCCCTTAATTAAAAATTTATCACCTTCTATCGAAAAACTAAACGGCTGTAAAATAATAAAGCCAATAAATTTCATTGCAATTTTCACGAAAACGATTAACTTTTCGAACTTCGAACAAGAATAAGATTCTTTTTTATTTTTTTAATTATTTTCAATATGGTGTAACTAGATTTAAAATATTTTGTCTGGTCTAAGAATTATGGCCCAAAAACGAATCAAGTTTCAGGTTAACTACCCTTCAGTTTTAAGTGAGATATATAAGAAACTAGCCGGTTATTATAATCCTAAGAATGACGGTTTATGGTAAATTTGCAATGTATATCTCTACACATGGCGGAAATATTGAAAAAAAAAAGTAAATTGAAAATGGAAACTTTGAAGGGATGCAGCTCCGCTTGGCTGCTTAATCATATATAGGTATATTATGTTAAATCGACATAATTTTGATCCAGGAACACGCTGTTAAATTTATGACATCCTTTTAGGGACATCCTGTATGTACATATTTTACGTAAACTGAAACATTTTCTCAAAAACTCCAAGCACTAGATCAAAAGATAAAGTGATGTAATCAAAAAGTGAGAAATGGGGTACCATTGCGCTCATAATGGTGATTTAAATCAAAATAGTGAAAAATCAAAAGTGAAAAAAATAATGGGCGATTAAAGATTCGGAAGTTATGGGAGAAAAATTTCGATAATCACCCGGTTTGTCGAAAAAAGAGACGATAAAACAATACCGAATCCGGTCGGCAACCCTTTCGACCGATTGATTTTGGAGAAACCAAGAAGACTAGAATTAAGGAGACCGAACTCGTTCGGTATCTAGGGATCAAATATGTCCGCCTCCAGGAGGCGCTGTAAACAGTAATGTACTCGAGTCACGTGATGAGCAGCGGTCAGCGGTCCACATGTGAATGTTTATCATAGAAAACTGTCTGAAAAAATTAAGCTGTCAAAGCGGGTGCTTACATGCCGTTTGGCTTTAACAAAAATATATACAAAAATAAAGATGGTTCAAAAGTGCTGTGTTGCATTATGTGATTTAAGAAGCGATCCGAATAACCGGACATTATTTCAAATTACTGATGTATGTATGAAATGAAATATTTTCCTTTGTTGTATTGTTAACGTTGAAGCACGTAACATGAAACATTTTGAGTACATTTTCATATTGATCATTGCTAAAATTTGTAATTGCAGACATTACTTGTGTAGATTCAATATAATATTCAACAACAACAAATTAACGAAAAAGATCGAGCGTCTGTCAAATGTATTCTCACCACGGACATTCACACGGACTCTAACCTCTAATGCACACAGATTAGTACAGTACAGAACCACGGTATACGTATAGATATCTGTTTATATACCTTAGCAACCAGAGTACATAACTGTTTACAGCGCCTCTGGAGGCGGACATATTCGAGCCCGTCGCGTTATACAGCGAAAAGCCGCAATTCGGTCTCCTTAGTTCTAGACTTCTTGGGAGAAACTATACATACCCATTCTTCTCTCAGGTAACAGAGTGATGAAGAAAGTGGAGCTCCCCTTCGTGAACTTCGACCGCTGCCAGGACCTCCTGAGACAGACGAGGCTCGGCCAGTACTTCAAGCTGCACAAATCCTTCATGTGCGCAGGTGGGGAGGCGGGCAAGGACGCCTGCAAGGGTGATGGGGGCAGCCCCTTGATGTGCCAGTTCCCCACCGATAACAGGTACTTCCAGATGGGCATCGTGTCTTGGGGCGTCGGCTGCGGAGAGGCGAACGTACCTGGTATCTACGCCAACGTGCATAAATTCGTTGGATGGATCAAGGGTCAGCTCGAGGAAAGAGGACTGAGCATATGAAAATTTGACATAAGTTTAGTAAAACGATGCCATACTTCCCAACGATAAGGCTCCATTTTTTGTGGTGTGATATTAAAATTTTTTGTATGTAATATATTCTCTTTTACAATCGTTTTTATTTTTTGCTATCGTTTGGAATGATGCAGCGCAGTGACGACTCGTGCTAAAAAATGTGGGCATTGCTAAAGAAGACTTATGGGTAAAGTTGGCTTACATCGACGCGACATATAAGCAACTCATATACTATGTGATGGGAGTTGCCTCAATTTGATTGCAGTAGTCCCTTGTCAGTTGGTGCTGTTATACAACTTCTGCTATATGCAATGCGTTGAATAGTATGATATAATTTCATAATAAAATATTGCAAACATGTGAAAGGCTACTAGTTAATTTCGTGTATTGCATTTATGATGCAGATCGAATTTGAAAGTTAGAAATTTTAATGGTCTTAAAAATATTAATATACTTACTTATGTACTGTTTAAATTTACCTGTTGTTATGTTATTCATAACAATGTTGTAGTAGAAAGCGTATTATTACATCATTGGAAAAGAAAGTCGAAAGACACGACGACGTTCATTGTTTTATCTGCATTTATTATCGATAATAGTGGATTCTTTGATTTCTTTAGAAATTTCATCTTGACATACACCAACCATTGTTTGTAAAATTCCATCATGTATTATTTTTGAAGTAACCTTGAAATCAATCGATTTTTCCAAGTTATTGTTTAAAGCAATGTTCTACTCAGAACTAAAGTTAATTAATCCGTGAAAAACTCCGGAATTAGAGAAAGACGTGAATTCTTCATATCACGTCCTCTCTATTCAAATTCAAACCACCACAAAAACGCATACAATGAATTAAGTATACTTAAATATGTAAAATGTAGCGATTATGCCTCACTTTTTTCATTGCGCAGTTCAATGTTTTTTCGATAAGCAATGACTAACTGAGCTACAATGGTCACTTTTCCAAAAAGCGTAAATCCAATAGACAACAGAAGAATAAACAACAGTTTTGTCACATGTTGTGATGACATGCTTTCTAATTTGGTGGTCTAATTGATTTAAATAAGTCAATTCCATTTTTGTCCATAATTGTTCACCACTAAATAATAAGCAGGAGAAACAAAAAAAGAGCATGTTTTTAGTACAACTGCAAATCCATGCATTTTTTTTATAATTATCTTGATTTAATTTTCTATTAAAACTTCGTTTTTTACAAGACGCTATCTGCACAATATATAAATCTGGAATAGGCCTTGCAAGCCTTTTCAATTCAACTTTGTCGGACGCAGATCGTCTACAGAATGGCTCTGTTACTAAACACATTCACAAGCGGTACTATCTTCGCCGCGCCAGAATGAGAACTGGTTGAAATATGTGGTGCACTTTTAAATAGTGGCGAATTAATTTAAGTGACTCGAACAACAATAGCTGCAGTGCAAATAGCATGTCTGTTCATTCCTAAGTGGGTGAAATAGTAGTCAATGGTGTTTTTAATTACAACGTATGTATACGTACAAGTCAAGAAGACTAGCATATAAGGAGACCGAATTCCGTTGTTGGTGACGGGTCGAAATCTGAAAGCTGCCAGTTAGCGTTTCGTACGTGCCTAGGCTCGGCGCGGTAGGCTACTGCGCCGCTAAAGTATGTGTATGTGACAAAGAAGACTAGATATATTCTAGTCTTCTTGGATATAACCACTACCCCGCACGCACGAGGACGGCGACGCTGGGTCAAGGGTTTCTGGCTTTCTGTCTTTTCTTGTTTTTCGAGGTGTTAAGTTTTCTAAAAAAAAAAGGTAACTTGTAAAAAGTTTGTTGTTTGGAATTAAAACATTAGTTCAAAAAATTTCTTAATGAAAATTTTTGAAGAAAAACCATAAAAGTTTCACTGTTTGTCAAAAACTTTTCAGGTGTTTTGTTTGCTGATTTGTGACGAAATGTTGGTTTTTTTTTTTTTCATTTCAGGGTGTAACCATTCGGTTGGACATCAAAATGAAACGTTTATTCGGAATTGAGTCGATTGTTAGTGTAATACACGCAAACCGGCGCAGTAGGCTACTGTGCAGGGCATAGACACGCTAGCAGCGCTAACTGGCGGCTTTCAAAATTCGACCCGCTGCTGCTCGTGTGAAACCTCGGAGGTTCAGTCTCCTCATATTCTAGTCTTCTTAGTACAAGTATACGATGGGTAGCGACAAATATGTAGATATGTTGATACAAATGAACTACTTTTTACTTTTATCATGACTGAAATTTAAAAATAAAATTAGCGTTTTTACGATTTTATGGCGGTTGCACAACCTGCAAACCTTAGCATCAGCAGCCACTAATGCAGCGCCATCTACCCGACAATGTGCATATTGAACATACACCTTAGGAGACAAATTGCTTTGTCTACTTGAAAAAGGCGGTTGAAGTCCTAGATTTGGTGAAAAAAACTCAATAGTTTGAAAGCTGTTACCAAATATTCTGACAGACCTACTGTTTTCAACATATTTTTACTGTTTTTACTAGTATTTATAGATTTCTGCTTTAATACAAATTTTCTTCTTGGGTTTAATAAACACCTAAAACCTACGTTTCATGTTTACGTACATGGTTTCTATACTCTGCCAAAAACATAGAGATATGGTTATTCTCCAGCAAGCTGATTACGGTCCAGCAGTTTTGTATTGTTCTAAACAGGTTTGTATAAAAATATGCATAAACTTGATGCAGCCTCTACTGGTATGTATGTAATTTTCACCTCAACGTGTATCTCCAGAAAACCTTGAAGTAATTACGATGATGTAATTTTAAGTCTTGTATTGGATTATCCTCACAGTAAAATAGCTGACTGTATTTGTCAATAGGATACATAAAAGTTAAAACTTCGGGAGGAAA
This sequence comes from Aromia moschata, assembly GCA_029963805.1. Classification (NCBI taxonomy): domain Eukaryota; kingdom Metazoa; phylum Arthropoda; class Insecta; order Coleoptera; family Cerambycidae; genus Aromia; species Aromia moschata. The sequence continues at coordinate 165,384 of JAPWTK010000114.1, forward strand.
AGAAAGACTACTCGATCTAATCTGATTTTTATTTAGTTTAAGTACGCCGAATAAACTGATTTTTTTAATAATATTTTATGTTTTGAGACAAAGGAACGTTAACGTTTTGTATAAAATGAAAAGTTCATTGAACTTATTTCTCTTATAAGTGTCCAGTAAACATGTGTTAAATATAAATATTGAATATAAATGACACAAAAAAAATGCGCTGCTTTTATAAGCATGCCAACTTTCTCATCTCAATCCCACGAATCCATGTTTCTAAGAAGTGCTTCTTACCTTGAATCTCATCGTGAATAATTTATAAGTACACTTATTATTAGGCATAATTGTAGCTGGAATTATCAACAAAGATCATGATTTTTTCCTTTCAATACTTGCGTATCAATTCTAAAAACTTTCAATATGTACTTATGCAATAATTATTAACAGTTATTACCTTATTCGTGGAGCAACTGATGATATACAGGGATTTCTTATTTTATCTGTATCTTAAGTTTCCCCTTTCCATTTTTGCCGCAATATGAACTGTATTATACCGGGTGTCAATTAGACCATGTTTCAGTTCGTCGTTTCTTTACTTACGGGTAAAAAATTTTAAAATTTCGAACACTTAAATAAAATTTTAATTAATTTCGCGATACAATATTCAATTATATTTCAATATAAACTAAAAATGTCAAAAATGAGCCATTTTTTCATTTTCAAAGACTATTTTCATAATTCTTGTTACACAAAAATGTCTAGCAACTAATTTTGTTTTTGAAATTTGACAATTGAAATTGTCGTCGTTAATTGAAATGTTAAAAATTGTATTGTCGTATAGTCAATTTTATGTAAAATTATGCAACAATATAAGGTATTCTATTTGAAAATTTGAAGTTCGCTGCACTTCCCGTGAAGACTGAAGTGGTGTTTAGCCAGACTGATATCAGTGGTTCCGCTGATATCTGGTATAAGTTGAAGTTGAAGCTACTGAGGTCCTATATATAAATAAAGAACTTAAAAACCAATTACTTTATTCATTTGTTATTTTTAATGACAATAATTGTTTTCCAATTTGGTACTTAATGTTCTTTCTTTTAAAAGACTTTTATTATTTCTTCTACCTTATTTTATTTCTCATACTTTCTATTATTTTATTTATCTGTTCTTCCATTCTTATGTCGCATATTTTTTATTTATCCATTCTTATATTTTCCATCCTTCAAGGGCGTAGCCGGGGGGGGGGGGCGATGGGGGCGATCGCCCCCACCCTCCCCAAATGGTCAAGTAAAAACCATAATTGTCGGGGGATTGCGCTTGCCGTTGCCTCCAATGACCTTTTTTTTGCTTTTTTGTTTAATCTGCATTGGACCGCCCCCCCCCCAAAGAAAAATACTGGCTACGCCCTTGCCATCCAATAAACCTTTCTTCTTCCTTTCCTTTCCTTCATCCTCTTCATCCTTTCTATCCGATTTCTCATATTTTTATATTAAGCCTTTCTGATCTATTTTTTAATTGTCTAAATTGTTATTAATTTTAGTGGAATTTTCAAAAACAAAAAATCAGAAATCGTAGCTAGAAAGAAACCCTACTATGAACGAATAATTTATTGTTTGTCATCCTGTACACCACACAACTTTTCTACAAGTCTTTGTTACACACTTTGAGGACAACTTTATCATTATTTAAAAGTCATACCAAAAATCATCTACTTAAGTATCTATGGAGTTGTATTTTAATTATGTTGAAAAAAAAAGACACTCGAAAGTTCAACTTAGATAATTGATTAACAACTTCTCAGAAACTAGTTCAGCAATGGCCATGGAACATGTGGCCGCGGGGCTAGGTAAAAATTTGCAGTTGATTATTCTCCTCCTTATACCGTTTCCTATAAAAAAATTCGAAGACGAAATCATCCACGAAACTGCCATCAGAATTGATCAACACCCCTTGGACCGCCGTGGGTCCAGGTCTCACGTCTTCGGATCTTATTTCTGCCAGTTCTTGCAGCTGTCTTATCTAGTAATAAAACAAATTATCTAGTCACAAAACATGTATCGTACTACATACATGGTTTCAGAATATGTAATTTTCGTTATTAGAATAGAACGTTGTTAGAGATAGTGAGTTTAAGAATCGATTTAAGTATGTACACTGTTAAAATTTTTTGTGAAATTACAATATTTTTACAAAACAATGGTTTAGTGAAATTACAAACCAATGTATACCAATGCAAAATTATTATACAATTCAAGTAATTTTCAAGACATGTAAAGAAAATCACAAAAATGGGTTGTAATTTTAAAAATTTTATGTATAAATCATACACGTGTTATAATTTTACAAAACAGTTTGTTAGTTGCTAATGAAAAACGTTCTGGATTTACAAGCATTATTTGCGATTCAATTTATTAGAACTTTAAGCAAAATCACAAACAAATGTTGTAATTAATATTACAATTAATTTATTAAAAGTTTACAAAACTTTAAATTTTACAATACACATGATATTTGAAAAATTTGTATTATCAACGTTACACATTCTCATTTCACAAACGATTTCCAACTAAATTGATTTGGAAAATTACAATGTTCGTCATATAAAATTAATAACCTTATTTTATTTTCTGTTTAGTTATATTAGTACTTTTGTTTTGTAATTTTCCAAAACAAAAACAGTAAAAAATGTTTTGTAAAATTACAACTCCTGATTTAATAAATACAAAACTGCTTTGCCAAAATATTTCCAACGCATTTTTTGTAACATTACCATAGAAAATTTTAACAGTGTAGTTGAAAGTACCATAGGATGAGCGCACAGCGGTTAATCAAAACAAAACAAGTCAGCTTTAGACAAGCTTAGTCTCTATTGTTTACGTTGATGTTATCGCAAAGACAGGCCGATAAGGCTGACCGCACATAAAAAGAGCAAAACAGTTTTAGTCAAAAAAAGTTTTTGGCTAAATCAGTTACAAGTTGATGTTGCAATGTACTCTATTTCCATTCTAAATTGAAAATAGGTAGAAAAAAACAAGGTTGTCAGATATATTTTCTAAAATTGCTAAGCTCACTATACAAGTATACTTTATAATTCAGTAAACTGTTAGTTCGTGACGTTCTTAGAAAGCTAGTTTGGAAATATTAAAAAAAAAATACATAGATATAAATGTATTAGTTAGCATTAAAATAAAGCGTTTAAAATTGCTGGAAAAAATAATTATAAATTATAACTTTATGTATATTACTATACTTAAGAAAATTTTGAAGAGCCGGCAACGCCTGAGCTACCGGTGGCAACGAAAACCCTGGGAATGCCGACCCAGAAAACTATTGGATTGCTTTGTATTTAATACTCCTTAAATACTTATTCGGTCCACTGTGCCATAAAATTTTTACGACGTCGTTAAAATGATTTACGACTTTAGGCACTCACTTGTTTAAGACGCCAGTGACGTGTATTTCAGCTAGGTTTATTAACACAGACAATTTTTTGAGATTGTCTGGCTAAATGAGCATTATTTACAGCAAATTATATTACATATATTAAGAGTTTTGTATGCCGGCTAATTTTAATCTCCTATATTGATTTGAATGAAAAAAAAATATTTCACAATTTCCGAATTTATAAAAAAATATATGCACGCCCATGGAAGCTTTTTTTGTTCCCCAGGCGTATTTATCATTTTCAATTGAAAATAGAAGGACTATAAATTAAACGGGCTGACGCGCAACAATTCGATGTTGTTCACTCACAATCAGTCCTCGTTTTGTGTTATAGCATTATACGCGCAGGCATAGTAACTTTATTTTGGGCTTGTTTTGATATGGTTGCATAGTCACAGACACGCTGCAGATAAATCGAATTTGAAAAAAGTCGAAGAGGTAATAAAAAAAGTCTAAAACCTACCTCATTTAACCATCTTTGTATTTCCAACAATAACCGAGATACCAATGCATGCATAACCAATTTGGGATAGACAGGAAAACATTTAAGAGGTGATTCTCCGATGAAAATTAAGGGGGGTTTTCGGTATACAATTTTTTAAAAACACCCTCCCCTAAAAAAGTTACCCCCCTCCGAAAATTCTAAAAAAAAAAGTGTTTTTCTTTTTTATCTTCCCTGTACATTAAGCTAAAGAAACGAAACTTGGTGAACAGTGTCTGTTAATAAAACTGTACTTTCTGAAATGTTTTCACCCCTGTAGTATTTTTCTAAGGGGTTGAAGTAATCAACAAGATGTTTTTTCTTATAACTTTTTTTCGACAAAACTTTTTACATTTAAAAAGTATATCTAAAAATTCCCATTCATGTACTAACGTTTTGATCTCTTCAAGTTTGTTCGAAAAGTTAGAGATTAATGAGAAAACAAAGTAAATGTATTGCAATGCATTTTCAAAAAGACGAGCTGTTGATAAAGGTGTTGATCGCGGCCTACGTTCAAATTTATTGTTTTGAAATTATTTAATATTTGATTTATTTCTTGGTAAGAGACAAATTACTGGGATAAGTTGGGAAAAATTAGGATTAAATAACATTTTATTATAACATTTTATTAAACAACAGTCAACCAAATAGTTCACCTATGATTCTACTAGGCTAAGAAGTTTGGAACTAAGAACAGAAGTGAACATGAATAAAACGAATGAATAATTTAATGTTATAATAATTTAACAAAAAACAGAAATCTGTCAAGTATCGACAATACTATCTATAAAAAAATGTTGAAAATGATTGCCTTCAGCTCTAATACAAGCATCTACTCTATTTCTTATACAATTGCGTATGTTTTGAAATATTCCTAGTGAATTTCTTATCGTTTCACAACCTGGTATAATACGATTTCGCAAACCATCGATATCTCCAACTGGGCTTGAATAGACCAAAGATTCCAGATATCCCCATATGCAAAAATTCATAGGATTGAGGTCAGTGGAGCGGGCTGGCCAGTTTACAGGTCCTCTTCGACCACTCCATCGATTGACATACACCTCATCCAAGTGACTTCTTGCACGTATACTAAAATGGGCTGGTGCTTCCTCGTGCCTAAACCATAACTGTTGCCTAATTTGATTGGGAATGTCTTCAAGAAGAACATGACAATAGGAGTGACCATCTAATCGCAATGGAAGAAAATAGGGGCCTATTAAATTATTATCAATAATTCCGAGCCACACATTTAACGAAAATTGATACTGATGATTTTCTTCAAAAAAGCCATGAAGATTTTCCTTGGCCCAAGTGTGATTATTATGAAAATGTCTAATACAGTCTTAAGAAATTCGCCTCGACAATAAATAAAATATTTCTTAAGAATTGTGGCGCTTTGCCGATCATGTTAATTAACTATTGACAAAAAACCACACGCGGTAAAAAATCTTGAATCAGTAATGCCTGCACCCGTATAAGATGATAGGGATATAACTGTTGTTCTTTTAAAATAATTCTAAAAACTACCGAATGACTTACATTTAAGGCATGACCTATTTTCCCGGTACTAGTTTCTGGGGATTCTTCGATCAAATTAAGTACGTCTTCTTCCAGAGCTTCAGTTCTCACTTCTCGGGTACGGCCACAGTCATGACTTCTCTTTTCAAATTTACCAATTCCCGCAAGCGTTGGTCAATATTTGTCAACGTAGTATGATGAGGTAATCTACGTTCTGGACACCGTTAGCACACCCATATGTAAAATGCATATCTGCCATTTCAAAATTCGAATAGTTAACCATTATTTTAGTCACAAAATCATAAAACTTGCGAAAGGGTAAGAAAAAGTAACAGTAAATGACATTTCACAATCCCTCTTTCAATTGTTTCTATGCATTTCATTGTAAACAACCGACAACTAGATCTTACAGCAAAATACCCTCACTTTAAACAGCTCGTCTTTTTGAAAATGCATTCGAATACATTTACTTTATTTCCTCATTAATCTCTACTAACTTTTCGAAAAAACTTGAAGAGATCAAAAAGTTAGTAAATGAATGGGACTTTTTAGATATACTTTTTGAATGGAAAAAGTTTTGTCGATAAAAAGTTATAAGAAAAAACATCTTGGGGTTGATTATTTCAACCCCTTAGAAAAAATACTACAGAGGTGAAAATATTTCAGAAAGTGTAATTTTATTAACAGAAACTGTTCACCAAGTTTCGTTTCTTTAGCTTAATGTAGGTACAGATAGATAAAAAAGAAAAACATTTTTTTTAGAAATTATGAAGGGGCGTAACTTTTCAGGGGAGGGTGTTTTCAAAAAATTTTATACCGTAAAACCCCCCAATTTTCATCGGAAAATCACCTCTTACAAATTTTTTTCGATGTTGTTTAGATACACCCTGCATAGGTAGGTGCTTTATTATACAGCAGAAACTGCAGCTTCTTCAGCTACTGACACAATGAAACATTTTGATTTTCCGGCAAACGAAATGTTTCTTGTAAAAATAAAAAGTTTTTGTCTGAAAGAAATCATTTTGACTCTAACTGTTTTGCTCTTTCTGTGTTCGGTCAGCCTTAGTCATTTATAGCACTCTGTATGTGCCAAGAGGTATTTGTGGAATCCTCACCTGGAATGAATACCTTTGGATCTTGTATTTCGATCCTCGATTGTCGTACATAGGTTTCTTTATAACTGAAATCGAATCGCGAAATATATTCCCAGGGCTGATCCGCACAATCTTGCTGATAAATGCGATAACAGAAAGTAACTAACAACTGTAGCCTTACGCACATTGGATATTTTTAATTAATAATAAGAAATCATGCAGAGTAATCGATCGAAACCATCCATTAAAAGTAATAGGGCTTGTAGAAATGACTGATTCTTGAAAATTTTGATTTTAGCTAATACGCCTATGAAGAACTTGATGAAAATATTTTCAAGATGCGCTTTCGGTATAACCGGAATTCCCATCAGCTTCCTTGTTTTAAATGGAATGGTGCCATTTTTATTGCATATTTTGATTCTACACGCTCTTTTCATTTTCACGAGGTTTCCCTATTATATCTTTCCTTTACTGTTTTTGTTATTTCCAGTATTTTGAAATCGGTATTGGTACTGTCATTACTAGAACCCTATGGCTATACAACAATGCTTTTATTATTTCTTAATAATTATGTACAGGATGTTTAAAAGTAGAACTACCATTTAGCGCAACATCAAAAAATCCAAACTCATTTTTTTAAATACAGTGCCACATATTTTACTTTATATTTTAATGTAGAATTAAATTCGAGTATATTACGAAACGCTATAGAACTCGAAGATGACAAAAAGTATACTATTGCTTAAAAAACTAACACTATGACATGCTACTGAAAAATCAAACGATACGTTGCAAGTTTTTAAAAAACGCTAAGAAAAAAACTATTAAATATCGGTATACGGAATGGTCACATAGATCAATGCAGAATTTAATTCTACATTACATTATAAACTAATATATGCGGTATTGTATTAAAAAAATAGAGTTTGTATTTTTTGAAGTTGCGCTAAATAGTAGTCCTATTGAAAACATGCTGTACATAATTGAAAATACTAGAACTGGAAATACATATCTCAAAAACGTTAAAAGATAGGTATACGAAAATCTAATGAAAATGTGCCTAAAATAATGTGTAGAAGCGAAATATGCAACTATACTATTCCATTTAAAATAGTTTTTATGCCGACTACGGTATAACATAACATAACAAGACTACTGGTTGTGGCAATGTACGTTCAAGTACTGAATACAGTCGGTGTTTCTGAATGACACAAGCGATAGGTATGTACATTATTATACACATTTTTACTACTGTCTTTTTGGTGTCTCATATGCCCTTCCGTCAATTACATGACGGATTACGAGTTCGACCCTGCGTTGTGGCACACTTTCCGAACCCTACTTAGGACCACCAGAACTCACAAGTTTTATTATTTTTCATCGTTTCACAAGACCAAGTTTTCCAATTTTCAAAACCTTTTTCACCACTCCACTCTATTTACTCCAGTCACGTAGACTAGATTCTTGCAACCTTCGTCGGATGGTACGAGAACTTACTTCTAAGAATAATTATTTATTATTTAATTGAACTGATTACTTAAAATGGTTCAATTTTACCACATGAGCAATTCGCTTATGAGTTTGTTGTCTAGTTTTTCATTTAGCATCTCGAGTTTTGTTATTCATTTTAACTTTTAACCCGTTTTCGACCATCTTTGAACGACCATTTATACAGGCTATTTCTTTTTGGAATTTTCCTTCATTTCGTAAGGTTATAATTTACATTTTCTCCTGTGATGAGAAATGGCCACTACGTTGTATTGTTAATAAACATGTTAGCATTATTCTATAATTCAGGAAACAAGTACAGGACATCGCGATAACCTCACGAATAAATGCTTACCTCTATTATTATTACCAGCTGTAGTTTACCGATTACTACTGTTGGGAATCCCTTTATGTTCTACCGAAGAGGTTCTCTTTTTTACAAGCTTTTATTTAACTTGCAATGTATGTTTGTTTGTTTGTATGTATGTTCGGGTCAAATCTTGCAACTGGATTTTAAAATAGTTATCCTCAACCGAAGATGAAATTTTGCATACACGTTTAGTTTGGATGACAATGCATGGTGAGCTAAGTTATGTCATTCTAAATTCAAAATGGCGGACGGTCTAAGATGGCAGAATAGTTATTTTTTGCGCACTCCCATGATATGGGTGATCAAATGAAAGGGTTTGCTGAGAAGAAATAAGAAAATAAAATGAATTTACCCTAAATCCGATATGGCGGACCGCCCAAGATGGCGGACTAGTTATTTTTTGTGCACTCCCATGATGTGGATATCAAATGAAAGGGTTTGCTGAGAAGAAATAAGAAAAGAACATGAATTTGCTCTAAATCCAATATGGCGGACCGCTCAAGATGGCGGACTAGTTATTTTTTGTGCACTCCCATAATATGGGTATCAAATGAAAGGGTTTGCTGAGAAGAAATAAGAAAATAAAATGAATTTACTCTAAATCCAATATGGCGGACCGCCCAAGATGGCGGACTAGTTATTTTTTGTGCACTCCCATAATATGGGTATTAAATGAAAGGGTTTGCTGAGAAGAATACGAAAAATAAAATGACCACTCTAAATCCAATATGGCGGACCGCCCGAGATGATGGACTAGTTATTTTTAAGCACTCCCATAATGTGGGTATCAAATGAAAGGGTTTGCTGAGAAGAATACGAAAAATAAAATGACCACTCTAAATCCAATATGGCGGACCGCCCGAGATGGCGGACTAGTTATTTTTAAACACTCCCATAATTATTATTATTATTATTATTAACAGGTAATAAGGGCAGAGATGTTTAACATCTATTATGCCCAAATGGTAAAAATGATAAAATACATAAACTTAAGCTACATGGACTAACTTAACGTATATTTCTAATGTAACATATTAGGAATATGTCAATTTATGTATAAAACAATAATTTCCTAGACATGTGTATATAAATATAAACCTCGCAAAACATAAAATAGTAGTAAATGTGAAAATTATACCATGTGAACTAAAATATATAATTAAATATATAATTAAATGTTGAACCAATTTCTGAGAACTAAACTAAACAAGAAATGCTACATACAAGTGGAATTAAGCTTACAAACTAAAAGGAAAATTGTCTACTACCACTTTGTGCACTGACAGTCCGAAAAATGACCTTACCCGCACCCGAAAAGACACTCGCGCACTCCTCAACTTGGCAATATGACGATCATATCTGTTTTTGAACGTGTTGATGGTCGGTGCAGTGACTACGGTGTCGGGGAGGTTGTTCCAGGAGTGGAAAATCCGATTGGAGAAAAAGTTCTTACGAATGGTGGTGCTAAAATTTTTCTCGCGTTAATTTAAAAGAATGGCCGCGTAGTCTCTCGTCTTCGTTCAGTGTCAGTAAGTGAGCCAGATTGATAGTATAGGTATTATGTAAGATCCGATATGCTAATATAAGGTCACCTCGGGTTCTTCTTTGACTTAATGGAGGTAAATGGAGTAAACTCAACCTATCATCATAAGTCCTATGGAAAAGGTGGGGTACCCATTTGGTGAACCTCCGTTGAACGGATTCTAAAAGATTGATATCTCTGATAAGATGGGGAGACCAAATAGCTACATTATACTCTAAGAGAGGACGAACAAAAGCTTGTATATTTGAGAGAAATTCTGCAGCGAAGGATACTCGAAGACTTTTTTTAAAATGTAACATATGGCGTTACACTTTTTTACAGTGTTACTTATATGCTGTGACCAACTTTAAATTGCTATTTATGGTTATACCAAGATCGTTCTGATGTTCTACCGCTGCGATTTGTGTACCATTTATACTGTAGAGGCGATGAGGATTATGTATTCCGACATGTAGAACAGAGCATTTCGATATATTAAGAGGGAGCAACCAATCAGAACACCATTTATTTATGTTGTATAAATCTTGTTGTATCGACTGGGAATCCGTTAATGGATTAGCAAAGAGTTTGGTGTCGTCAGCGTAAAATGCATGTCCGTTGTTTAAATGGTACGGTAGGTCTGCGGTGAAAATTATGTAAAGGATTGGACCAAGCACAGATCCTTGTGGTACTCCAGATGAAACAGCCAAAAAATCTGAGTGGTCCTGACAAACCCTTACTGAGTACTGTCTGTCTGTTAAGAAAGCCGATATCCAGGTTAAAATATTGCCCCTAATTCCAAAGTGTTCAAGTTTATGAAGGAGCCTTATCTTCGGAACTTTGTCGAACGCCTTGGAAAAGTCTAAATATATGATGTCTACAGGCAAACCTTGATCGGTCATACATGTCCAAGAATTCAAGCAGGTGAGTAAGTTTGTACACGTGGATCTACCAGGAAGAAATCCATGTTGCGTAATTGGAATCACTTCGTTCGCAAATAAAAAATTTTACCAATGACTCAACAACAATCCTCTCCATAACTTTTGCACAAATTGGGGTGAGACTAATGGGTCGATAATTATTAGGGTCTAGTTTGTTTTCCTTTTTTGAATATAGGAGTAACTGTGGCGGTTAACCATATCCTGGGCAACTTTGCTGAAAGAAAAGAGGTTCGCATAATGTGTGCTAGTGGAGTACATATACCGTCAGCGCAGTTCTTTAGTAGTTTTGATGTAATGTTATCCAGACCAGGCGATTTATTGATAGGTAATTTCTTTAATTGTATGCAGACAGCTTCATTCGTAAATGTGATGTTTTCTAAGGACTCGTATACTCTAGGACACAAGATGGTATGAGGTATATAATGTGGGAATCAAATGAAAAGGTTTGCTAAGAAGAATACGAATAAACTAACGTCTGCGTTCAACCCTTCGAGGAGATGGTGTACTACTGCCCGGCTAAACAGTAAGACTTAGCGGGGTCGTGACTTAACTAATATCAACCTATACCCTAGGCAAATTCTAGCGGTGGTGAAAAAAATTCAAAATGGCGAAAAACAAGAAGGCCACCATACCAATTTTAAAGAGTTATAACTTGGTATAGGTTAGGGATAGTATGAACAGGTTGAGAAACGTTTAGCTACAAAAACACGACGATAACTAAAAAATAAAAAATATATTAATAATAATTTTTTTAAACAAGCTTTTATTTAAATGCTCTAAAAAAGAAGAAAATAAACTTTAAATTGAATCAAACCCATCAATTTATTACATTACACAATTTATATGATATAAAAGCTTGTCACGAGATTTACTTGTGTAGATAAACAAGAATGTAATAATTATATAACTTGATCTTGACATAAGAAAATCTAAAAAAAAATATGTATTTTATAAAATAGGTAAATACATCTACACAAGTAAATCTCGTGACAAGCTTTTATATCATATAAATTGTGTATTGTAATAAATTGATGGGTTTGATTCAATTTAATGTTTATTTTCTTCTTTTTAGAGCATTTAAATAAAAGCTTGTTTTTAATTTTTTTTTATCATTAATTTTATTCCATGCTTCTGAAGATCACAACACACTACTGCTTCTGGTTAACAGTTGGCGATATCATTTCGTGAAGGCAACAAGATGATGTTAACAAATTATTGTCTTGGATGCCGATGGCTCTATTTGAATGGCCACACCTGTATGTATCTATACATTTATATATTGCCTATTGTCTGAGTGGAATATTAAACATTTCATAGAAAAATATGTTGTTCACAACATGTCTACGAGTAATCTATCAATTAGATATCTGCATTGTGAAATAAATTTAGACACCTACTTCACATTTACGAGTGTTATACAAATAACGAAATATGTCTATGAAGTGCTTGTACTACTAACCTGGAAATTTGGACAAAATGTACTTCTAACTTGATTCAAACACGTTATGAAATATCGCTTTGCCATATTTTGGAAACATGGGGAGTTAAAGGTATTTCTCAGATAACTCAAATTTAATTCGTCGTTTCTAGAAACAGAAAAATTACTAGTTTACAGGTTTGTTTCTCCAGTGAAGAGTTAGAGGTTGTAGGGGGACGCTACATGCATTTTTTATAACAAATAAACAAAATATTTTTTTTACAAAATAAATACTTTTTATTAAATTCCGCCAGTTCCTCTTATCACCAGCCAACAATAGTTTTCTAACATAAGCTCAACTGAAAATCCCTTGTATCGCTGGTAAATCTGCTTTAAGGGGTAACGCTATTCTAGAATTTTGAAAAAAAACGTTGTTTTTTTTTTAGCTTAAACAATACTTTAGGGTCTCAAAATGATATTCACATATAGTGAAAAATAAAAATAAATAGCTTAATTCTTGATTTTGCCGCAGCGCTTCGGAGCATGCGTTGAGCACGATGAAACGTTCATTGTCTTTAAAATTGTCTTTAAAATGATCCAGGAAGAATAGGAGGAGGCGCATCAGTGTGGATGCCCAAATGTATGGAGCAGGTTAAAAGTAAATAAAAAATCTAAGAATTAGAACATAACAGCGGGTACAATAATGCATACTCGTAAACTTTTTTTCTCGATACCACTTTTTTCAAATCGGGAGAAAACATTGCTCGAATACTATTGCCATAGATCTATTTGAAATTTTGACAGTAGCATCTCAATTATATTCTCTATAGAAGTACGTAACCGTTTTTCGATTTGATATATATTTTTTTATAAACAATTTAAGACGTATTTTTTTGGCCAAAAATCGAGTTTTTTTTTCAAAAGTGCACCATTTATACAAAAATGTATTTAAAAAAATCCCTACGTACTTTTGTAGGCAATAGTATGTAGATTACGAAAATTTTTGGTTTTTTGTTCCAGGTCTCATAGATCGCGAGGAATCCTTTCTCCCGCCAACGCTTTAAAAAAAAAACACATCATTTCGAAAAGTGGCTCTGTCACCGCCATTTTGTAACAAAATGATAATATATTTTTTTATACTTCAACAAATGCTAAATGAAAGAAATTTCATCTCACTTCCCATACTCCCACAATAAATGATCAAAAATAGGCATTTTTTCAGTCGTTAGAGTGGCGGTACCCCTTAAGTCCTGATGAGAACATTCACCTTGTTTATCACTCGTGCTTCTAGGCTCTCAAGAAAAAAATCAAGATGTGAACCCAGAAAATGAATTTTTTTACGAACTTAATTAATAAAAAGTTGGAAACAAACTTTTCACTTCTTAACCAATATTCTAAAAGATGTCTATGCTTTTTCAGTCTGAGATAAACAGATTTCATATTATTTGTTATTGTTTAAAATTGTTTTGAGGGTCAACAAAATATGCATTCTTTAAGTTGATAACCTTGAAAAAAACATTTTCCAAGTACATACTAAATGTCGCTCCTTATTGATCAAGCGACTTTACAAAGTTTGTCATTGAACCAATCATAATCTGAAGTACAATTATGTGTTTTGGTGGAACTCAGTCCTTTACGTTTAAATTTTCCAAGAATTCATTAATAAAATTATATCCAAATTCATATCTAACTGGGCACGTTTTTAATGTAAAGGTGTTCTCAAACTTTGCTACCCCATAAACATGAAAACAAAAAAAAATAATATAATAAATAATATAATAAAGTGATAACAAATGTCAGTTCTGAGTATTTGTTATTGGCAGACAAAAAATACAAGTAGCACAAGAAATAAATCGTTTTCAAGGGAAGATAAAAGATACAATTTGTATACTAATGTTATTAATTACATAAATGCGTAGTAATATCACTGACACAAATGGAATAACTTTGTGTGTTCCACATGTAGTTGTCAGTGGCAAATTTAGCAATTCTCCGCCTATGCACGCTAGCACGCGTTGGCGCGGAATAGTTATTTGTTTAACTAGGCAACAATGTAATAGATTAAGTGCTGAGGCTAATAGGATTTCATCCAATTAATCCAGGCAATATATCAGAAAAGTGCTCAGTTTTTAAAAATAGTCCTGAATTAGGTTTCTCGGAGCGATAATTAAGTAAGAAATAGTAGAAATGGATTGTGTATGTTTTGGATAAAATCGGTATGTAGGAACCTTAGTAAAAAAAATCGATAAAAGTGCCAAAAACCGTTTTTTGCGGGATTAAGGGACGAAAAATAACTTTTTTTCGTAAAACAAAATATAGCACGTTGTAGCGCTTGAAAAAACTAAAAAAATGAGCTCTGGTGATCAAAATCGGTTCAGAAGTTTTTTTGCACAAAAAAATAAAAACCGATGAAAAATGCCCATTTTTTTAAATCGAATTACAAGGGTTTTAATGGTCGCAGATACTTCTTGGTCGTGCCCATCTGCAGTAAAAATTTCATGCAAAAATAATAAGAACTTTTTGCATAAAATCGAAAAAAACTAAAAAAAGGTCTTTTCCGAAAAACGGCTTGAACAAGCCGAAAAATGGTCGTAGAGCATTTTTCCTGGGCTTAAATTACTCGTCATTAAATTCCCTACAAATCCATTATCGTGACTTGTGGGAGAGGTTCATTCAATCTTCTGAAAAACGCGTTTGAAAATCGAGCGTCGCGTTGCTTCGAGCGCTCGGGTAAGCGAGTGGACGGATTCCCCGGGCGGCGGGAGAGGATTCCCCCACCACGCGTCCACTTCCCCTTCACTCGCTTACCCGAGCGCTGCCTCGAGCGCTCGCGACGCTTGATTTTCAAACGCGTTTTTCAGCCGATTGAATGAACCTCTCCCACAAGTCACGATAATGGATTTGTTGGAAATTTAATGCCGAGTAATTTAAGCTCAGGAAAAATGCTCTACGACCATTTTTCGGCTTGTTCAAGCCGTTTTTCGACAAGACCTTTTTTTTTTTTTTTTTTCGATTTATGCTAAAAGTTCTTATTATTTTTGCATGAAATTTTTACTGCAGACGACCAAAAGCTACAATTTAAGCCAAAGCAGAAGTTTCTGCGACCATTACAACCCTTGTAATTCGATTTAAAAAATGGGCATTTTTCGTCGGTTTTTATTTTTTTGTGTAAAAAACTTCTGAACCGATTTTGATCACCAAAAACTAATTTTTTTCGTTTTTTTTCAAGCGCTACAACGTGCTATTTTGTTTTTTTTTGTTTTACGAAAAAAGTTATTTTTCGTCCTTTAATCCGCAAAAAAAAACATTTTCGGCACTTTTATCGTTTTTTTTAATAAGGTTCCTATATACCGATTTTATCCAAAACATACACAATCCATTTCTACTATTTTTTACTTAATTATCGCGCCGAGAAACCTGATTCAGGACTCTTTTCAAAAAATAAACTATCTAGCCTGGACTAAATTTATGTATGTCGTAATAAATTTTTCTTGTCAAAGAATGTCAAATATTTGCCGTGAAGACCAATCATTTTGCTGCCTAGGCAGGAAAAGTGATACTTTGTTGATCTATATTTGTCTGCAAAATTAGTATTCTGCTGTCAATTGGAGAAAAAAAAAATCGTATGCCTTTCAGTATTTACCGCCTTGAGCATCGCTTTGATTTTTTCTTCCCAAATTTTCTGCCCACAAAATTTGCCGCCCTACACTATAGCGTAGTTATTGTATTGGTATCCAGCACTGGCTGTTCTGATAAGGATTTTATTTTTAGCGTAACACAATTTTTTAGAAAAATTTTCACTTTTGGATATTCCTCTGGACTGATCTGTGACAGTAAGAATAAAAAAGAAAAGATGTGAGTGCCTGAGAGGTATAGGAATACTATTGTAAAGGTTTTCCTAACTTAAACATCGTTTACTAGGTATACTATTAATATTGTATTTAATAAAAATGTGTACCAACCTATATCCTTCAATTCTATATGCCGGAACAGCTGCAGGGCCCAATAAGACACCGCCATCCACTGTAGGACTAATATGGATCCCCAAGAAAGGAATTTCTATGTCTGGAACTCCGTATAGATTCGTCGAAATTGTTTGCTCCTCCAAAAGTTGATAGCCTGTTCTCAACGAGATGAACAAAGTCTTTTTTTCGTCTTTTTGTTTGACTATACTATCCAACACTTCCGAATACAGTCCTCCACAAATTATTAGGTACTTTGCTCGAATTTCATTATTTGCTTTGGACTTCACTGTAATGGGATAGTCACAATCGGGGGGATGGTTCAATGGATGTGACCTATGCAATTATAATTTTGTCTTTTTTAACATAAACATATACGACCTTATTACATACCGTGTAAACATATACGACCTTATTACTTACATATTTTACATACCGTGTGTTCCCGAATGGGGTACCGCGCTTTTGTAAACTTTTTTAAACTTTTCTTATCGTGAGGCGCAATGGGCATTAGTCAAACTTGTGATGAAATGTACAGGGTGTTCGATAAAATGAAAATTGTTTTGTCAAGAATGATGTCTTTTCGGAAAATGAATAAGAAAGTTTAGAGTTGGAACCCTATCCGGGGACACACGGTATATTATGTGTATAAATAAAAGAGTATTTACCTCATTACTGAGCAAAATGTTTCCGCCATTTCTTTTAAAATCTTTTTGCAAATGAGTCAGTTACTGTACCCCAATTAAGGTTGCTTGTCTTGGGACACCAAAGGGCTTGAATTCCGTTACATTTTGGTTCAATTTGCTTGATTTGTTGCTTCGTCCACAGCATCTTGACGTCTCCAACGTTGTTTTTTTCTGCTCTCTCGTATAAGCATCTTAGAGTATCTGTTTCCGTGTAATCCCTGGCAACAATGAGCTTCCCGTATGTCTTACAGGCAACATTATTTTCCTTGCAATAGTCAAGAATTAAGTCTAGACCTTTCGTACAGAACTGTGCTTTTAGAGAGCCTGGTTTGTAGTATATGCCTACACATTAAAACAATGTCACAAAATACAATCAGCGGTCAGTTTCAATTGGTTTTATAGCGATACATAAGATGATTTCCAAGATTTTTTGGACATGTTTTGAAGGGAGACTTCTATGTGCTATCGTAGTCCCTAGTACATTAATTGTCCTATTCTTCTTTATAGCTAAATAATGTAGAATTGGTCTTGGTTGCAGAGACTAAAGGTACAAATATGCTGGAGCGCCGCTTCACGCGACGAGACGGGAAATCTACGATGGATTTCAAATGAAGCCGCACATAGGGCGAATGTAAACGCGCGTTTTCAAAGTTCGACCGAAAGTCGAGAATGTAAAGCAATTCTATCTAGTCGCTCGACATACATTTCGATTCGACCAAAGTCGAAAGCTCTTTGTTTTCTACCTGTGACGTTTCAGTCGAACGCCTGATAGTTGAACGTATAAACGTGTACGCGACTTGCTTCGAGTTTTGCTTGAAACGTAAAAATGAAATTGCTTATTCGTCAAAAATCGAACGACACTACCCGTGGAAACGTGCCTTATGACACGATGTAGCGAACGACAGAGTGAGCGATGCCTACTTCATGATTACTTTGAAGCGTTTGAAGCGCGTCAGTCACATCAGTGTTGTGTACGATCCGTTGTGTATAATTACGTATAAAAAGTACCCGGAAATTAGGATTTAGGCGAACCGCTTGGAAGGAATCAGTAAAATGTTTATTCTTCAGGTTGGTAGCCCCTTCCTTAATTACCAAGCCTATTTAGAGCGCGATATGTCACTCAGTGTGTTTACAGCAGCTGTTAGTAATAGACGACCTCAAGTGTGCAAGGCGAATTGTACAATGGAAAAAATAGTGGAACAACGCGTTTGTTTAAAATTTTGTGGCGCAAACAAAATTTCGTGTGCCGATTCATTGAAAATGTGAAATAAGTCCTTTCGTAATTCGTATGTCCAAAATACAGGCTTATGGTATAAGGAGTTCAAAGCGGGCCGTAAAATTATTGAAGATTTGCCTCGCTCCAGTCAGCCGTCGACCTCTACGATAGCCGATAACATCGACAAAATCAAAACATTAGTGCTTGAAAATCGCCACATGAGTGTTAGAGAGTTGGCTCAAGTGTATGACATATCGACAACGTCAGCTCATGGAATTTTGAGTGATATTTTGGGCATGAAACGACTTCGCTGCGAGACTGGTTTCGAAAGAGCTGAATGTTCTTCAAAAAGAGCATCGGAAGCAGGTTGCTCTTGATATGGTTTCCAGAGCCGATAGTGAACCAAACATCATGAAACGCATCATAACTGGAGACGAAACATGCCGAATTCCGAAAGGACAGACGGTTAATAAGGAGTATTATTTCGGCATTTTGAGGTGTTTGCGCTTTTGAGTATCCGTCGGAAACGGCAGGAATTATGGAAGGAAAATTCTTGGATTTTGCATGACGACAACGCGCCATCTCACCGAGCTACGATTGTGACCGAATATAAGGCCAAAAAACTCAATAAATACGATCGACCAACCACCGTATTCACCGAATCAGGCTCCAAATGATTTTTTTTATTTACAAAACTAAAATTGCTACTACGTGGTTGCCGCTTTGAAACGATAGAGGTCATCATACAAAGTTCCTGAAGGCGACACCTTCGGCGACCTATGAGCGGTGTATGGAGGATTAGGTTAAATATTGGCATAGCTATATTGCGCTCAATGGAGCCTACTTTGAAGGGGACAAAATAAATTTTTATGAATAAATAACATTTTATGTGCTTTTCTTATAATTTCCGGGCACTTTTTGTAGGTAGTATATGTCCGGTGTGTACTGGTCGATTGCACATAATTAGCCCTCTTATCCATTACCTTGGGAGACACTTATACCAGTTAATAATTATAAACTGATTTATGTACCGGCATGTATACAGAGAAGGTCATAGTATTGCCCATTTTTTCCTGTTTTCGATTGTCGGATGTACCGAATGATGTTTGAAACTTTTAAATACTAAATACAAAGCAGCATTATACAACTGTGACAAAAAATCGTGTTGCTTGCAGCTTTCCTCGACGTTTACTATATAGTAAAGCGTCAGTAAAAAATCAGTAGGCTTCGGAATGTTTGTGTGCCCGCGTGTAAAACTCCATAAGAGTATCCCGCGTTCCCGCGACGACTGGAACGGGGATAGCGTACTACTGCGCATACGCGTCATTACACGGACTCTGGAGAGTGTTAGGGAGAGAGTCAATGCCGGGGGGGATAGCACGAAAACGAAATACATGCTTATATAATGTACAAGGCGCCTAAAAAATACGGTTTATACTTTCATTATCATAGAGTTTTATTGTGTCGAGCCCTGCGTTGCCGGACATATTTTCGAACCCTAACTATCAGTAATCGTCATCGACATATAGAACTGGACTGGTGATTGACGACTGCGCATCCAAACTCCAGAGAAAGAGAGGGAAAACCTGGGCGACATATTTTTCTCTCTCTAACGCTCTATGATTGGTCGTTGACTAAAGACGTTTCCACCCGGCAGTGCCGTATCTTAAAAAATACCATACCCGCCGGCAAGTAAACAAGGACAGAGATGTCGCCCAGGTTTTCCTTCTCTTTCTACTAGAGTTGTCAACGCGCAGCTCAGTCAGCCAGCGATACGCTTCGTGAAGCATCGCGTGAAGCGGCACTTGACATGTGGAGCGACGCTCCAGCATTTGCACCCTAACTTGCACATTATAAAACAATTCATCAAACCAATATAATTACATGCCTCTCTATTCTTACCTGAATGAACAACACCACTGTTATGACTGGTTTGGTGATTTCCCAGTACATTTTCCTTTTCTATTAAAATACATTTCACGTCTTTAGATCGCTGGGTAATCTGTCTGCCAATCGCTACTCCAATAATTCCTCCTCCAATTATAGCTACATCATAGATTAACGAATTTGTTGTTACAAATCTGTTACAGAAACACTGAATTGATACATTGAATAATATTTAATGTTTATTTTTTTGTATTGGAAATAATGTAATTAACATTTTTTGCTTAGTGCTGTTACCTGCACAACTTCATACACTTTGGTACCTCGAAGAAAATTGTGAAACTTTTCAACTTACAGCTTGTCAAAATATGACACATTGTTTGACCATTAATTTACACTGGAGTCTCCAAAATTCGGCGTAGCTCGGGAACAGAATGTCTCCAGAATTTGGCTTCAAGAGGGGTACCCCACCACAGCCACTGAAAAGTCACGGCATTGGTGCTTACTATCAAGTGAGGCTGTACTTATTTGTTGTTTTGCCGGCGTGAAAAATGTACGTAGGAGTGCGCGGATCAAATTTTTAGTAAATTTTTAGTAATGGAGCCAAAAATTGTAAGGGTTCTATAAATACACATAAAGGATCCCATAATATAAAGGAATATCGCGTTTTTAAATATAATTCTGCTTCCTATTCAATAAACTAATGTTGCAAGGATTTCAAATAGCGCGCCGCACAGGAGCAAAGAGCTCGTGGTAATAGTGGGGATAGAAAAACGCCGAATTGCGGAGGGATTTTTTCGCCAAATTGTGGAGGGCCAAATTTTGGAGATTCCAGTGTATTTCAGTAAGCGGCGAGTCGCTATTTTTTTATATTAAAAAACGGATATAGTAGGTATCTACACAATAATAATAATTACAGTATAACGTCGAATTCCGCCACATACTCGTGCATATGGTAAGCATTATGGCATTCTTTATACACGTGTGGAACTTTAATTAGGAAGGGTAAAAGTTCAGTTTAGTGACTTTTGTAAAAATGGCTTTAAAAAAATGTTTTTTTTTTTGCTAAAATCGTTGCTTTTGTTATAAAAATCGATTTCAAGTCGGGGGAGCAAGGTTTTTGCTGGCAAAAAAAAGCGAAAATAGTGTGCGATTATTGCATATTTAAACTCCCGATGTTGGCCGAAAAACTGGCTGATTTTCACAAAAATCAATAATAAACTAACCCTTTACTTCCAACACAATCCCTTTATGCACTTATAACTAAAGCCGGCAGATCCGGGCGGCGGGTAGGTACAAAGTCTTCACACATCTCAACGTAAATAACAGGGTAAGTTTAACACATATCTTTATAAATTGCAACAGTTTATTGTTTTCATGAATTTTCTTTTTGCACGTACAAGTAGTAAGTAGTATGACGCGTACGATTATGGCCCGCAGCCCGGATCTGCCGGCTTTACTTATCACACCAAAATAACTCGCGAATAAATAGAATGAGGGCTATCGCGTATAATTTCGCCGCTAGAGGCGCTAGTGTAGCGTGAGGTCCGAGAATATACACCACCGATAAGCGACAATTTCCGGCTATCGACTAGGCACCGCTTTTGGTTTTAATTTAGGAGTAGCTGAAAAAATTTCAGCAAGAGATTACAAGAGATGAAAGGATGTAAGAGTTGCAGTTATCAAGGTCAGGGTAAGTCAAGTGTCTGAAGCAAGCATGAACGTAATATTATCTAGGAATAAGAAAGATTATTAGTTACGATTTTCTGTATTTGGTTATTTAGGTAACGCATAATCGTCAGGATTGAAATGTTTTTTACAAACACGTGAATGTTTTGAAGGGGTATAGTTGTCCCTGCGAATCGCTACTAACCACTGCTTTGCGACAGTTTTATCCTTCGGAAACTTGTCCTTTTTTTTTCCGAACAAAACGGGACTGCGAAACACTGCGGCATGCTCGATATTCTTACGGTAGATACGGTTTTAAGGTATTAAATATGTTTTAAATGTAAACTTTTTTTAAAATTTAAACTTTGACAGCTATACTTCAGGACCTTACTCGACAGTGGCGTCAACTGGTGAGTACAAAAACGGTAGCCCTCATTGAGTCGGCATTCGTCTGACACCAGCTGTCACTGCCGCGGTGGACGTTAAGGCGTATTCACGTTGAAACGTCAACATCATCAAACGTTGAAAAATATGCATCTTTGGCGAGAATAAGCCATATTTTCTTATTCTCCAAATTATCCAAAATTATTGAGGTTCAAAAAAAATATATATATATATATATATATATATATTGAGGTTCAGGTGTCGATTTTTCAGTTTCACCTGTAGTACACAAGCAAATATTTCTTACCGTCCTAAAATTGACGAATTTTCTTGAAAAATTATTGGTAAAATGTTTATATGTATATAATATAAATTTATATTTATAAAAATAGTAAAAAAAACAGACACCTTAAATAAAAAAATGTTTCATTTTTAGGAAATAAATACCTAGTCAACTTGACATCTGTAACGAATGGCAAGGATTTTAAGCGACAATTAATAATAACCGCATTTATTAAAATTATGCAAATACGCCTTAACGCACAAAACATTAAAGCTGAATTTACACGTGTCAAGTAGCTAAAGCAAGTTACTAAATCAAGTAGCTAAAATTTAAGTCAGTTTGTTTAGTGAGCGTCTACATTTTATAGTGCCTATTCTTGGTTAGTTGTTGATTAGTGCTATTTTTAAACATGGCTGGAAAAGTTATGCGAGTAGCAATGCGGAATTGTGTATTGAATATATGTGGTGAATTATCAGCAATAATTGCAGCAGAAATGAACAGAAACAAAAACAAGCGTTGTTAGGTACGAAAATGGCTGAGTCGGAGAGAAATATATGGTGCTTCATCTACTTTGAAGAGAATTAGCAGAAGAAGACGTACCAGAATATAGAAATTGCTTGTTTATATAGAAAGAGCTTGTTTATTTTTATAAATAGCAGCCCTTGTATCCCATGGGCATTGGCTTTCACGATATTCTTCTACAAACTTTAATGTAATCTCTTCACTCCAACGAGACTTTTTTAAAATACGGCACAAATAATAATCTCTGCACTCTGTACTAATGCACCTGACTAACTGACCTGTCTACACTCGTTTAGTCGGCGTTTTAGTTGCTGGAATGCAGGGAGGAGATGCTACTTGCTCAAGTAAATAGAAATTAGTTCTATTTAGTTGACTAAGCAGTTTACTAAATTAGGTACTTGCGCAAGTACTAAAGCTTGTACTTGTTTACACCTAGGCCAGTCAATAGAGCTTTTTGACATGACACGATTGATACCTGAAATCCGACTACGGGACACTTTTAAGTTCAGTCCTTAGATGAAAACGTATATAAATTGGACTAGGAAATAGTTGCACTTTTTCTTTAATAACAAATTAGTGAAAAAAAATGGGTTTTTTTTCAGTTTTTTGCTTATAGAAGAAAAGCTATTGAAGCAATCACATCACATCCATAAGAAAGTTGTAGAGAATTCAAAAACCTTTAGAATGAAAAAAAAATCAAGTCAATCGGTACATTTTTCGCTGAGCAAACGCGGAAAAAACGCAAAAATTACCTTTTCTTAATAAATTCGTAATTCGAGTATTTTAGAATTAGAAGAGTCAATCTTGTGGGAAAATGTAGGTAATATCCCGAAGAATGAGTGTGCAAAAACTGGATTATGTCCGATGAATAGTTTTTGCACAATAGTCGAATAAAGTTTTTACATCCTATTTTGAATATTCCATAACACGTCGAGCGATAGATTAAATAACACTTTCTCGACGGATTCGGAAACTACGGAAGAGTGTAAACTACAATTCGTCCATTTACTTTGTTTCATTTAAATGCCATTAAATTGGTGTAAAACGCCTCTGAACACCGCGCGAAATTTGCTGGTCGCTGCCGCCGCTTCCCCTCGCTCCCCCCCCAGCTATACCACGCTCGGCTGTCAGCGCGCTGCCGAACATTTTGCGCGGTGTTCTGAGGCGTTTTACACCAATTTAATGGCATTTAAATGAAACAAAGTAAATAGACGAATTGTAGTTTACACTCTGTAGTTTCCGAATCAGTCGAGAAAATGTTATTTAATTTATCGCTCGATGTGTTATGGAATATTCAAAATACGATGTAAAAAACTTTATTCGACTATTGTGCAAAAACTATTCATCGGACATAATCCAGTTTTTGCACACTCATTCTTCGTGATATTACCTACATTGTCTTACAAGATGGACTCTTCTAATGCAAAAATACACGAATTACGAATTTATTAAGAAAAGGTAATTTTTTTGCGTTTTTTCCGAGTTTTCTCAGCGAAAAACGTACCGATTGACACGATTTTTTTTCATTTCAAATGTTTTTTGAATTCCCTACAACTTTCCTATTGGATACGACGTAATTGCTTCAATAGCTTTTCTTCTATAAGCAAAAAACTGAAGAAACTCCATTTGTTTTCACTAATTTGTTATTAAAAAAGAAAGTGCAACTATTTCCTAGTCCAATTCATATACGTTTTCATCTAAGGACTGAACTTAAAAGTATCCCGTAGTCGGATTTCAGGTATGAATCGTGTCATAAACTCACCCCATTTCGAGCTCTATTAACTGGCGTAACCATGCAAGTACGACTATAGCAGCAGTGACAGCTGGTGTCAGACGAATGTCGACTTAATTCAACTTATTCGCGAGTGATTCGGAGTTTTCGCACGTAATTTGGTGTGTTAAGTGCATAAATTGATTGTGTAGGAGGTAAAGGTTTAGTTTATTATTGATTTTTGTGAAAATCAGCCAGTTTTTTGGTCAACATCGGGAGTTTAAATATGCAATAATTGCACACTTTTTTCGCATTTTCTGCATTTTCGCCAGCAAAAACCTTGTTCCCCGGGCTTGAAATCGCTTTTTATAACAAAAGCAACGATTTTAGCAAAAAAATCCGATTTAATTTTGGCCATTTTCACAAAAGTCACTAAACTGAACGTTTTTACCTTTGGAAGCACTGGAGATTCTATTACATGCATTTCAAATGCATGGAATATTGGTAGGGCAAGATAGGTGGAGCAGACGTCATACGTAATGTATTCCCCTACAATGCCGGCCGCCAACAATCGCTGAGATACGAGACGGGGCAAGGAGAGTGCATTAGTGGGTGGAGCTTAGAGTGGACCTTTGTTTATGTTCAGTGCTGCAGCATTAGATTAGTTCAGTTGCCGAACCTTGCCGACTCGAGACGCGGAAGGCGGAGCTACACGATAGGGGAATATAGTCGTGTTTTTTCTTATAGGTGAGGCTTTGGCAATATTTTGTGGAAGGTATTATTTTAGGTATTATTTTAGTATTTTATATGATTTCAAATTAAAGTTCCACACGTGTATGTATTTCGCACCTAGGGCTGTCTGATTGGTTACTTCAAATTTCAAACAGTGAATCAGAGCAAATGTGCCAAATTCAGATACAGAATGCCATAAGGTGCGAGCTTGTATAATATATACATCAAAAAAAAAAACGTCATCAACTCTGGCTATGAACGATTGAGATGGAAATAGCGGTCATGTCTAAGCTTTTCGGTGATGTCAAACTTTTGACAAGTGACTGTCACAATTTGTAAAATAGACAATGGCTGTCATAAGCCTGGTTCTCAGAGCTTCGTCATGTCGCCGCGACATTTCCCCACTACATAAAAAAATGTTTATTACTTGCAGTAGTCGCGACACGGAATACCACAGTTTGAATTTGAAATATTGCAGTTTGTCACAAAACATCTAAATAAACAGTTTGTATTTGCGGAACTTCTCGATATACTTCCGTATACGGACTATCTTCAAATCGCTTGAAATTTGGTATACGGATGTTTCTTGGTGTGCTGAGCACGAATCTGCGTATGATAATACCCGCAAGTGCCCTAAAGTGTCCGTAAGTACCTCGAAGAGCCCACAAGTAAGGTTAAAATGTGCACGATTACGATTTCTGTGGCGTCGCAAAATAAACACTTAATATAGTCGCAGATATGTTCGCATAGAACAGGCCAAAATAAACTTTTTATTGTTGTAAAAAAGTCGATATCTCGCTTGGTTTTCGAGATATCGAGGGTGGAAGTTTTTAATTGTAATATTGGCGTATACCAGTTCCTATGTGGCATTTGAAATGGTTTATTTGAAAACTAATTTTTTTTCAATGAACTACTAATAGTTTTGTCAGGGAAGGCCAAATTGTAGGTGAGTGTGTTATTGTTGTGATTGACGAGTGTAAAAGTGGACGTCGAAAGTCCACTTTTCCGCTTCTCGGAATGATCGTACGCGGAGAACCAGAAAAATACAGGATCGAAATTTGCCCAGAGAATAAGAGAGACGAAGCAACTTTGCTTTCTTTAATAAAAAAACACATAGCGCCGAATACTGAAATCCATACTCATAAGCGAGATATCCAACACTTTCATTTAACGATTTTGATGCATTTTAACCTTACTTGTGCAGATTCGTACTCAGCACACCAAAAAACCCCGGTATACCAAATTTTAAACGATTTGGAGATAGTCCGTATATGGAAATACAACCAAAGTGGATTTGTCACGCCGAAACCATGAAAAAATGGCCATTTACATAAACAAAGTAAGAAGTGCGACTCGCGACAGATTGTGTAATTGATATATCAACTACACACGGCAATCGCAGCGACAGTAAAATAAACTTGGTGGGATGTAGGGGAAATTAAATAAAACGTTTTTATTGGTCGGCGATGTGTCGCCAGCGACACGACGAAGTGACGAAGCTGTGAGAACCAGGCTATATGATGTGACAGTCTTGACAAGCAAATAAGGTTATAAATTCGATTACGAATAGAAATACCTCTTTTTTTCTCGGCCAACTTTGATGACGTTTTTTTTTTGAATGGCTCCATACTTTTAAATGGTACAACCAAGTGGAAATTTTATGTGAACCGGTGCGTCATTTGTTACCCTGGCGAACCACTGTTCTCAATAGAATATGGTCAAATCAGATTAGATTACTCCAATGACTTCAAAAATAATCAGATCGTTGGGTTACTCTCTGCATCTATTATTATGATAATTGCAAGACGACTAGAACTAAGTCTTTTTGGATAATTGTGAATTGATATTAGTGACAGCAAAGGCCAGCTTTTGAGATTTGTAGTTTATGTATTTGTGTGGTCTTTTTAGTTTATGTACTAATTAGTAAAAAACTGTATAGAATAACAGATGAACATTATAGGTTTGCATAAATTCAGTATTTTCAATTAATATTTTTTTGAAATTCCGTGGACAAATCAATTTTTATCTTCAATTGCTCATTTTAAGGCTGCTTTACTGTTTTTAAATTTTTCTTGTCATCGAGAAAAATTGCATTAATCTTTGTTGCGCGCATGCGTATTTATGTCTCGGCAATGTATTAACAAATAAACATAAATACGCGTGTGCGTTTGATAACAAGAAAAATTTCAAACTGTAAAACGTCCTTTATGCTACAACTAGAAGTACCAGTGACGTCACCACTCTTTTGTAGAGATGGGCGGTCCGACTCCGCAGACGGATTCAGTTCCTTTAAATCATTCCAGCTGCAGACCCGTCCCAATGGATTCGTTCCATGGTCCGATTTAATCACATTTTGTTGCGCTATTTTTAACTCTTGTTGTTGAATTTTATTAATGGACATATGTATGTAGATAGATGTAGGTATACTTATTCCATTTTAAATTGAAAATAGGTACTTATACGAGGTAGGATAAGGATATATCAGTTTACTAACACTTTGTATGGAACTAAATACGCGTTTCTATGCTGATCTGTACCCATATATGCCGTATCGCAGTCCACGCGTGGGTGACGAGACTTATCAGAGTTGGGAAGTGGGCGGAACCTACACGCCATTGGTCGGCTGGTAGCCACGAGGCATTCCACGGTATTCGACCCAGTCGACCGAGTTCAGTACGTTGGCGGTAAAACACGGGTTATAACCACACTATCTTTGACCAACTGTATACAAAAAAACGTTGTTTTTGTGAGTGTTTTGATGTCTTAAATTCTGTGGGCTACATTAACGGCGGAGTGGGTTTTTAAAAGGTTCAAATACACTTTTATTTTATTTGCGTCATAAATAATATTTTTAATCAATACCTCTTTCATAAGCATGGCTTTCTGGAGGCCTTTCGAAACGGATGAAAATAACGTAGCTTTAGATATAACCAGCGAAAATGTCGAAACGGCATTTTAGGAATAAAGCAACATATGACCCTCGAGTTTCAAAAAATCAGATTGGGTGCTTTCCATCTACCGACACAAGTCGACATGAGTCCACTTGTGTCTCCGAAAGTGCTTTCCATTTGATTTGTGTCGCCGTGAGTCGACGACACAAGTCACCTCAAACAGACTCCGCTAGACAGCAGAGCTCACGTTGAGTGTGAGTGTAAAAGAAGTGAAAATCTAAACGAACGCTGCAAAGCAGAATATACCGTGTGTGTAAAGCCGACATCGGCCAGTTATGAAAAAAGACAAACAGAAGAGAGACGACAGATAAGAAGCAACCATACATGCATCGAAGGTAGTGCGAGGAAATAGGCCCTCTCACAACCTGCGTTATTCGTTAGAAAGAGAGGTGTGGCATTTGTTCTTTTTCACAACTGGCCGATGTTGGTTTTACACAAACTGCATAGTGGAGAGTTAATCCGAAATCTGATTGAAGAAAATGATGGTAGGTCACAAAAGTATTTATTTGCAGTAACTACTTTCAACACTTTTTGCATGAAACTACTAGCCTAGCGAGCGTTTTACCCATTTGAACCACATTTACCCATTTGATGAGAGTCAACACTGGTTGACACGAGTCGACACAGGAGCCGCTGGGAGTCGTGTAAATGGCGTGATGGCGTTTTTTTAAGACGTACTTGCAAGTAAATTATTCTAATAATTTGAATTATCAACATTCGGATGTTGCGATTATTTCAATTATCCGATTTCAATAATCTTTCAATTGATTCAATTGATAATTCAAATTGTCCCATTACTAATGTATTCATTCTGCTGAGTGTCTCGCGACTCGTGTATCTTATTTTCGTTTCGGTGTTTTAGTTTTCTTGATGGTTGTTTAAATTTTGTGTTTCGTGCATTTAAACTTTTATTTGTTACAATTATGACTTCTTCGTCTAAACCGTTAGAACTTGTGTTGTGGGATGTTCTAAGCCCTGGCAACCAAATTTTATAGGTCATAGATAAAAAGAAGAGATAGATGGAACTCTCTAACACAATAACATAAATGCAACCGTGAAGCGCCATCTCTTGAATTGGTCTCAAACTAATTTTAACTAATATGGCGGATGGCGCTATATTCAAATTCAAATAAAATACAGTTTGCGGACTCTTAAGAGTTCCATTATGGACAAAACGTATTGTGACATTTTTAAAAGTGACATTTGTGACAGCTGACATTTATTAAGTTTTATAGTTTATATATTAAGGTATACAGGATATAATCCACCGGACTGGTTTGTCGTCGAGGATCCACCGCCTAGGACTGAAGACAGTGTTATTCGGGACGAATAACCTTAAAGAGGGGAGCAATGTGACATTTTTAAAAGTGACATTTGTGACAGCTGACATTTATTAAGTTTTATAGTTTATATATTAAGTCTATTTAGATTATACACTAGCTGTTAGTAAAGAATTGTATGGAATGTCATATTAAATATTCTAGATGTCAAAAGAATTTTCTAGAAATGTAGAAACTATAAATACTGGTGTT
This sequence comes from Aromia moschata, assembly GCA_029963805.1. Lineage (NCBI taxonomy): Eukaryota > Metazoa > Arthropoda > Insecta > Coleoptera > Cerambycidae > Aromia > Aromia moschata. The sequence continues at coordinate 195,178 of JAPWTK010000114.1, forward strand.
GTTGCTAGGAGTTAGTTAGTTGTGATTTGGATGTAACAGAGTTAAGGTCGACGAATTGTAAAGTGTTAATAAACGTGTTAGAAGTGAAGAAGTAAATTATTTAGAGAGAAATACGTAACAGTATGTATATAAGAATAGCATAATCATACTTGGTTACATACAGTTTTTTTATCCTTATCTAGCGTATACTAAATATGATTATGCTATTCTTGTCATATATATATATATACGTTTCGTCCATAAGGGAACACTTAAAAAAAGTCCACACTGTATTTGAAACCGTTCCTCAAGAAATTATGTCTAAAAAGTAAATTTTAAATATATGCTGTGATGAAAAAGGAGGATATTTGAGATATTGAAACCATTAAATATCAATATCAATTGTTTTAGATGTAAGATTCCTTTACTCACAACCACATTTATATGCATTCACAATCACATTTATACACAAGACACAATCACATTTAAGTATAAATTATTTGAAACTAGCCATTTATATAAACTAAAAAAAAAAAAGGTTTCAAAAAAGGCAAAACTTTCTTTACATGAAGTTTCATTTATAACACACATCTGGTACCAGTTCTAGTCCTCCTTCTTTTAATATAATGTTATCTCAACTGATTTCAGTCTCAAATAAGAATATACACTTCTCGCAAAAATTAAAGGAACAAAAAAATTTTCGAAATTTTTTGGCAATTTTCAACAGGCTGTATTTCAGTGAAAAATGGCCGTACAGGAAATAAAAAACCATAGCTTTTAAAGCTTGAAGACTCTAGTTTTCGGATTTTTTGGTTAAAAATTTTTTGGAGCACCGGTAGCCATGCAATTCTTGGATAAAGCACGAAGAAAAAATTTCCAAATTTTTTACATTTTTTTTCGCTCTACGGGCATGGAAAATTTTTTTCGAGCTAGACTAATGCATAGGTCGCATAGCCTGTTTATTCAGCTTCAATTTGCTGTTTTAGGGGAGTCAGATACGACCATTTGTCTTCAAGATATCGAATTTTGAATGCAAAAGGATCCCTTTTCACTCAACTCTGAAACTACTGGTCGCCCAGCGAGCGGACAGGGGGTTTCGTTTTCTGCAGAAAATTTCCTACAAAAATCTGTCATGGTTGATTGGAAAACATTTTTTTTCCACCTGTAACGTTAAAGTGAAAAAAGAACAAAAAAATGCCATTTTCCCTTTTTTTTGGTTAATCGACTGTATCTTCGATAATATTGGGGGAAATGCTTAGGTTAGAAGAAAATTTTACTGTCTAATGTACCCCAAAGGCCCCCCTAAATCGGTAGATCGATCGGTTCAGCGGTTTCCCTGGACCGATTGATTGAAATTTTGAAAAAATTAAGGGAACAAGATTTTTGTTCCTTAAACTTGACCTAATCTTTTCAAAAAATCATTTCAGTGAAAAAATGGCCGTACAGGAAATAAAAAAACCATAGCTTTTAAAGCTTGAAGACTCTAGTTTTCGGATTTTTTTGGTTAAAAATTTTTTGGAGCACCGGTAGCCATGCAATTCTTGGATAAAGCACGAAGAAAAAATTTTCCAAATTTTTTACATTTTTTTTTTCGCTCTACGGGCATGGAAAAATTTTTTCGAGCTAGACTAATGCATAGGTCGCATAGCCTGTTTATTCAGCTTCAATTTGCTGTTTTAGGGAGTCAGATACGACCATTTGTCTTCAAGATATCGAATTTTGAATGCAAAAGGATCCTTTTTCACTCAACTGCCGATATCTCTGAAACTACTGGTCGCCCAGCGAGCGGACAGGGGGTTTCGTTTTCTGCAGAAAATTTCCTACAAAAATCTGTCATGGTTGATTGGAAAACTTTTTTTTTCCACCTGTAACGTTAAAGTGAAAAAAGAGCAAAAAAATGCCATTTTCCCTTTTTTTTGGTTAATCGACTGTATCTTCGATAATATTGGGGGAAATGCTTAGGTTAGAAGAAAATTTTACTGTCTAATGTACCCCAAAAGGCCCCCTAAATCGGTAGATCGATCGGTTCAGCGGTTTCCCTGGACCGATTGATTGAAATTTTGAAAAATTAAGGGAACAAGATTTTTGTTCCTTAAACTTGACCTAATCTTTTCAAAAATCAATAATTTCGTTTTTTTTTACTTTTCACTCAATTTTGAGTTTTCTGAAAATTGATTAACAAAAAAAATCCAAAAATTTTTTTTCAAAAATTTCGAAAATTTCAAAAAAATTTTTTTTAAATTTAAAAAAAAATTGAAAAAAAATTTTTTTTTTGTTTTTAAGAAAATCAGTTTCTGACAAAAATTTTCATTGATGACTGATTCACCGCCGGCATTAGCGTTATCCAAAGCATACCACGTGGAGGTTGCACGGTCGGATTTACGCTTCTTTTGTGGTTACGCACGTGTGTTAATGATTCTTCGGAAAAAATGAGACCCTGTGGTTCGTCAGCTCCACAGTATTTAACGACCACTCATTTTCCGAAGGGGTGTGTCAGTGTCGTGTAAGCAATTTTTAGAAGAAAAATGAGACCCCGTGGTTCGTCAGCTCCACAGTATTTTACGACTCCACTCATTTTTAAAGGTGTGTGTGTGTGTGTGTGTGTGGGTAAAATATGTATCGCTCAGAATTTCGCACAACGAGTACCGTGGGCGCCTTACGGGTATCAACTTTAATTTTATTCAATAAAATTTTTTTTAAGGAAAATAAAGGTTTGAATGTGTCCATAGCTTGAGCGAGGTGTCAGAAATGGCCTCTGTTTTTTTTTTTTTTTTTAAATTTTCCAAAAAAAAATTTTTTTGGAAATTTTGGAAATTTTTGAAGAAAATTTTTGGATTTTTTTTTGTTAATCTTCAGAAAACTCAAAATTGAGTAGTCAAAAAAAAATGAAATTATTGATTTTTGAAAAGATTAGGTCAAGTTTAAGGAACAAAAAATCTTGTTCCCTTAATTTTTTCAAAATTTCAATCAATCGGTCCAGGGAAACCGCTGAACCGATCGATCTACCGATTTAGGGGGGCCTTTGGGGTACATTAGACAGTAAAATTTTCTTCTAACCTAAGCATTTCCCCCAATATTATCGAAGATACAGTCGATTAACCAAAAAAAGGAAAATGGCATTTTTTTGCTCTTTTTCACTTTGAACGTTACAGGTGGAAAAAAAAATGTTTTCCAATCAACCATGACAGATTTTTGTAGGAAATTTTCTGCAGAAAACGAAACCCCCTGTCCGCTCCTAGGGCGGGCCAGTAGTTTCAGAGATATCGGCAGTTGAGTGAAAAAGGATCCTTTTGCATTCAAAATTCGATATCTTGAAGACAAATGGTCGTATCTGACTCCCTAAAACAGCAAATTGAAGCTGAATAAACAGGCTATGCGACCTATGCATTAGTCTAGCTCGAAAAAATTTTCCATGCCCGTAGAGCGAAAAAAAATGAAAAAACTTGGAAAATTTTTTCTTCGTGCTTTATCCAAGAATTGCAGACTACCGGTGCTCCAAAAAATTTTTAACCAAAAAAATCCGAAAACTAGAGTCTTCAAGCTTTAAAAGCTATGGATTTTTATTTCCTGTACGGCCATTTTTCACTGAAATACAGCCTGTTGAAAATTGCCAAAAAATTTCGAAAATTGTTTTGTTCCTTTAATTTTTGCGAGAAGTGTATTACATACATACATGTATACATGTTAATAAAAGAACGTTTTTTCTAAACAAAAAAATGTCAGGTGCAAAGGAGAGTGATGCAGGTAATTATTTTGTAATTCAAAGTAAAGGTTTGTTTTATTGAACATTTTGTTGACGTAACCTATAATAATTTCAAACTGAAATGAAAAATTATGAGAAAATATGTATTTTTAAGAAAACCGTGATACAAAACAAACATTGTACTGTTTATTTGCAGAGAAAAGAGCCTGCTAAGAGGTTAACCTTGGAGCAAAAGCTGGATCTGATAAATCACGCAAAAATGGTGTTAAAAATGTTGATCTATGTAAGATGTACAATATTTGTAAATCGTCAGTGGCAGAAATTCTAGGAAAAAAAAGAAATTTACTTTGAAAAAACTGAAAAAAAAGACGAAAATTGAGTGGATGGATTGATACAATAAAGTGCACCGGTACTTATGATACGCCATTTGAAAGAAGTGTTTTTCACTGGTTTGTACAAAGAAGAACTCTTGTCTCAGGTGTGCTGCTGAGGGAGGGCGATTTCCTCTTTGCTGAATTCTGTGACAATCGAAATGTTTGAATACAATCGCATTATTGTGTTTACATTTTTGTTATCATTTTAAATTTCGCGGTTTTTTGTCGTCAACCAATCAGCGACAAATTCGGTTATGTGGAAGTACAAGTTCGGAAATATCGTGAGAAAAAGTTCGGAAATATCGTGAGTTCGGAAATTTGGAGTTCGGATATGTGGATGTTGAGTGTACAGGGAGTTGCTGTTCTAGAGTAGGTTGTTCTATGCTCCGGATTTGTTCAATTGGAACGGGTTGAAGCAGGGTCCGCCCATCTCTACACTTTTGTACGCGGCCGATTTTTTCAAAAATAGAACACCCTACATTTTCAATTATATTTGGATTCTACGGTAACAACCATTTTAAACATATGTAATACTTATGGTCTAAAGATATCGGTTTGAATTCTTTATTCAATTGTAATTGAATTCGTTCTATTTAAAATATATATGTACATATATATAATTGATGTCTGTACAAAAAAGTGGTGACATGGTGATATTGTTTTAGAAATCATTAAGTGTAACAATAGTATGAATAAGGACAATGGTCCGATACCCACCAGTCCACTGTTTGCTCTGATAAACAAAGACAGATACGATTTAGTGAACCGTGGCAACAAATTGGTATAAATAGTGCAAGCGTGTAGGCTAGAATTTAGTTTTAATCTTCTCCTGAAGATGCCAACTTGGTTGGCGAAACACGCGTCGAGAAAAGTGTAGTAGTTCGGTGTTTCGTGGAAAACGTTCAGTTTTTTGTTTCTACGCCGAAGGTTCCAGTACCCACTCCAGAATGATAAATATATTATGACTCATATTTAATCACTTCGGATTGAACATTAAACGATTTATTTAATACCTTTTGGGATTACTACAATTATTATCAAATATCAACAAATAAATAAATAGGTACCTATAGGCTATGCCTATTGAATATTACAAGTCTAGTTTTGAACTGAATAATATTTCTTGCATAAAGAGGTGTACACACCACGTTAAAAACTACAAAACAAGTAATTTATGTAATTATTTTATTTTAAGGATTACAAAACAAACTAATACTAAATATTCTCTAAGAGAAAATATATCACAAAATAATATTTCTAATCTTAAAAATCACTAGACAAACCCACACGTGCCCTTTACACACTTATATAAATTGCATTGAAAATCTTCATTTAAATTACTGTCATTCACACCTCCTCGGCTTTCAACAACCCTTCTTGTTCCACACCCTTCTGGTTAGGTTTCGGGAGGTTCTGAACAGGATTTTCGAGTATAAATAAATGGAAAACATTACTGTGCCTATTGCGAGCACAGTGTTCAAATATATCGGAATACTAAAAAATAAGTAACTTAATACTGCCGTGAGGACTAGCTCTAAAGCTGCTGGCAAACGTTTTAAGTATGGAGTTAAGTGTCTTCAAGAAAAGCTTGTCACGATGCCTATTGCGGCATTATTAAACATAATGACTAACACTTTGTAGTGAAAAACTTTTATAATGTTATCGTAAATAAAAGCATTAACGATATCACCAGTGATAGTCAAAAGTACGATGTTGCACACAATGGAATCCAAGTACATGAACACATTCTGAATAAAAATGTTGATGTCTGCACCCTGCTTCTTGAGCAGGTACTCATTATAGACACCTGCTAAGCATGAGCAAACTATTTGGATTAATATGAAGAAAGCGTTTAGGCCTATTTCCACAGATTGGGATTTGCTATTCGGCAATGTTTCTGTCTCCTTAGTAAAATTTACTTGTTTCAGCATGCAACCGAAAGTCAGTATAATTAAGGATATCCATTGTTTTTTGCTCAAAACTTTTTTGAAGATAACCTAAAAAATACGTGACATTAATACACAAAGGGTTTAATGAAGACATAATATGTAGCTCTTACTTGAAATAAGACTCCTGTAACAACAACTCTGAATTGTAGAAGCAAATAATATGTGGTAGGATCAAACGAAGATAAATTAATAAACGCTAAATTATTATACAAACAGTACAGAAAAGCAGGTACAAAATAAAGCAGCAGTACATCCTTATTTTTTACTACGTCAATTATCAACTCTTTGGGTTCATTACTGAAAATAAATAGTTTAAGTAAACTTTATCAAAATACCTTATTACATACTTACTTTCTACAGTATAAAACCGAAGATATCAGTAATTTTAAGACTTCGGTTAGTAAAACAACAGTGACTATATTGTAATCGTACTCATTATTCGATTTCTGAGATGCTGTGACTAGTATACCTAAAACATATCACCTTAATAAAAAATAAACAAAATATGTACAATTATTACCCTGGCCAACAAACAATAAAATATACACAATAAAGATTATAAAACTTAATTTTGAGGGAAATAGTTCCCTCCAGGAGACACCTGTCATTTTTACATTAATATATTTGTTGCAAGAGAACTATTTTAAGTGTGGTGACTGTACTTAAAAGCAGCACGCATAGTTATGTTTGCCTTATCAACGCAATGCGATAAAACACTTTGGGTTTGCACAAATAAAACATGGTCAGTACATTTTCTACGAATCAAATCAAAATCAGCTGCACTGCTGCACATACAAAATTATCAGCGGTTTAAGTTCTAGGCATTTATTCCCCTTCCTTTATTTACCAATATTCAGTGGCGTGGCGTTAGACAGACAGTCCATTCGGCAACTGGTGGGCAACAGTGGCGGCTCTTCAGAGGAGGCAGTGATATGTGATTTCATGAACATAACAACCTAACTTACAAAATTTAATATTTATCTTTTATTGTTCTCTGTTTTGAAATTTTCGTTGGAAAGTGCCGTTATGCTTGTCGGTTTTTTTCAGTGCTTTGAGTGGTATAGGAGGGTACTAATAATTATTGAAAGTGTATTATATACAGACATCCAAAAAAACGTAACTTCTTTTCTCGGCCAACTTTGATGACGTTTTTTTTTGGATGTCTCTATATTTTGTTTGGTTTGTTTAGGTTTCGTTAGTTTCTGTCATGTTTTTGTTAATTAGGTTAGGTTAGGTTAGGTATTTATATTATAATTATGTATATTTTATTGTTTACCTGGCTAATTTATGCTTTAGGTATAACATACTGTATTTGATTAAAAAAAATGTATTAGAAATGCTAATACTACCTATTCAAACAATTGCTAAAACCCACAATAATGTAATTATATAATTTAAGTCATAAACTCTTTTTTTACAGGTGTATCTACCTATTTGAATATGAGTTACAACAAATTTGAAGTACTGTGTAAGTTTAATAATTCCAAAAAACATTTTGTTGAATTTTTTGTTTGATGTTATACCAATTAAAATTCAGACCAGTGTAGAAGGTCTTTGATTTAATAATAATAATAATAATAATAAATAGTCTTTATTTAATAATAATGCAAATTTACATACATTATATTTATAATACAAACATAGTTAGAGTGAATTAGACGAGTATTGAAGTGGGAAATTAGTAATTACATATATGAGAGTTACATTATTATTAAAAAGGCGGAGTTCAACTACTCAAGAATGAGGTCGTTGTTCTTCCACTCAACCCAAAACAAATTTAACGGTGATCGGACGATCTCGTCCTTCAGATAGAAATGAACTAATGAATGTATCTGGCACTGAAATTCGTGTAACCATGCACTACTATTAACACAAAACATCTATCAGGCGTCAGAATTTAAGATGCCAGCGCCAGTGCGGAAAAATTGCGAACTAACGATTGGGCCATTAACCGTTTGTTTTTACATTGCTTTTAATGTGTTTTATATTCAAGTTGCCGTTTTAATTTATTATTTATGTTTAGTATTTGATTATTTGCTGCCTAAAAACACCTTTTATGATCAAGGTTTACTGTTTACAAGTTGCTGGCATAATTGTAGTGTTTTATTTTTTATTTTTAGACTATACCTATGGAATAAACTTTTTTAGGTTGGATCGGTTTATTTTGAAAAGTAAATTAAAAAATAAAAGTTTTAATAAATACTTCAAGGTATACATGTGTTTTTTTTACAAAATTGTTTAAAACATTAATTGAAAACATTTTTAAGAAGAATGAGACATTAGATTGAACATCTTCAAATATATGGAATATTTAGACGGTACTGTAATTTCAAAGTGTGTATAAGAGGGTGAACATGTTTTGAATGCAGGCCATTCATAACTTTTTTGAATCCTTAACTGAAACAGATAATAATGATTATAAATATCTTTACATTAACATTAAACTACTAAAACTTACATCGATAAAAGTAATCCTCCTCAGCAAAATGAAAAGAACAGACTTTCATAAAACTAACGGGCTTTCCTATCCTTAGTTTTAATATCCAAGCCTTGCGCCTGTCTATACGTTCCTTTTGATAAAATTTATTTATAGGGAAACTTGATGCTTTCCTTGTTCAGGATATATATGAAAAGTTAATTGGGGATCCTTCTTAATCCAGGACGAACAGCGAGGTACACAACAATAGTGATTCATTCTAATTATAATACTCACAAAATAACGCTAATATTATAATTTTTTAATGAATACAACACAAATTTAAACGGAAAATTTTCAAAAACCCAATGACACTCAAACGGACGTTTGAATAAACGATGGTCCAGTCGTTAGTTTGCTGAGCGACGAACAAGGAGCGTAACGCTTATCGTGTTTTACTTATAGTATAGAAGAAGGGCAATCTCCATAGATAAGGAGGAAAACACGCATCGGAGCCACCATATGTCCCGGTGACCAGTTTTTCATTATGCGCATGAGCGACGCTAAGTAGACAATGTGTAACCGTGTACACTCGACATCCGCATATCCGAACTCACCATATTTCCGAACTTTTCTCACCATATTTCCGAACTTGTACTTCCACACAACCGAACTGATCGATGTCGAATGTCAAATGTCGCTGTCGAATGACCTATGAGCCAGAAAAAACCCTTTGCGCATGCGCCAGCAGTTCGGTTATCCCGAAGTGACGAGAGTTCGGAAATGTGGAATTTTGCGGAACGGAAAAGTTCGGATATGTGGATGTTGAGTGTATGTATTGGCATCGCCAACTTCATTTTACAATTCAATTTTTCCACACAGCAAACTCGTTGCTGCATAAAAAAATGATTTGTAACCATATCCCACTTTATGATTATGAGGTGGAATAAATAAAAACAATTCGTTTGAAATGATTTATTTCTACAATTGAAGGGTCCGGTAGAAAGGAGGTAAGTACCAAAATAGAAATTTTTGTGATATTGCCACTAACGGGTTCTATATACCACCGACAAATATGTAGAAACAGGCTAAATACCAATTAGCTATTTAAAGGATACAAATACAGTAATAATAGATGTTGTGACGGTAAGTGCCTAATGCTAAAATTGAGAACTTTCCTTAATAACTCTGTTCCAGGTTTTTTCGGTACTACCTCCTTTCTACCGGAAGCTCCTGAATTATAAACATTTAAAATTAAAACAATACAGTATCAAAACATATTGACATAGTAAACAGAAGTTATTTGAAAACAAAAAAAGTCAAAGATTAAAATCAGAAAATATTCACATCGAGATTAGGTTGTATCTGGGACATACCTGCTGGACATCGTGAACATACCTCCTACTGATGAAGTAGAACGCTTGTTGTTGCATGGCTGTATACAGTGAAGAACACTAAAACACATAATATTTCATTACACTCGAACCCCTCTTATTTCACCTTCGCTTAATTCACATCCTCTGTTATTTCACCACGTTTCCCCCTATTAGGTCGCGAAACCGTCCCGGTTAAGTCGCCGCCTGTAAAAGTTTGGAAATTGGAGTCTCGCATGAATATGTACAATTTTTATTGAAAAAAAATGATTGTGTAATACATTTATTGATTTAAAATAGGTTAGGTGTCTTTTAAAAAATATTTAATCTTTAAAATATTCATTCAAGTGGAAAATTAAACTTTGTCACGCACGACTGGGTATACTTACATTGATTTTTCGTTCAGTTGGTTCATTTTTCGTTATAACAAGTGCTGTGGTATATCTCTATATATTTCTTTTTGCAGTTAAAACACAAAAAAGTTGAGGTTATGATCGCGACTTAAGAGAGGCAAAATTTCGCGACTTAAGCGAGGTAATGATGCACGGATTTGGCGACTTAAGAGGGGGGTTCGAGTGTACAATTTTAAGGTTCAAACGCAAGAAACTTCAATTTTTTAATCCTATACACATACTCCTTTACAAGACTATTTCATATTAAGAGTAAACTAGACTTTGCTAACTCTAACAATCAATTAAATTACACGTCTCTTTTCATTCTTTTCATGCACATCTTATTATGTTCTTATAATACATTTATAGGTTAGATAAGTAATTTATTACAGTATTTACTTACCAATAAGTAGAATAATTTATATTATATCCTTAAATGCCAAACAGAAAAGAAATGAAATGGTAGTTTTGTCACGAAATAATGCACAAAACAATTTGATGCGAATCCAAATTTTCCAGTAGGTACGCTTCCTAAAACAACAACAATTAAGGTTTAAATTAAAATGCCGTGTTTCTATTGGATATGGACTGGCCGTTTCGTTAATTATCATTTTTCCCCAGATTTGGGGAATTATAAAAAATATGCCAACTTCAAAGTCAATTATTTAACCTCTGAAAATTATTATTATTGTTATTAAAATTATTCAAAATGTCTAGTTTGATTTATATCACTTTTTAATGCATGTAAGAGGATATATAACATAGTGAAATATGACATCAGCGTATTGCTGAAATTATTACGACTTAAGGTGCATCTGGCAAACCTCGAACTGGTAGCATGTTGGGTGGTCGTGAATGCTAGTTTCAACCCCGGACCAAAGTTTACAGAATAAATAATCTGTAAACTTTGCCCGGACTATTAAACAGCAAAATAATTTACCAACTGATTTTTTAAATTTTATTTTTTTCTCTAAAACTATAAAAAAGACAATAGCTGCTTACGATTTGCACGAAATCGTCAGTTGCTCACCTCAGTTAATGGGCGCATTCAGGGACGGTCAGCGGCTGAGTAGCTAACTTAGCTACTTCCCTGAATGGACGTGGCTGACACTTTTTTGATCTCAGCGGCTGACCAATTTACTAAGCCTAAAATATTATTGCTGAGATGCTGACTTGACAATAATTCTATCATGATTCTCTCTGTCGTTTTATCTGTGGTGTGAGCAACTTTGACCTCAAGTGAATTTTAACCTACTTTGAAACAAAAGTTATAGAAAAGAAAATATTGCTTGTTTTTAAACAAAAGTTATGGAAAAGGAAACGAACCTTTGTTCTTTAAGTGGCTTTAAGCACAGAACAGGGCAGGGAATTATGAATCCATGATTCATGAAAGTTATCTATGCCATAGAACATATTATGTTTTTTAGATCTTTGCGAAACTCATACTACCGATTCAGGGAGTGTTAAGCCGCTGATTGTCAGAAAAGGCTAACTACTAACACATAGCGGTCAGCGGCTGAGCGTCCCTGAATGCGCCCAATGTTTTCTCAGTTAGTGGTACGTTCTATTTGAACAACATCTTGAAGAGTCAACCACTGAAGTGAGATGAGGTAACTCATCTCTCAATCAGTTAAATTTTTCCTTAGTTCCTGTCAAATCGTAAGCAGCTAATGGGCGCATTCAGGGACGCTCAGCGGCTGAGTAGCTAACTTAGCTACTTCCCTGAATGGACGTGGCTGACACTTTTTTGATCTCAGTGGCTGACCAATTTACTAAGCCTAAAATATTATAGCTGAGATGCTGACTGGACAATAATTCTATCATGATTCTCTTTATCGTTTTATCTGTGCTGTGAGCAACTGAGTTTTAACCTACTTTTAAACAGAAGTTATAGAAAAGAAAATATTGCTTGTTTTTAAACAAAAGTTATGGAAAAGAAACGAACCTTTGTCCTTTAAGTGTCTTTAAGCACATAATATGGCAGGGAATTATGAATCCATGATTCATGAAAGTTATCTATGCCATAGATATATTACGTTTTCTAGATCTTTGCGAAACTCATACAAACGATTCAGGGAGTGTTAAGCCGCTGACTGCCAGAAAAGGCTAACTACTAACACATAGCGGTCAGCAGCTGAGCGTCCCTGAATGCGCCCAATGATAGAGATATGAACGAGAATCACAGAAATATTTTGACAACTATCGCCATCTCGTATTACGAAAATAAAAATGGGCTACGTTAATAATTTCTGTCCGTTCTAAGGGCTATTTGTGGACGACGATTAACATATGGCACCATCTATCACACGGGGGTGAAACTAGCATTCACGACCTCGTGCTCGTAATACGCTACCAGTGCGATGTTGCCAGATGCACCTTAAGTCGTATTCATTTCAGCAAGAAGCTGAACATGCATGCATTAAAGAAAGTAAACTAAGTCAAACCAGACATTTTGAATAATAATAATAACAATAATAATTTTCAGAGATCAAATACACTCGTACCCTCTTAAGTCGCGAAATCCGTGCATCATTACCTCGCTTAAGTCGCGAAATTTAGCCTCTCGCGATCATAACCTCAACTTTTTCGTGTTTTAGCTGCAAAAAAGAAATATTTAGAGATATACCACAGCACTTGTTATAACGAAAAATGAGCCAACTGAATGAAAAAAATCAATGTAAGTATATCCAGTCGTGCGTGACAAAGTTCAATTTTCCACTTGAATGAATATTTTAAAGATTAAATATTTTTAAAAGACACCTAACCTATTTTAAATCAATAAATGTATTACACAATCATTTTTTTCAATAAAAATTGTACATATTCATGCGAGAATCCAATTTCCAAACGTAGTTCTAAAATTTTTACAGGCGGCGACTTAAGCGGGACGGTTTCGTGAAATACTAGAGGGAAACGTGGTGAAATAAGAGAGGATGTGAATTAAGCGAAGGTGAAATAAGAGGGGTTCGAGTGCAATTGACTCTGAAGTTGGCATATTTTTCATAATTCCCCAAATCTGGGGAGAAATTATAAATAACGAAATGGCCGCGTGGCATTGGTGGCAACAATACCATAGGTCTAGAGAGCCTAAAAGGAAAGAGTTGCCAACTGCTACGCGCTGATTGGCCCGTGGATGTTTCTTTTAGCTCGGCGTGTGTTTGCCCCACCAAGATTTTCTAAATCTCTGTGGTTTGCCCTGACATGGCCGCAGGACATGGTCTTTTACCGGTACAAATCCTCTTTTTGAAGTTATAATTTTTGTCCGGTATATATTTATTCATTACATAAGTCCTCTTTTTAGCTAGAATGGCTTACATGCATGGACTATAATTTTTTATGTGAAGAATTCTACCAATATTTACTAGGAGATAAAGATCTGTTAACACAAATTTGTAGTTTTGAGAAATACCTATAACTAGTATTATTTCTTATTTCTTAAAAGTGTTATTTATGGTACATTACCTACAATGTAGATACCTAGTTGTCAATTGTGTTACTTATACCTATTATGTTGACATATACTATTACTATTGTGTTGACATGTGAAAAATATTTATATTTTAATTTATAGGGCACTTTTTAGGGCACGGGTAGCCGAGTGGGTTAAAGCGCCGTCTTTCCAGTCGCGATACCTCTGTGCGCGTTGTTCAAGTCCCAGCCGGGGTAGCGATTTTTAATTGTCTCGCTTTCTCCGTCAGGGCTTGATATGCAACCACTAATACACTAGTGTATAGGTGTGGATGCATAGATGCCAATCCAACCGCACATGGCCTAGATTTGGTAATGTTCTGAGTTTTCTGGGTTTCCTCAGAACTGTAAAGCAAATGCGTTACCGAAATAATCTTAAGTCGCTCCCAGTGCGCCATGGCAAATAATAATAATAGCCACTCCTTCCCGCACAGGTCCCTGGGAGGACCTAAGGGGTTACTCTTCGGAGTAATTATAAGGTGAGTATTATTATTATTATATTATATGTTTGTAAATTTGTTTTTTATCTAAATAAAAGTTTTTAAATAAAATGTAATTTTTATTATCTCAATTTCATTATCATTTCAATCAGTTTTTGAACATTTGTCGTCCATTTGAGTTACTTAATTATGGTCACCCAAGAAGTGGTGGAAAAGTAATCATAGTCATTAAGTATTAGGTATAAAGTATAAGGGCCGGGTACTTTTACTCCCAGTTAAGGCTGGGTTAACTAGCCAGACGATAAGACTGTGCAGACGATACACATTAGACTGCATGTATTTTCACAGGCTTAGCGTCCTGGTTACTTAATCCGGCCTTAATCGAAAGTAAAAGTACCGGCCCTAAAAGAACCGCTTTACAGTTCGCAATTTTTATTGCCGGCAATAAAAATTGCAGCATTTTTATTGCGCGCACGCGTATTTGTGTTTATTATTATAAGAAATTGTCCAAACCGACATAAATACGCGTGCGCGTAATAAAAATATCTGCAATTTTTATTGCCGGCAATAAAAATTGCGAACTGTAAAGCGGCCTTAAGTATATGATAATGAGCCATTACAAAAAAATCATCAAATCTGGCTATGAATGAGAGAGATGAAATAGCGGTTACGTCGATACTCGAAGCGAAACTTGTCAAACTTTTGACAAGTACCTAGCTGTCACAAATAATGACTGTTACATAACGTGACAGCCGTGACAATTCAATATGGTTATAAATTTAAGATTAATAATAGAAATACCTCTTTTTTTGCTTGATCAACTTTGATGATTTTTTTTAATGGCTCATGATAATATATGCTTTAACCATATGGTATACTTATACTAAATGATAAAACTTTAATGTATGGAGACATCCAAAAAAACGTCATCAAAGTTGGCCGAGAAAAAAAAGACGTATTTCTATTCTTGATCGAATTTATAACCTTATTTACTTGTCAAGACTGTCACATCATATGACAGCCATTGTTTATTTTACAAATTGTGACAGTCACTTGTCAAAAGTTTGACATAACCGAAAAGCTTAGACATGACCGCTATTTCCATCTCTCGTTGATAGCCATGAGATTGATGACGTTTTTTTTGGATGTCTCTATACTACAATCTGTACAATAGAGTGCCTCGTTATCGGCGATTGCATTAAAAGAATTTAGTTGTCATGTGTACTACTAAAATTAAGAGGGCTACACGAATATATAGAAGGAGAAAATGGGAATATTACATTTCAATCATATTTATTCTTACAGATGGGAGAGACTTATGTTATTATAAGTTATGTTATAATTTATAATTAGGGTCCGGTAAGTGTGCCACAACGCAGGGTCGGACTCGTCATCCGTCATGTCATTGACGGAAGGACAGAAACACCAACTGTCTTCATTGGTTGAGCGTACGTTGCCACAACCAGTAGTCTTTCTGCATTTCTTATCGTTAAACGTGAGCGATTTGACCTGTACATATGGTTGTAGAAGGAAAATGATCGTTCCACATCTACTGAATTTAAACATGCAAATTCAAAATAGTTCACAGAGGAGAACAAACCACGTACATTATTTTCACGAATTTCGCACAGTTGTTTGTATCACTAACAGTTTTTTGTTGTCACTAATATCAGATATATATTTTTTACATCTACAGAGGATAATGCACATGTTACTACTGTTTCTATACTTTTAGCCGCTCGTTGCTAAACCCGCTTATTAGCTATCAATATCGGGGGCATTATCGGGTTGTTACTGACTGATGTGGCTGACAGTGAACACTGTCAACCACAGAGATTTATTACGTATGCCTTCTTTGATATTTCCCATGACATGTTGTTACGTCTTGTGTAAATATGTTTTATGGAATTTATGGCTACTAGGCAATGGAACATCGAATACATATTTAGCAAAAAAAAACAAACGTTTAAAGTGCATATTGTCAACCTCGTTCCAGGAAAAGCTACATGCGCAAAACATGCACAAATCAAACCAAAATTCCTTTTTTTTTTTGTAACAGTCCATGTATATTTTGTTGATGGATATTCGAATCTAAATGTCTTTTACAGTCTCGGCGACTACGAAATATATATCGACGATTGCAAGAAATGCATAAAATATTTTAAAATAAAATTAAAATATTTTAAAATCGTCGTAATTTGCAATAAACTTAAGTCTTTTCACAAATGGTATCGACTGTGCCATTATTGCAAAAATCCACACAAATTCAGGTAATATATAAGTACACTAGACGAACTCACAAGTTAGTCACTCACGTTCACGACATTTACAATTATTTTGAATGCAGCAATGGCTACGTTCACAGAGACGGCAAGTACGATACTGAATGTAACCACACCACCTGTCAACACCGGAGTCCCCTGCTGCTATATGAAGAAATTGTATGCTATTGTATGTACGTTTTCCAGAATAGGAAATCCCTGCGCGCGTTACGGGATACGATCAGTGGCGTACGTATACACGGGCAAGAAATACGCGCTTAAAAAAATGTGGTTTATACTTTAATTATCATAGAGTTGTATACTGCCCTGCGTTATAGCACACTTTTCCAGACCCTATTTATAATAAGTACATATAATATAAATAAAAACTAACAATTACAATATATTATAGAATATTTGAATTGATTTTAACTGATTTAAGGCCAGTAAAATATTTTAAATGTTTCAAATTGTTCCATAACTTATATGAATAGATAAATAAAAATTATCTTTTTTTAAATCCATACCAGAAATTGTTTGCTGAAATTAAAAATGGATTTTCTACGTAGATGCTGTTTTTTTAGTTGGTATTATTTCATAGAACAACAATATTTTCAAAACGGCGATTTTAGCCTCTAGTATCGCAAATCTGGACCCTGAAAATAATAAAAATGTCAGTGTATGTACATAACATATGTAGCTGAGATAAAACTGCAATGATTGCTAGTTATTTCATACTTTATTATTTATGAATATCTAATAATAAAAAGCCAACCTATACAATTTCTACCACCCGCTCCAAAAGATAAAAATGTGTGGCTTTTAATTTTTGAACGATTTTCTTCGCTGAATCTTTCAGGATTAAATTTTTCTGGGTCGGGCCAATACTTGGGATCTCTGTGAATTGCAAAAGCTGGTATCCAGCATATACTGCCAGATTCTAATTCAATATTTTTTTCTCCGTCTTTTTCAGGTGCTATAACAATGGGTTTTCTCGATTTTCGATCTAGCCATGTAGTAGGCCACTTACGAAGAGTTTCTAAAATTAATCGTTTGCTTTAGCTACAGAAAATGAATTGAAAACAAATTTTACAAACCTGAAATAACTGTGTCGAAATATTTCATTCTTATCAAAGTATTGTAGTTAATCATTCCATCATTTTCCATAAACGTTTCATCTATTTCTCTTCTCAAACGCTGTTGTACTAATGGATTAACAGCCAGTTCGTATATGCAGAATACCATTAAATTTGTGGTGGAATAGAATCCGCCATAGAAAAAGTCTAATGCCTGAGCAGTAATATCATCGCAGGTAAGCTTCGAGGGAAAAGATCTATTTTTTGGGGCCCAAATTAAACTCTTTCCTTAAGGCAAACTCGGTTTCGGTTACCTCCGTTGGTTCCTCAGATTGCAAAGTACCGGTTCGTACATCCAGGAGGTGTTGAATGTAATCGGGCCTGACGATGTTATTTTTTTGGCGGTGATCTATAGCGTCTTTTATCAATGTCCGGAAAAAGTTTTGGACATTGTCGGGATGCATTTTCAAATTTAATAACTAAAAATCAAATCACAGTTACAAAACGTTTCTATTCTAGATTGTATCCTATTAATATATGTATGTCTTATCTACAAGGGGACCTAAGTAAAGCATATTTTAGGTATAATAAAAAAATGTAAGTGTTTTGTAAAGCCTGTTTTTTAATATGGTGTTATATTAAATGTGGAGATGAGTCAACAACAACTTGTAAGTACAGGTATCGGGACACCTCGTATTGGCGCGCTTTGAAGTTTGCAAAAAAGTATGACAAAAGTGTTTTGTGAAGATTGAACATTTATATGTAAACAGGATATTGATTATTTTGCTACAAAGTGGTCAAACAACACAGTTCTTGAACGTAGCGCTTCAACACTTGATATAATGTATGTCACGAAAATAACGAAAATAAATTCAGTCTAAGTGTTTTGTAAAATGTGGAACGTTCTCGAAGTATGCTGTCTGACAACTTTGTAGCAAATTTATGTTCAATATACTGTTTACATATAAATTTTCAACCTTTACAAAACACTTTTGCGGTACTACACAAAGTAATTCAGGGATAGATACCCCACCCCACTGGTATAGATGCCCTGATAGGCTGGTACAGGCCTCTCCAACTCAACTAGCAACTCTCGGTAGTGGTGTGTCGTTCCGTTCGGAACGTTCTTTTGGAACGGTATTTTGTTGGTACGACTCGGAACGGTATTCATTTCTCGCGGAACGCATTATTTCGGAACGGGAGTGTCTACTCCCGTTTCGACGGAACAGGCGGAACTTAGGTCGGACTGGATCGGCGACGTACCACGTACAATATCACGATCACAATTGAACGCACGGGGACGGGACGTTCGTCGTTCAGTTTGGCACATTTGGATGAATGTGGGTTCGAGTTATGTTCAGCTGGGGCCACAAAGTAAACCAGGCGGTTTACTCTGTGCTGGGGCGGTGATAGTTGGATCTAGATTTCTAGTGTGGAATGTGGAATGTGTATTGGTCAAACGTCAACTGTTTTTTGATTATTCTTTTAAATCAAAAATATACTGTGTAATCGTTCCTTCTAGATTTTCGCGAAATTATAGGTAAACTTTTATGAATCAAACCGTTTTCGTTGTATAAAAATGTGTAGGTGATTTTCGCAAGTCGTTTTTTTGCAATCATGAGTTATAAGTAATAACGCGACCCGGCGACCCGTACAGAAGAATTCTGATTTAAAGAAATGATTTGAAAACAAAAATGATAAGCAAAAGAGTGGATAACTACATAACACGGTCAAAGTTTACTATTTAGTTTACTAGATATATATCATATTTTAATTCTGTAAATTTTGACACGGTAGTGTCACAGCATAATGCTGTGGTAGTGTCGTAGGATTATGGAGAATCAGAACTTTTGTCAACAACAAAATCTCGTGTCACGGCGTTTGTGGTCGCACTCCTCCGAAACGGCTCGACCGATTTTTATGAAATTCTTTATGTATATTTGGTAGGTATGAGAATAGGTCGTAAAGTATATTTCATACCGCTAGGTGATTAGGTGTCCCTATCCAGAAATTTTTTTTCTATTTTTTTGACAAAAATTTTTTTTGTATTTTTTTTTTATTTGGCATCAAAATATACCTATAAACCCAAATTTTCAATATGGCAGAACAACGTTTGCCGGGTCAGCTAGTAAATACCATAAAACTTGACCATGGAACGACGTTCCGATATACCGTTCTTTTGGAACGGTATTTTATCGGAACGAGAATGTTCGGAACGTTCCGGATAATGAATCGTTCTTCCCAACTCTAACTCTCGGTGCTATTGCCGCTCCGACCTCCGACCGAGCGCCGGCCAAGCACCGGGAATTAAATGCAAGAATATGATGCTGTCTGTCTCTGTCGCGCAAAGGCGGCTGTGCTGCGAACGAGTAAGAAGGCAGTGGACAGGCACCGGTGCTATGAAGTGCAGCGCCGGTGCGCGCCGGCACCGAGTGCTCGTTGTGGAGAGGCAAGGGTTAGTACGAGCTGCACGAGACTTATGCAATGTACGTTGTTACAATGTTTTATTTTTTGTTATAATGGAAAAAAGTTGCTTTCCAACATAAATATTGTGATATCTCAGATCTTTTCTATCTCAAGTTTTTCTTTTATTAAAAAAATGTGTCTATTTCTTGATTTTTTTTCAATAAGGCGACTCATGCGGATGGGGCATTTTTCCCTAAAGCAAAGGAGCAACTCTCTCAGACTACCAGGGAGATGGCCAAAAAAGTTGATTTTTGTTTTGATTTTGTAATAAAAAAACCAGTAGATTTAGTTTTTAGATTAGGTTATATTTCTTGATTTTATTCTCTTTTCTCTGTTTCTTCTGTATCCACAAATCATTAGTAATCATTCATAACTTCATATTCATTTATACAGGGTGTCCGCAAATTACACTGACAAACATATGTATAATATAGAACATTTAGAACAGGTTAAGGATGATAAATAAATACTACGAAAAGAAACGTTTTATAATTTAATGTTTAATAAATTTCAGTTCGTTTATTTAGACCCTTTAAATCTTTTTACAAAATCTTGGCTGAATTAATATACTGGGTGTCCTGATTGATAACTTTTTGTGGTCAGGTTCAGTGGTAGCCAGTGCAATTTGAAATGTTCGTATTTCCGTAAGGAGGGACGAGACCCACATAATACTTTAGGGAGTTATTACTAGACTTAAATTAGAAGGCTATAATTTGCATAAAAACTACAAATGAATCTTGCGATTTTTTTTTAAATGCGTCCCTTTGTGTGTCTCCCCACATCATCTTGGGAAACGTATTGCAAAAAATATTTATTTTCACAATTACTAAGTATATAAAAAATATTCTTGAGGTTTTTGCAAAATTTTCATTTTGCTTAAAGATACAATTATTGTAATATCTCAAAAACGAAATATTGGGATGAAATAAAGACAAATTCCCATAAATTTTAGAGATCTCGAATTTTTGAGTAAACCACACATATAAAAAGACTTTATTTTGCAAATATTTAGCAAGCCGTTTCCAAAATATTCTGGGGAGGAAGACTTTTTTTAATTTCTTATCTTTGTTATTATATAAGTTTTTTTGCTATTATAGCCTTCTACTTAGGTCTAGTAATCGTAATCACCCTCTAAAATATGAGCCCATCCCAATATATCCCATCCCTCTTACGAAAATACGAGCAATTCAAATTTGACCGGCCGCTACTGGTCATGTTATCTTGTCAGAGATATTTTTTTTAATTACAGGGTTATTTGTGAGTCCATTTATATGTCTGGTTTATTCAACATTTAACTTTGTAAGTGCTGATAATATACTTGTGATTATATCAAGTGAAGTATGAACTGTCAAGTCAATGTAGCCCAGAAGTAGCCGTTGCCGGTTGTCTAACTGTCGTCTACTACGGACACCCTGTATGCTTGCAGCCTCCACTCAATGTGGCGAATGGACCAGGCTATAACTACCTTTGCAACAATGGGGTGTAAGCTGTATAGTAGCTTTTTAAATGTTTGTAATCCACCAAAGTAGGTTAATGTAGTACCCATGCGAATAAAATCGTTGTCTTTTTCTTCAAACGAATTGCAGTTAATGCCGAATGCTATAGATGCGATGACGTCTGTGGAATATCTCTTAAAAATATCATGGAGATTTAGTTCTACAACATCTTGGTCTTCATATTGGTCGTTTAGGTAACTCAACATTTGGTTAACGCATTCTTCCATTAGCGGAAATGAAGATTTCATTTTGCTTATGGTGAAAAAATGGACTTATAGTTTGTCTTAAATTTTTCCATTTTTCTCCTAAAAGTTAAGGCAGAAATAAAAAGAATTAGAGGTTATACAAAAGAGGTTATATAATTTTACTACAAAGTATCTTAAAACGTTAGGGGATAAATTGAGGTTATACAACATATGTTTTTCTTTGTCTACAGGTAATATGTAAACGGAACAATATACATATATGCATTTCAAATTTGATACACATGTACAAAACATGCATGAGAGTAAATGTAAACACTTTTAGTTTCCTCTCTTTTAATCCTAGGAGAGATAATTGAGGGAGTAAAACCCCGCAAAATAGGTCAAATAGTTTTTGAGGGTACAAGAATTCATATATCACAGTATTAACTCCTTTTTTTTTACTTTCACGTACATCCATATAGTGAAGTTTGTTGGGTTATAGAGGTCAGAGGTTAATGGGGTCAATGGAATCATAGAAATCGATGGGATTATTGAGGTCATGCAATAGTTGGAACAATGGGAAAATGAAATCATTTCAGGTTACGGGATCACTAGGATCGGTAGGATCGGGATCATTTGTATTATGGTATCTTTGGAGACAAGAAATCATTTTATAGGATTTTGTTATTTATTTAGGTTATGAGATTATTGGGGCATGAGATCATTGGGCCATAGATCAAAGGAATCATTGGGATAACGGGGTTTACAAGGTCAGATCAGGTTGCCAATGGAACAAATTTAGTTTTAGATGGTAATCCAGCAGAAAAAAGTTGTTGGACGACTTATTTTGTCGATGTATTTTCGACATTTACCGAATCTAGAAGAATATTAATCACACAATTTCAATCTGTGTCCACTGCAGTACACATCATTATTACATTAATGATAATAGATGTTTAATTGGCAAAGTGAAATAAGAAGCGTTCACATCTTTGTTGGTACTTAGTCGCACAATGTTCACAAAGGAGGATTTTCTAATGGCTTCCGCGGTTGTTACAGTTGACAGTGGAGAAAAACGTCGCGAATGGCGCAAATTATGGTTTTGAGTTCTGGGTACTTCCCAGTCTTCAGAATAGGGCATGAACGTCAGAATAGTCATGGAACAAGTGACTTAATAATGATTTAACTATTTAAAACTCGACTACAAATCTGCGGTTTCAAAAACATTTTTCGTATGAAAATTCATAGCTGAATTTGTACTGAATTTGATTGCACCTAAAATCAAGAAGGAATATACGTCATCGGAAGAGTACCGATGAATGCCCAGCAGTTAGTTAAGGCCGCTTTACAGTTCACACTTTTTCATTGCCGGCAAGAAAAATTGTAGCAATTTTATTGCGCGCACGCGTATTTGGGTTTATTTGTTAAGAAATTGTCCAAACAGACATAAATATGCGTGCGCGCACGAAAAATTGCTGCAATTTTTCTTGCCGGCAATAAAAATTGCGAACTGTAAAGCGGCCTTTACATTACAAGATTACATTAAGGTGAGGGTAAATAAAAATATCTAGTAAAAATAAAAACATTTAGTATGCAATATCTTACACAAATGTGATGAAACACAACATATATACACTTATAGAGCACGACTTTATACTGTTGAATAAATATATTTCACCAAAATGCAGTACATTCATTCACTGTCAGAATACTTCTGGGAAGACTGTGTGGGACTTTTCACTGGTTGTGTCTGGTTGTTTCAGTGGTTGTGTCTGAGTTTCATGTTTCACCGGCATTCGACCGGAAAAGGAAGACTGTTGAGGAGGTGAAGAGGAACCAGGAATATAGGTATATTCAGGTACTCTAGGGAATGAGAATTGTGGCTGTAGAAAGTGGGGTAAACTGTAAGTAGGCTGTGAATCAGGGGGTGGAATGAATTGGGATTGTCGTATTTACCCATCTCTGCCTCAAATAAAACAGTGCTGATAATATGTTTCACTATTGTTTTGGCATGTGGTGATGGAAGGTCTCTTATTCGCATTCCTACGTGTTCGCCAAAAACTGTGTATTGATCTTTAAATGCTTTACGTACTTGAATATTTTTGATAATAGAAAGAGCTTTTTTGTGGCCGACGACTGAGTAGTTTTCTGTGTGCCTGGTTGTGAATCCGGTAATATAAATAGTTTTTTCTTTTTTCTTTTTACAGGGCTCTTCTATCTGGTCGACAGTCTCTTCTTGAGTGACTTCCTCAAAGTCCACATCCTCAGCCGTCTTCTGGTCCTAGAAAGACAAAAATAAATCTGGTGATAAGTAAATCCTAGCAAAATGCAATATTGTCATTATTACTACATTTCCATTCATAAAGTGGTGTGAACAGAAGAAATTTTGAAAATGGGAGTTCACACGAAATCGATATCCAAAAAATAAATTTTTTCAAAACTACTCGAAAAAAATCTAAATTTTATTAATAAAAATAAAAAATAAGCAAAATTTTCATTTGGAGAATTTACACATTTTAAATTAAATTTTAACGAGCAATTTCAATTCACCATCCCTGGACAAAATCCCTGGACTACGCTCATGCACCTACTTGTTTGGTTTCAGGTGCCACAAAATGAATCAGTGGACATCGTTATCAAACGAGTTCAATGACAAACTACGTTGGCACCTTCGACGGGAGGCATATCAATTTGCAAGCACCGAGTGATGATGGGACAGCATGCTTCAATTATAAGGGGCTTTTTAGTATCATTCTCTTTGTTGTTGCAGATATGAACTTCATTTATGAGAATGTTAGTTCCCAAGGCAGAATATTGAACACAGGTGTATTTAGTGAAATAAAATTAAAAAAATGCTTGCAGGATAAAATAATGATGCATTATGTTGTGCACTTCCTAGCAGAAACATTGCTACACCGTTTGGAGCACAATTAAAGGGTTCAAAACAAAGGATTTTCAATTATCGCTTAAGCAGATTACATAGTGCCTGAGAACTCGTTGGGGACATATGTATCATCTATGTTTCGCATAGTACGGAGGCTTATGCTATTAGAACTAAAACGTGCTATTAAGGTAATTCTAGCAATACTTCATCTATATAATTTCTTGAAGAAAACCAACGCTAGAGCAATGTATGTACATATGTATATATGTAGAATTTGGGACATTTTACTCTGACTTCTTGACTACGGGTGAGATTAATCTAGGAAATTGGAGACAGTCAGCTTCTCAAGCACTAGTTAACAATCAAACACTAGTTAACATTCTCAGAACTTCAAGAAGTACTAATGATTAGGGTTGACCGATCGTGCCGCAATTCAGTGGCGCGCGGTGGCAAGTCATGGTCGTTGCGCCCGACCGTCTGGTAGGTTCTAGCATTATTATTACTATTATTAGTGTGTTCGAGGTATTTATTCCGTCGGCGTCGGTATTACATTACATTAATAATAAAATATCACATGTGCAAACGCCTAAAAAACCGATACTATTTACTGACAAAGTGATCTACAGTTCCGATACTATTTACAGTTCCGGTGATCCGTATTTTATGATGACGCGACCGTAATGTGCGAGTCTGTAAGGAAAAACAGCTGTGTAGGGACAAATGCGATTGTAGCCGTCACATGAATAGTGTGAAACATAAAAATAAAAAAGAGGTATGCCATTGAGAACTCAGTTTATGTTCGACTTACTTTTAATGTTAAGTGCCTGTGATGTACCTCTGAACGTACTCGATAATCAACCATTTCGTGAGTTTTGGAACAAATATGTACGTTCCAGAGATGCCGTTATCCCCCCAACGTTATGCAACTATTTACACTATACGCAGTGACTTACTAAAATTGACAGATGCTAGGATCTTGAAAAAATTTCACAGCTTTTTTTGGGTAGTATGCTCCCGTTTCATTTATCATAAAAAAGTTTGCGACCGTTTTTACGGACCACAATACTTCAGGTTATGGTACAGGTTTTCGACTCAAAATTGTGTGCCCTTTCCAAATTTGTAAAAATATATAAGGTGTTCCGTTTAAAATAAGGAGGTTAGCCAGCGCCCAGAAGTATATGAGCACCCTGTATATTTGACAATATTTTAAAAAGGCGGTAAAAAAAGGGTGCAAACAACATTACATATTACATTTTAGCATTTTTTATGAAACAATTATTCTATAGTCCAAATACGCATTAAAAACTCGCCCTATAAGTTATTATAATAGACGGTAGTTAAATACGTAATGTACCTAGTATTAATGAAATAATAAATAATTATTCTTCTAAAACAATATATCTTACCTGAGCATGCATATCTGTCATTCCTCTTGGTCGGTTCCGATCTTTGAGAAACAGCATACTGTCAAAGCAAAACCATTTACTCCTGTAAACATTGTCACTTCCCGCACCGGACTTTTTTACATTCTTTTTCTTTTTTCAATTCGCGCGAAAAATGGCATACTAAGTTCTTAATTTTTCTTTCAATTTCATCTCTTTGAATTTGAAGAATAACGGCGATTTCCGTTAAAGCATCAATTTTTTTTATTTCTGTCTTTGTATTCTTTCAAACGACAGTCCCACAAAACAGGGCGATTTCGGTATAATTCAATTAAATTCAACACTTTATCGTTTTTCCACTCCATCGTTCGTCCACTCTAATGTAAATAAATCTACGTAACCACCGACCCGGCAGGCTGAATCAAAACTGAAGCCGCATGAAGCCAGTTGGCATGTCCCCATCTCGTGTTCTTATCGGCTTTCTTTGAAGTAGACCGATATTCGAGCGAATCCGGCTGGCATGCCAGCTGGCACGAATTTGCCTGTTGGCCTCATGGGATGGGCAGTGTTGCCAGATCTTCGCTGACAAAGGCGGTAGATCCACACACGATACAATGTGTATCGTGGATCCACAGATATCTACTAATAAATAGATACGCATTTGAACAAAAATGCTGGAATTGAATACTGTACAGAGGGATCAGCGATCATGCGCAAAGAAATGCTTGTGACAAGTTTAGTATACGTGTTTCTAAAACAAGTTTAATGTTTTGGTGAGGTTGCAATTGTAACAATAAATGGTAATTCATATATAAACAATATGTAAATTCAAATACAAACATTTAATATGAATAAATGGCAAATGACAAAATCTGTATAAGTGTATAACGCAACTGGCAAGCCGATATAAACTAATGCGACATTCCTTGTACATCTTGGGGTACTTCAGATGAATATCCCTGAGAAAGTAATAAATTCCCATAGATAACATCCACGTGGTAACGCCGTAACATTTGCGAGTGAACGAAAGGGGTCCACGATCATGCGTAATTGTTTAAAAATTCGTCCATAAAGTTTTTTTTAAAACAAATTACTAAAACTAGTCTTACAGACTAACCATTAGTTTATATTTAAATTCTTAAAACTAATTATATACTTAACGTAGGTTTCTAAAGTCCACCCAGTGATGTCCTAGGTTTTCACTGACTTGCCTAAGCCACTATGACATGCGCAATAGGCTCTGCTTTTACACCAGGGCCATTCCGCGGTAATCGATACCAAAGGAGAAAAAATAATTTATGAATATATGTTAAAATAGAAAATTAAAAGGTATTATATTCTCAATTTGCATAATTAAAGAAATTCATCAATATTTTCGCCGATAAACACATGAGAAAACCCAAGACATAGAAAAGAACAGAGGAAGCAAAAGGAACCCAGAAAAAACAATAAAATTATAGAACAGAAAATATCTAAAATCTTATAATACTAGTTTTAATGTCTATATTAATAAATAAAGCCTCAAAGTGTACATAAGCTTTTGTTTAATTTGCACTCGTAACACCCGTACAAATCTTGTAACACCCGTCACAAGTTTTGCTTGCAAAAAAAAATGCAAAAAACATATATCCACAAATCTCTTACAATTATCAGAAATGAAGATCATTTATCTCTCTACTTAGCTATTCGTTTTGTTGCAAAAACTCTAATTTAGCTGAACTCTGATGTTTAGCCAACAAGGTAGTATATTTTGCAAAAGTACAAGTAACACCCGTCACAGGGCTTAAACCTATTATTGCATTTAAACGCCTGAGTAATTCCTAATACGTTTTTGTTTTAATTAAAATATCATTGAAAGGAAGTGAATTATACTCAAAACCGACAATTTTGTTCTAATTTAGGAATTATAACAGTTAGAATGCGTACAAATGTAACACCCGTCACCGCGGAATGACCCACCAGCACTCTAGACAATCTCGAACGGTTTAGTCCTCTGCAGTCTTCTGACCAGATCCTGGTTGTCCTCTTCGTTAGGGTGTTGATGAAAACGATATTCCTGTTTAATGGGGAATCTTTTGATTTCTTTGTCTACTTCAGGAATACCAAATCCCTATGTAGATCCTTATTATGTACATACATATTATGTATCATTTACGTAGTGCTTTATTCCGGAAGACTTATATACAGTTGACATGACTTTGTTTGGCTCAACCCCACAGTAGAATGCCGTAGAACCAGACTGGCTTCAGGATCTGATTATATGTATATCATTACTTTATTATGTATTGAGAATTTGGAGTTCTTCCCAAAAGCCAGTATATTTGTCTGTATTTGAGACCAACCTCTGTATGTTTCTTACATGTTCTTTCCATCTTAATTAGTTACTAGTGTCATGCCTAAATACTTTGCTGTGTTTGCATTTAGGTTTATTGAGATGGGGGTCTTTAATCTTCGTGTTTGTTTTTATGTGTTGATTTAGATTCATTTGACTTTATTTTCCATTTTTTGGTCCGTCGACAGATTTTATCGCTGGCTTGTCGGCAGTGGCGGTTGGTGATATTTCAGTTAGCCATATCTTGAAAACGACGCATGGGACCAACTTCACTTTTTAGGTGATGACTATACACCTCTTACAGAAAGGATTTATAGTGAAAAAACCGTCAGCAAAGTTTGCGAAAAATTTTTCAAAAAAACTGCTGGTTTTTTTTTTTAATTTTCGCAAACTTTTGTGACGGTTTTTTACTATAAATCCTTCGCAAATTTTTCGCAAACTTTGCTGACGGTTTTTTTTACTATAAATCCTTTCTGTAAGAGGTGTATAGTTATCACTCATCACCTAAAAAATGAAGTGGGTCCCATGGGTCGTTTTCAAGATATGGACAACTGAAATATCACCAACCGCCACTGCTTGTTGGAGTTTTCTAGTTGAGTTATCTATGTCATATATATTATTATATTATATATCTATGTTAATATCATACACGAAACGATACAACACTCAACAAAAGAGAAGTTACCCGTTAAGTTTGCAATGAAAAGAGGATGTGGAAAATTCCCATCAAAGAGAATACATATCTCGAGCATTGCGCCACAATAATAGGGACATTCTGTTTATTTGGTGGCGTATTGATTACGGTATAATATTGTTATAGTTGAGCGGCCTATGGAAAGACAAATAAAATGCGGTAAAAATAAAATCTTCTGCGGTTAGAATGGTAGACAAGGATTAAAACGGAACATCAGGGCCGTTTATGGTTATGTTAAAGTAGTTACTTGGCTAGTTTATAAAATATATGTATAGTACATATATACAAACTAACCAAATGACTGGTTATTTCAGCAGAATAATTGCTGCGTCTTTTAGTTAGTGTTAGCTGGGTTGACCCGTGCTCACTTAGGTATGGCAAATATTACCAGCTAAAAAAATCTATGTGCAAGAGATCTGTATCTGTATCTGTATACTAATGAACAGGTAGTGGTAATGGAATAAACCCCGCCTTTTTCGGCGAATTCGAACAGCAACCAATTTGTAAGTTAGTTAGCAACACAGGTGGGGATTTAGGGGTGTAGCATATGCACAGAAACGCTTTGTCGTTTAAATATGTAGAAAGTCTTATCCTGTATAATTCAGCTGGTATATAAAGTAACCAAGAATGGTGGCTGAAGTACAAATCAGAAAGAAAGTGTATACAATAACAATCGTTTTTAGTTGGTGTGTATACTATTATGTAACTAGTAATACAAAATGTTAATTTATGAATTTTTTGGTTACTTATACCTAAGTTACGCCAAATCAATCAGTTTCGTTATGTGGGCACCAAGTATTATGCTTATTTATACATGATGATATGAAACCCTGCGGATTGAAACTAGTCGGAAGCTACGATTCTTGGTTAGTTTGCATACCAGATAGATATTATTTAAGCTAACCAAGACACACGGCTATTTTAGTTAGTGAAAAAAAACAATATTCTGCTAAAATAACTAGTCATTTGGTTAGCTTATTTCTTCTCAGGTAGCGCCTCCACTAGAGGCGCTAGAGTAGTAACGCTTCTCCCCTCTCCTCCATAAATAACTCAAATGACGAATCAGAGAACGACAAAGTATGGATTATCTCCCTCTTTTAATTTGTGGTTTATTAGGGTTATTAACTTATTTATTAAAAAAAAAAACGACGTTTTCCACGAAACAGCGAACTATACGAAATAAGTTGTAAATATTGTGATCAAAAGTATATTGGGCACACAAAAAAGATCTATATTGACTAGATTTAAAGAACACATGGCTCATTTGAAATATGGCAGAACAGAAAAATCTTGTGTTGCCCAACACGCTTTTGAAAACAACCATAGGATAGACATAAATAATTTAAATTAATTAGAAATGTAACAAACAGTAGACAGTTGGATGCTTTTGAAAGTTTAGAAATCATTAAGTGTAACAATAGTATGAATAAGGACAATGGTCCGATACCCACCAGTCCACTGTTTGCTCTGATAAACAAAGACAGTTACGCTTCATTGAACCGTGGCAACAAATTTGGTATATTGTGCAAGTGTGTAGGCTAGAATTTAGTTTTAATCTTCTCCTTAAATAAACTTGGTTGGCGAAACGCGCGTCGAGAAAAGTGTAGTAGTTCGGTGTTTCGTGGAAAACGTCCAGTTTTTTGTTTCTACGCCGAAGGTTCCAGTACCCACTCCAGGAACTTATTTATTACACTCAACATCCACATATCCGAACTCCAAATTTCCGAACTCACGATATTTCCGAACTTGTACTTCCACACAACCGAACTTGTCGCTGATTGGTTGACGACAAAAATCCGCGAAATTTGAAATGAGAAAAAAATGTAAACACAATAATGCGATTGTTATCAAACATTTCGATTATCACAGAATTCAGCAAAGAGGAAATCGCCCTCCCCTCAGCAGCACACCTGAGACAGGTTCTACAAGAGTTCTTCTTTGTAAAAACCAGTGGAAAACACTTATTTCAAATGGCGTATCATAAGTACCGGTGCACTTTTTTGTGTCAATCCGTCCACTCAATTTTCGTCTTTTTTCAAGTTCCGACAATTAAATTTCTTTTTCCCAAGAATATCTGCCACTGACGATTTACAAATATTGTACATCTTACATAGATCAACATTTTTGACACCATTTTTTGCGTGATTTATCAGATCCAGCTTTTGCTTCAAGGTTAGCCTCTTAGCAGGCGCTTTTCTCTGCAAATAAACAGTACAATAATGTTTGTTTTGTATCACGGTTTTCTTAAAAATACATATTTTCTCATCATTTTTCATTTCTATTTTAAATTATTATAGGTTACGTCAACAAAATGTTCAATAAAACAAATCTTTCCTTTGAATTACAAAATAATTACCTGCATCACTCTCGCCTTTGCACCTGACATTTTTTTTGTTTAAAAAAAACGTCCTTTTATTAACATGTATACATGTATGTATGCATTACATTTGCATAAAAACCTCGAAAAACAAAGAAAAGTACTACAATGAGCCAGAAAAACTCTTTGCGCATGCGCCAGCAGTTCGGTTATCCCGAGGTGACGAGAGTTAGGAAATGTGGAAGTTTGTGGAACGGAAAAGTTCGGATATGTGGATGTCGAGTGTACTTATTAACATCACCGCTCGACCCTCCAAATATATAGTACTACTGTACTTCAAATTTCAAACACGAGGGGTCGTCCGAAACAATTTACTACTATCGCATAAAGAGTTGCCTATCTATGAAACCTCTTTTATGTAAAACTATATAAAACTCACGTGTATGTACATACATACAAGATAGAACAATGTATTATTCCACTAATGAAAAATTTACAGGGTGTTCCGTTTAAAAAAAAATAGAGGTTTGGTACATATATTTTAAAATTAAAAGCCATTTGTTTTTTTTTGTGAACACTAAAGACAATCTTCTAATTAACCCTGCAACTTGGTTTTTGGTTCATTTTGATAACTTGAAAATGTTATGATGCATTAAAACGTTATCAAAATACAATGACAACAGTGCACATGCAATTAGAAGATCGTTCAATTGAAATATTGCTTAAATTGCATTTATTGTTATCTATATATGTAAATGTCCAAAATGTGAATACAACTATTATAGGTATCATTAGACATGTAGAACTGCTTTTGATAATTTCTTTAATTGTCTTTCAATATTTAACTAATAAGAATGTGAACTATTTGGATATGAAGTAGTGTTTCCTTAGGTAGCGATTTTTTCCATATGTTTTCAGACTAAATAGTCTAAAATTTTGGTCTAAACAAAGAACAAATAAGTTTGCTTAACTTATAACTTAATTTGCAACACTTATTAATTACTCGTGTAATAAATTATTAGTTTCATGAAATTCCTGCCAAAATCAATAGGATTGATGATGAAATGAACTTTTTCACTTTTTTCTGATTAAATTAACTTTTTCAATTGAATAGTTTTGATTTTACCATCTTTATAATCCTATGAATAATGACATGATAGAAAGTTTAATGATTGACATAAACAAATTCTTGTCAGTACCAGGTGATCTAGAGAATTTGTCTTAAGGAATTTCTTTTATAGGTGTGATAATACATAGTGAGTTTAATCCGTTAAAAGATTAAATTAAAAACTAGGTTTTTAAAAATATTTTAAAAACCCATCGTTATTTTACATTAGGTACAAAACCTTGGTAACTCTACTTGCCTGTAGATGCGAAGAGGTTTTTTTCCCCAAAGCGAATCACCTTCAGAGTTCGATGATATGGGATGATCGTAGAATACGTCGAATTCTTTTATAAGTATGCGCTTTATTAAGTCCGGATCTGTCACGAACAAGATAGGTTGAGTATACTGGAACGTTCCGAAGTACCTAATGTAATTAAGTAACTGCGTTAGTAATTAACGTAAAGACTGAATGCAAAAATAACTTCTTATGTAAAATACGGAAATTTCAAAATCTGTGATATTCCAGCGAGTATGTTAAAATAGGAGCGGAGAAACCTAAACCTCTTCATTTAAATATTTATTTTATGTCTCAAGGATGTGTTACATTTTAGAAAACCTCCATTTTAGAAAACCTACTCCAGCATAGTATGCTAGTACCATTTGTAATAAATCATCCTCTAATGTCTTACCTTTCATGTGGATATTTTTGGTATAAACAGGTTATGAATTCCGGCAACGTTGCTCTCCCAAGAAATAATGACAATGAATTTCCGAATATCGGTAATGGTTTTATATATTTTATGTTCTTGTTTTTCCAGTAGCACAACTTTTTATAGTGTTTATAAGCACTAATTAGAATGCAATAGACCAACACCAGGAATAAACTTAACGCAATCATTGTAAACAAAAAATTTATTGTGACTGCGAATCGTGTTAAGTCGAAGGTCTGAGGAAAGATAACGATGTTGTCGCCTTTTGTCTAGAAATAGTAGTATTTATACGATTTGGGACCTTGTCAAGTTTGCATATGAGTTGTTGTACGAGGTTGTGTTCTTTCTCCTTTGTGATTATCTACCAGAGACTTAATAGATTAATAGAGAAAGAGCTATAATGTGAAAAAATAATTTTCTTTTGTAACGTGCCTGTTCTAATTTTACAATATTTTTACATTAGTTATACTAATGACCATATTTTGATATGTTAGAATAGGAATAGTAAAGCGATTACTCCAAAAACTGTGGTGTTCTAGGAGTTACATAGTCCTCCCAAAATAACAAAAACGTTCACCTGCATAATTAGAAAAATAGAGATATGTAATTAAAGATCCAAGGATCCATTTTTATTTTATTTTTATATCTAATATATTTTTTTGCTAGAGAAAGGTATTAAAGAAAATCAATTTGTCTAGTACCTATTGTGTTTTATGTCAGGATAGCATTTTACCCGCGTCTTTGTCCGCGTGCGAATTGCACAATTGCACACGTACGAACGTAGTACGACGTAGTACGACTATAGCACAGAGATATAAAATATCCACAAACAAACAATAACAAACTGTACTTCTCGAAGAGATCATGACTGCAGCTACAAAAGAAATGAGCACAATTTCAGGTTTTGTCTACTGTGGCCAAGAGCAATGTTGGTTAGTATTGCTGCACTATACATACATACAGGGTTGGAAATTCTACACTATATATTTAAATGATAAAGCGTTTCTGCTCCCCTAAATGCTTTTATTTCACTGTACTTGTTGTCTCGTTCCTCAGTTCATACTGTGCAACGTTAATTCCACCCATTATAGGTTCCAAAATGAACGTTTTCCATCTTTATTCTTATTACCCTGCTAGTAATTTGACTTCTGAATTTGTTGCTGTTGCGGTCGATTTCAATCCTGACGTTACATGTTACGTTTTTATATTAGGCTTAGAACCTTATAAGCGACATTTTGGAAGATGCATTTTAGAATACGATGTGTTTTTCAATTTTTTTATGTATGACCATTAATTCTGATATTAGCTTAGCTAATTGGGTAACGGGCAAGACGTTTAAAAACTTAGAAATGTTTCTTGGTGGATAAATTCGCATATATTTTATCATAATATATTAGGTATATTTGACACTAAATACATACTCCACAAATATACAAAATGTAAATAAATAAAAATTCAAAACGTAAAATTATAAACAAGTACAAAATTTTTAATGGAAAAAACTATTTTGTTTGTGTATTATTCAAAATTGTTCAGAATTCATTCACATTATTAAAAAGTATTACTAAAGATAATTAGTAAGTTTGAATAAAAATGATAATTTTGTAAAATAAAAATGAGAAAAAAATCGGTATGCCTAAAACATTGTACGTCACGTATCTATCTCAAAAGTTGAAGCAGTTATAACAAAATTATTTAAAAATAACCATTTTTGATGACATGTTTTAACAGATTGCCACATTTGTATTTTATGTAAAAGAAGCTGTGTTTTCCAAGCTTCCATGAACAATACAGCCCAATTGAAATATACAAGATTGAGAACAATGGTTTAATTGTTCTATCTAAGTCACAATAACCTAATAACCCAATAACAACATTTTTCAATAATCACAAAAAATTTGTGATTAC
The DNA here is from genome assembly GCA_029963805.1 of Aromia moschata. Lineage (NCBI taxonomy): Eukaryota > Metazoa > Arthropoda > Insecta > Coleoptera > Cerambycidae > Aromia > Aromia moschata. Next base: position 230,088 of record JAPWTK010000114.1, read on the forward strand.
AGCCCTGACGCTTCGTGTCTACGAGTTGGTGGTGGTAATGGGGATAAAAACTGTCGTTTTTTCTTTTTTTTTACTATTTTTATATCACAAAAAATTTGTTCTGAAGGTCATATGTAGTACTTGAGATTTGACACCCCATATTCTTCGATCCTACAGGTCCTTAATCCTATAATTTTACAACCCCACAGCTGCAAAATCTGAGGAGAATACTGCTCAAATTAACTTAAAATTTGCAACCACTCCTTTGATACATCGCATAAACCGGGAACCAACAGGTACAGTGAAAATGTCGGTTTGGTGTAAGAAAATCACAATTAGAGGTCCATTTAAAAATAGTCCTGCTTTGTAATCCATGCGAAATGGGTATTACTCCGAATTGGCGCATTCTTGCACCAAATCGAATTATTTTTTCGCATGTTTGCAATCCAGGGCACCTCCACGTGGTTGACGGTGGGCAACGGAGCTGATCCGTGATCCGGCAGAGACCCTGGATAACGGTGTTCATGCCGTCATGGCAAACATGCGGAAAAAGTTTACGATGCAGGGAGTCGGATACCCAGTATCGGCGGCTGGACAGGGTAAGAAAGCACCCTGAAGAGAACAAAAGCCTTTTACGTCCTCATCGTTGTTCCTGGGTTTGGCAAAATGTAGGCACCACAAATATAACATTTGAATTCGCAGTAACAAATAAATTCCTTCATCAGGCCCGCAGACAACGCGCGTCAGGGCTGTAATGCTTACAAATGTCGTTATCACAATTTTTTTGGGTTATGTGGTTATTAGGTTATGGTATAGGATTAATAGGTTATGGGGTTAAGGTGTTGTAGAATCGATAGAAATGTAGTTTTAGGTCTCAATTACTACATCTAGCTAGTAGACACGAAGCGTCAGGGCTAAGACACTCACAAGTGTCGTTTTTACTCATTTTCTGGGTTACGGGGTTATATGGTTATTAGGGTATGGGGTTGTGGCGATGTGGGGGAAAGATGTTGAAGGATTAAGTTGTGTGGGGTTTTATTTTTTTATGGTTTTCAATTTTCATGGAGTTATAGAGCTAGAGTTATCGAGACATTTCATTATTAAGCAGTTTTTTGAGGTTATGAAAAATCCTTATGACACGAAGTTAAATAGACATCGAATTCGTATTCAGCGTCCCCAAAAACATATAGGTAGTACACCTACTCAGACCCCGGAGGTATTTTTTCTATTTTTTTTGTGAAGCTGTGTTATATATTCTTGTTTTAAATTTGTAAAATTATTTATTTATATTTGATGTACAAATTTCAAGAACTTTATTGCAAAATATCAGCCAATAACTTGTGATTTTGTTTAAATTTTCAGTTTCACTACATTGAGTCGCAACAAAACAACTCATTATATTTTCCTTCAGTCTTCACCAAACTCTGGATAATTTTATATCACTAGGTAAGACACTCATTCATTCAGCCTTCCTAAAATGCGGCGCCGGTGTCACGACCGTACCCCAAAACAGAATGGTCTTCGTTTCCTCGTGCCTAATGAAGAAGAAGAACGGCACATCCACCCTGAAAGTCACCCGCCCCCGTCCCTTGATAAGCTTATCGACGTAGTGGCTGCGGCTTCAGTTCCTGTCTCCGTTATATCCATGAACACCTTGTGCACTACCTTGTCCGCGTACAACCGTGGGTTCTGGTAATCGTTAGTAGTAGATTGCTTACTGACTATCTGCCTCAGGTTTTCTAGGGTCTCTTGGATGTCTTTGGTAGAAGCTACTCTACTGGAAACCCGCGCTCCGATCCTGTTGTATTGATCGGTCAGGTCTTGGGAGGAACATCTCTTAGTCGACGAGTTGTGTGTAGCGGAACAATTTGCTCCAAAGCGATTAAAAACCACGATTTCTTCGTCGGAATTTGGTTTTAGTGGTATACCAACTACCGGAAGTACCTTGGAAGGTAACTTCTGGGTGACTTGTTCTCCGGGAGATAAAAGCGCCAAATTAGCTTGCGACGGTACGAATAAGGTGCGGATCCCGAGACGCTGCAATACTGGTTTCAGCTCGATGGTGCTTTCTATTCTCATTTTTGGGAAACAACGTAGTGGCTCTGGTGGAGACGGTGCTGTTAGCCAAATGTTCTAGGTTAGACGGCGTCAGCTTGTCCTCCAGCGCCTTGAGTTTCGAGACATCCGAATCGAACGGCATCACCACGTACATCGTGGTTGCCCTGCCCCTGTAAGGGAAGCCCATAATCTCGCATCCCAGTCCCTGGTCTTTGAAATATGGGAACTCGCCGCCGTTGGCCATCATCTCCACCTCGATGTCCGTTTGGGAGTCTCTGCCGTTTACATAGAATGGGCGCCTGAAAGAAAATATTTGTCCAAGATGTAAAGAGGGAAGCACATGGGAATAATTAGGAACTGAACTAGGCCTTTGATTGATTTCAGTGTTTACATGAATTGCAGATCTTGGAACTACAGAGGGAGGGCCACCAGTTGGTAGTGGAAACTAATTTGTGTTAAAAACCTAATGTAGTACGTAAATTTTGAATAAATGTTACGAAATTACTGCTCAATAAATTGCAGGTCTGGGTATTTGTTGTTACTTACCTAGCGGTAGCGCCCTCAAAGAAAGGGTGCTCCCACGACGCCTTAAAGTACATGGCGCTCGATATAATCAACCTCGTATCGCGCACGGGGGCCTCCCCCAAAATTTGGCGTATCTTCCCCTCGTCCTATCTGCCACCCACTGGTTTATCGAACGCTGCGCCTCCACGGGATTCGACACGAAGTCCACGTTGAAGATTTCACTCTCGTACAGGTCCTCCGCGACCCTTTTGTACGCATTCCTGATGGGATAGCTATCTTGGATGAAGATGGCGGCAGCAAAGTTCACCTGCTGGTCCATGTCGAAGCCGGCAGTGGATTCCAATTTGCTTATCATTCTTCCGAACTGCTGGTGCACCTGCAGGGTTCTCTTCTCCACGTCGACGCCCGTGGCCAGTCCCCAGGTGTTGAGGATCTCCTCGAAGGTCTTTCCGTTGGAGCCCAAGAGCACCAGCGCGAGAGCGGCTGGAATTTAACGTATAATAAGCTGGATTGTCTAATGAAATTGTAAGATACATTGTACATCACAGATTGACTAAGACAAATTACAATATTCATTTAGAATATTGTAATTTGAAAAATTATGTTATCCATTCAGGAATCATTTGTTAGGTTAGGTCAGGCCATTATAGGATAGTTTAAGTTAGGTTAGGCCAGGTTATGTAGGTTATGTGTAAAATATGTCGTGTTATGTCAGGTTGAATTAGGTTCTCCACTGGATATTTGTACTCGTATTTAAGTTGATGAAACTGTTCGCAGCATTTTTTCTCCATGATAATCTGGGAATGTAATTTGCTTGCAGTCTGTCAAATTGATGTTAATGTTGTAGCACATTCTTATTGAATGCGTTTTGGATTTTGTAAATAAAGAAAAAGTTTGTATTACCTATTTATTTAGCTGCTGGAGAAAATGAAGTGCCAAGTAGGTAAAAACGATTATTTCCGATATACATATTCGCCTGATTTTACACATATTTGATGATAATTAAATATATAATTAACGTACAAACCGATGATAATTAAAGTATAAACCGTATTTTTTAAGCGCCTTGTAAATTATAAACGCGTGTATTTCTTGCCTATGCATACGTACGCGAATGAGACACGCGCTGGGACTCTGTGTGCGCAGTAGTACGCCGGTCCCGTGGCGGGAGCTCTGGATAGTTGAACGCAGTTCACCCTGCGTTATGGCAAACTTCCCAGACCCTACCGCTCACTAAGGCATTTGGACCCATTGCGAGCAACCCCACGCTTGTAGGTCAGAGAGCCTTGTGAAGGTCCGCCCCCTGATAAAAGACATAATGCTGTTTAACGGTTCTCTGAATTTAACGATGTTCCAGATATTTAGAGTATAGGTGAGTAGCTCTCACACCAGTCAAAGCCGGGTAGAGGCAAAGAATATGAAGGGGAGTTTCCTCCTCTTCTCCACACATTCTGTAAGTGATTCTTCCACACATTCTGTAATCTTGATGTCTCTTCATTGAGGTGAACAGTCATGTTTCTTTCATCCAGTGAACTGTTCCACAAGAATTCTTATCCTCACGAAGATCCTTACGACAAAATCTTAGCAGTTCCGAGTTGCGTTTCGAGTCAGGGCTTTAACGAAGAATTCTGACTGACGGAGTCCTTTTTGCTTTTGCCACTGTTTGTGGTGGCACAATGTTGTCAACTCTTATGGCGGTACTTCACTTGGCGTAGCGTATTCGTATATTTGTTGTATTTGCCCAAAAACGGCGATGTGTAGAGAAGCTATTCGCTATATTTGCTTTATTTGTACAAATAACGCGAATAGCGCTAACAGCAAATACGCGTTTCCGTCCACTTGTCGGTTTTCAATCACACATCAAAGAAGTCAAATAAGGAGAATATTTGCGGTAACCGTCCACACTTGGTTCCACCAGCGCTGTGTTCGTCATGGTCTTTTAGTAACTTTGTACTTATGTAGATTTAACATGTATTGGTAATAAGAAGCATTCAAGTAATAAGCTGCTGTCGCTGTCAACACGCCCGTCACTGTATTCACTGGTTCTGAATATTCAAACATATTTGGCATGTTTGAGTGTTTTGCTGTATGTGTGGATGGCATGTTTGGAATATTTGCGAATACATCAAATGTTTGTACAAATACAACGATACTCAAACACAAATACGCTACGCCAAGTGAAGTGCCACCATTAGAGAATCGGAAAAGCCAGCTCGTGCCAAGAAAACTTATTTTCGACCCTGCCTTAGTCAGTGCATAGTCCTCTGATTGCTCGTGTTGCTGCTATACCTAACTAGGAGCCCAGCAGAGTACCTTTTGGTTACATCTGGTAATTACTGCATTATGTTGAAGCATTCTCAGACAAGCCTCGAATCAACCCTCCATGACTGCAAAGCCAACAGTGAAGCCTGACTGTCGACGTATAAGAAGGGATACGATGAGAATCTACATCAACTAAGGGACAAGGACTCGTGTTTAAATTGTCAATTAAATAATTATTACAAAGTATTAAATCTAATATACGGTTGTTATTATTTACTAAAGAAATGAATTGCGTTGCTTCACAGAAAGAAAAAGTACTAAATAACACAGCTCCAAAAAAAAAAAAAATAGAGTAGATGTAGTAATTGAGACCTAAAACACTTTCTATCGATTCTACAACACCTTAACCCCATAACCTATAATCCTATACCATAACCTAATAAACCAATAACAAAATAATAAACAAATTTGTGATTACAGCCTTGTCTGAGGGCCGTATGTAGTACTTGAGATTTGACACCCCATTTTCTCCGATCCTACAGGTCCTTAATCCTATAATTTTACAACCCCACAGCTGCAAAATCTAAGGAGAATACTGCTCAAATGAACTTAAAATTTGCAACCACTCCTTTGATATATAAAAGGTACAGTGAAAATGTGGTTTGGTGTAAGAAGATCACAATTAGAGGTCCATTTAAAAATAGTACTGCTTTGTAGTCCATGCGAAATGGGTATTACTCGAATTGGCGCATTCTTGCACCAAATCGAATTATTTTTTCGCATTGAATCCAGGGACCTCCATGTTGACGGTGGCAACGGAGGATCCGATCCGGCAGAGCCCTGGATAACGGTGTTCATGCCGTCATGGTAAACATGCTAAAATTTTAGTGGGAGTCGGATTTTTGTTTATCTATCTAGAGCTTTATTTAGTTGAGATACGGGGATCACACCCTAATAAAATGTCTCCAAAGTGTGAGGTAAGGGACACACTATAAAACGGGAAGCCTTCTACGTCCTCGTCGTTGTTCCTGGGTTCGCAAAATGGGTAACTACACATATAAAATTTGAATTCATCAAATTCCAAATTCCTTCATCAGGCCCGCAGACAACAAGCGTCAGGGCTGTACAAATGTTTATCACAAATTTTTTGGGTTATGTTGTTATTGGGTTATTAGGTTATGGTATAGACTATCTGCAGAATAACTAGAAGCGCCGCGCGCGGAATTTTTGATAACTTTGTACTGTGGATTTTGTATTGTGTCATATGCGTCGAATTGTTTTTTGTACTATTTTTGAATTTGGAAAGAATTCACAGCATTGCAAATGTTAGTAATTGCACGGGAAGAATTTCTTGATAAAGTAAGTATAATTTTCACGAGAATCATATTTATATTTTGTGTTGAAACGGTCTAAACTATTTGATTTATAGGTTATGAATGTAATTGTAAAGAATTAAGTGAAATGTCTGATAAAGAAACAATAACGTCCAAAATTAGGATAGTATGTACAACAATAGTGCAATTAAATAAAGAGTCAGGTTTAATGATATTTATATTTTATTAAATTGACTGTCTATGTACCGCAATTTAATCATATATATTTTTGACAAATGTTTTATACAACTCTCTTGGTGTTGCGTCGAAAAAATTAATAATATTTATTTGTTACATACAGTATGCATTATTTTATTCCTCAAATTTGAACATTCTTGTTTATATTAATTTTGTACAGAAATATATATTACTAATCCTTATTCGCTAAAATCTTCATGAGTGCTTACTTTCAAAATTGGAGGTTGTAAATTAACCAAAATAGCTGCTAAGAACAATGTCATCGAAAATTAAAGTGAATTGATTTGCCAAAGACGGACATGTTCAGCTGGTTCACACTGACGAAGCTAGAGTTTATTTTTCGCGCAACTTAGCGCCGCAGGCGATAATTTTTAAAACTTTCAATGTCGCGCGTTTTCTGGCACTTCAGAATTTCAATGAAAAATACATTTACATAAAAATATAGACTTTCACAAGGATACCTACTTTTTGGAATTTGATGCCTTTTTGAAATACTGATATTTAATGACGATCGATAGCGATACGTCGATATCGTCTTCAAGGATTAACCTAGAAGACGTAATTACGGACATTTTAATAAAAAAATTTCAATGACGGACAGTTTGACGGACTGCTCTTGAAGACGGACAAGCTTTCTGAACGGACAAGCACTTTAGGTTATGTAGCGCGACACAAAACACTGCACTGCTAATATGCCCGATGCTAATTCAAGATGTGACGTCCACAGTACTTCGTGTTGAGTTTATTACTTTTATGAATTGGATGGCTTCCGCAATGGTTACAATGACATAGGCAATAAATCGTAGTTTGCGTATTGTCTTCTTGTAATATGCCAGCACGAAACTTATAGCCGCTTTCGCCCGAATCGCTAACCTCGCCTTTCTGCAGATAGTCTATAGGATTAATAGGTTATGGGGTTAAGGTGTTGTAGAATCGATAGAAATGTAGTTTTAGGTCTCAATTACTACATATAGCTCGTAGACACGAAGCGTCAGGGCTAAGACACTCACAAGTGTCGTTTTTACCCATTTTCTGGGTTACGGGGTATTAGGGTTATTAGGTTATGGGATTGTGGCGTTGTGGGGGAAAGATTTGAAGGACTAAGGTGTGGGGTTTTATTTTTTACGGTTTTCAATTTTCATGGAGTTATAGAGTTATCGAGACATTTCATTATTAAGCAGTTTTTTTGAGGTTATGAAAAATCCTTATGACATGGAGTTAAATAGACTCGGATTCGGATTCAGCATCCTCAAAAAACATATAGTACACCTATTCAGACCCCGGAGGTATTTTTTTTATTTATTTTTTTTTTTTTTGTGTAATCATTTTTTGTTTTTCATGTTATGTTGGGGAGGTTGAAATCACCACATAGTAAGATTATATCATCGGAAACTTGACATAATATAGTAGACTTTAAGTTACTACTAGTAAAGCAAACTTTAACATACTCGTCATCCGGCGGTAGATACACACAGCACATATATGTATGTATTATTTTTTATACCATCTTCCAAGTATGTGTATGACCCAAATATCTTCTGCATTACTCCTGCAGTTGGTTCGTTCTATGCCTTGGTAGCAGTTTCGTACCACGATAAGTGATCCACTATCTACCGCTATATGTTTTCTTACTCGCAGAAGTATCTCTTTCGCGACGAAATACGATGTACGTTTGACCGTCAATTAGTTCACTTCTCAGCGCACTGCCGTTTAACCAAGTTCACGTTCTTGTTCAGTGATAACAAGACATTCGTATTCGAATTACTTGTACTGATTTTGAAATTATGGGTTTTTGATCATAAACCTTTCACATTGTGTCATAAAAATACCGGTATACATATATAACAGTAATCGTAATGAATCAGTGTTTTTTATAAAAGGTTAGTCGTAACTGCGCATAGCTTTAAATTTAGAGTCATCAGTTTTTCTCACAAATATGTTACAGTTCCTTACCCACACGTATTTGTAATTTTTGGATTTGTCTGCATCCCGCGTATCTTTGTATAGTATTTTATTTTCAGAGGTGGAATGTCCATTCATGAAAAGACGCTGCGATACACCACATGTTAGTTAATCCAGGGAAATTTGATGTCATGACGTTTGGACTTGACTGCCGCTAAGATTTCATCTTTATATTTACGTGAAGTAAATCACACAATTAAATTTTTAGGATTAGTTTTGGTGTTTATTTTCTGAAGAAACTCTGTGAATATACCCAATCTGAGCAGGAACACTACATTTTCGTTGTTATTTTCTGGGACTTGTATTTCAATATTATTTAATCTGGAATACTGTTCTAGTTCATTTAATTTAGTAGTGCTTTTACCTCATTTTTTAGCGGTTCGTTGGATTGTTTCAGATTTTCAATAATCATCGTATTAGCAGTCATTTGTTTTAAACGTTTTTCAAAATCTGTTTCCGTCATTTGTTTCAAACCAATGGTGTTAACGCACTAGTGTTGAACCTACTTATCTAAATTCCAGATATGTCGCTGGTTAGATATTTTGTATTTAAACTACACTTATATTCAAAGTGCGCATTTCACCAACCACGTTATCATCATCAGTTTTAATCATGTGGTATTGGCAAAAAGAGACTAGATTAAACTTTCAATTTTCTGTTGTTAATTGTCACTCGAAATTCTTACCTGCGATACTCACGGGGGCAAAGACATGATTCTCTTTGTGGCCGAACTGCAAGAGGATTTTGTTGATCGCCAAGGTTAACTTCGATATACCTTCGGACATGATCTGTTCGATGTGTTGGTCGTATAGCTGCGTCCCTCTGATTTCTGAAAGGTTCGCCCTTATCTCGATATCCGTCATGTCGTCATCGGGAAAGTATATTTTGTTATCTTGGGCGTGTAGAACGTGTGCTGCCGTAGCTAACATGAGAGAAAGTGTTATAGCGTACATCTGAAACAAAAACACGGAACTTTACATAAATATATATAATACACCTATGGTAATAACGAATCATTAAAAAAAACGTCATTAAAGTTGGTCGAGCAAAAAATATTTTATTTATATTCGAATTTATATTCTTAATCTTAAGTTTATATCCTTATTGAATTGTCAAGGCTGTTATATTATGTGATGGGTACTTTTACCTTGTATAAAACAAACAGAAATAAAGAACTTTGGCAAAAAGAAACTATATTTTCGAAAAAATAATAAAATGACGATCACCCATATTTATGCACAATTGTAGTATTATTTTAAGTATATAACGTGCTGCAGTATCCACGGTGTTCCATTAATTTCTTCAATTTTATTGACAAGAAAGAATTTTTATTGAAGATCCAGAGGAAAATATGGCCTGTGTGTTCAAACTAGTTATACAATCTTACAAAAAATTCGCATATATAATGAATTGTTTCCCTAGTAGTATGCGCACGTGCTCTTGCTGAATATTGCCTATTGACTGTTTTACACACACCAATTTTTCTCACAATAAATTGTACAAGTTAACCTTCAATTTATTGAAAAATAAATTCTACAATTTATTGTGCAATAAATTGGTATGTGTAAAACAGTCTTTACAATTCGTCGTTATGCAACATTTGTACAAAATATATTAAGATTTATAAACAGTAGATACCACTCAGTGTTCCGTTAAAAAAAAAATAGGTCCAACTTCCCCACAGATCCAACTTCAATCTTCCTCCTGTTCACAGCTGCCCTCACTCCAATGTTTTTTTGTGGGTGTAGTGAAGTTTCAATACAAAAGTGAGGGTTGTCTGCACTCTAAAGGGTCATATTATGAGAATTAACACAGTCCGAAAAAATGGAACCAAGCCTCATCTTTCACAATCATTAGAAAAAAAACCTTTTCGAAGATAGTATCGTTATTCTTAAAATGGTTAATAAACCATTGGCAGAACTGTAGTCTTAGAGGACCGTTCTCTCTAAGAATCCATATGTGGATTGCAGACGATACAGATGGAGCTCCAAATCATTTTTCAAATTTCGTTGACATGTTGTATATTGCAGATTCACTTATTAGCTTAGATGGCTAATTGAGGTTCTTGGATTGTCCATTATCACTTGCTTAAACATTTCAACGTTTTCTTCTGGCCTTACTCAGAGTCTGCTATTTCCTTGTTTCCAATTGACGATTCAATTTTTCACAAATTTAGAAAACACTCTACTGGCGGGCTGAAATGGTCGAAATTAATAACCACGTCTGTAAAAACTTCCCTGAAGTCTTCACATGCAGCTGTCATCGAAAATACCCGTTTCCATTGATTCTACTGTCATTTCCAAAATAAACGTGAAACACGCCTTTGTTCTTCATTGAAACTGAATTCCTTTATTTATTTTACAACTCTAACAGCTACTTCAAAAGTTTAACAGCAGCTGGAAGTTTCGTCTACCGCTACTTCCATCTCATTCGTTCATAGCCAGATTTTATGACGTTTTGTTTTAATTGCTCGTTAAAATAAACAAAAACTACTATCACCAGCTCTATAAGGGGTGAATATAAACAAGTATGATGGATACCATATGGCTCAAAGATACGCGAACATGGGAAAGTGTCGTATTTGAAAATATTATACCAGTTGGCGTATGGATGTTATATAAATTTTCAAAATCTGGAAAATGGATGTTATAGAAAAATCAGAATGCCAGATTGTCAAATTCTGGGAGCTTTAAAATAAACGATAGTTAACTGATCATAATGTTCTTTCATTCGTAGTGTGCTGAGCCGATCTGTACATCAATATTAAATAATGACAGCAATATTTTTGAAAAGCTATTTAATGACACTAATGTAAAATAGTATCTTACAGCTGAGAAAAAGTAAGACCTTTATAAAGAAAAGAGATTGTAAAATAATTTTATTTTTAGGTCCATAAATACAAAATACCAAAAAAGATTAAGTTTAAGATTTAAGATAAAAATTATTTTTATCTTAAAAAACCAAACATTTTATCTTTACTTACAATTAGTTGCAATATACCAGTGGCAGTTTTTTTGTCTTTTCTTAGACTTTTTAATAGTTATAACATTAAGAAAAATTAAAATTTTGCAAAAATCGTAGATATGGATAAAAAGTTTTTATATTCACATGGTTAGGTAATTACGGAAAAAAAAAACACAAATATTTTTCAGCCCGTATAGATTTTTTCAAATTTTCTAAAGATGTTCTTTTGAACAAAACGTTTCGCAAGATACGTCTGAAGTTTTTTTGCTATTATAGCCTTCCATTTTGTAATAACCTTCTAAAATCTGCTGTGGGTCCCAGCCGCCACAGCAATATATCTAATCCGGTCTGTAAAATAGAAAGTTTCCACTGATATTCAAATATGCATAACTGTAAGCAACGTTAAAACGTATTAAGTCATTGACAAATCATTTTATATCGTCTGCTTGTTTCTTTATCTAAATAATTTGACTGACTTTGATTTGATAAAGTGTTATATAATACATAGGTGCAAGATGAAAAACAAATGTTTCCATATTCATGATTCAGTATTCATTACTTCTGTCTCGTTTGATATGTCTGCAAAAAAAGTAAACAAGAGACCAATGAGAATTTTCAACAAAGAGTTGTATCCAAAAATGATAATTTTCAAACTAAAAATTATCAGCTCGAAGAAGAAATAGAGATTAGGTACAGACTAAAATAAGTTATAAGAGTGAAAACGAATACTAAAATCGCAGATTAGAATTGGAGACTAAAAATTAGTAAATGAGGGTAGAAACAAAATTACCATAAAAAAAATAACATAAATAACATAACATCATTCAGATAACATCATATCTAAAATAACAATTAATAGAAAATATGTATAGAAATAATGACATGCGTGTATACATATGGGTGTATCATTCGAATGAATACTTGGAACTTTTCTTTTGTCTACACCAGTGATAATCGTATTGTGATGTAGTTACATGTATAATACATAGCAAAAGTGGAGGAGGTTAATTATGTTGAAACAAATTACCTGTGAAATGCGAAATTTTATTTTATGGTGTTTTGAATGATTACCTACATTACAGTATTCAAAAGGTGACTATTATGATTGCTATTAAAAATGTATTTCGAAAGATCAAATGTGTGGGTAGTTTCTCGTTAATCATTTTGTTGTTTAAAGCTTTATATCATCGAACACATTTCATAAAAACACCAGATATATATGGCAGTTGATATAAATCACTGAATTTAACTTCTTTATGGTTATCTACAAATTTACTAACAAAAGAATTACCTGTACATGAATATTTATGAGCGTCTACCACATCGAAACGATTTGAAATCTTAGAATATAACTACTGTACATAAAAATTACTTATCTATTTTCCTTGATAACCTCATTATTCTATGTACCAAATGTCCCAGAGTACCAAAAGTACTCTGACGACAAAATAACTATAAAATACTGGTTTGCATCGCTTGGTACCAATTTTTCCAAAAATTAGATATATTGAACTTATACACATTTATTCTATTGAAAAGCAAAACATAAAATGATTACGAAAAATTCATTAGAAATAGACCACAAATGATAATTTAGAACATCGAAATACTCTTGAAGGAACGCAAAGTAAAATAAGAAAATCATAAATCTATTAGAGTTGTTATTAGACATTGGATTAAGCTTCTACAGAACTATCGTAAGACAAAAAAAGTCTTCATATTGTAACGTTTTATTTATTTCGGGTTCGTGAGGTGTGAAAAATTAAACTCGCACTTTTAAACTAACACTATTTATTTAAATACTACACTACTGACTAACACTATTTAACTATACTAATTTATTTTTATACAATTTATATTAGAGCCTCTACGGAAAGCCGCGCCGGTATTTTAAATAGGAACTGAACTCTCCCGCGTCGAAACCCCGCGTTATATCTCCTAGCGGATATATCTCGAAGCTTCCGGCCGATTCCCGAACCATCGGGCAAAAGCCGCGATCTTTCGACGCGGGCGCTGCCCGCGTACGTCATCGACGTTCAGTCGGCTGGCTCATCGAAGCAGGCAGGGGCGGACTGGCCCAGCGTTCGTAACACTGCCCCCTCCTTAAAGACATTTCGTCTCGAATTGTATCGTCCTCTGGTCCGTGTCGATACCTGCAGAATGACCCATTCTTGCATCGGGAGGTCTGGTAGAAGAAGCAGTCCACAGTCTTCTCGTTGAGCGATCTCCTGGGGTTGTAACAGCATACCAGAATCTCAATTCCAGTAAACCGGAAGAGGACTTCTAGCATACTCCTGATCACCCTCCAATCCAGGCCATCTAGTCCGCTGGCTATCTTCGGTATCGCCAAACTGCTTATGCTCTGGGACAAGAGCACATCCCTCAGCTCGACTAGTGTGTCCGAGACAGTTTGATAAGTTGGTTTATGGTGCGATAGCTGCTTGGTCACCAAATAGAAAACGGACCTCTCTTTCTCCTGCTCGGCCGCCGTGATTTGAAGGACTCGTCCAACCTCTGGTCTTTGTCTGCGTAACTCCTCCAACTGTCCAAACGCCTTCTTGAAGGTGAGTGCAATCCCTCGGGACATTCGGAGGTCCGCTGCCACACAGTGAGCAAGACAGAAGTCAGCAGGAGTCTGGAACAGGTCACGTGGTTCTTCTCGCGTTACACCGTAGCGAGCTTTCTGGCCGTTGGAATGAAGCGACATGAATTCCTCGAAAGAGAGCTCGCTGTCTGGTGGACTGACGTGTCGAACTCTGGCTTCAGCTTGTTCGTCATTGCTTCCGGCGAAAGGGGCTAAACGGTTGAAGTGGACCACCCTGGGTTTTCCTCTTGGCAACTTCTGGATTCGGTAGACTACATCGTTAATCCGGGTGACGACCTCATACGGACCTTCCCAGGAGCTTTGAAGTTTTGGAGATAACCCACGACGACGTTGTGGGTTATATAACCAGACTTGGTTGCCGGGCTGGTACCTGCCATCGTTGGCGTTGATGTCGTAGGTCTCCTTCATGCGGTCGCTGGCGCCCTGGATATTTGAACGGACTCGTTCGTGGATGTCGTCCATTCTCTGGCGTAGAGTACTGACGTAGTCCTCTCCAGCCACGTCGTCCCCTGGTGTACAGCCGAACTTCAGGTCACAGGGTAGACGCAGTTCACGGCCCATGACGATGCTTGCAGGTGTTTGCCCAGTTGTTTCGTGGACTGACGACCGGTAGGCTAGTAGGAACAGGTGGAGAAACTGGTCCCAGTCCCTCTGGTGGTCAGAGACTACTTTGGATAAGTACCGGTTAATGGTCCTATTCATTCGCTCCACCATTCCATCTGACTGCGGATGCAGTGCAGTTGTCCTCGTCTTACGGATGTCGAGTGTACGGCACACATTCTGAAACAGAATCGACTCGAAATTTCTCCCCCTGGTCCGAATGTAATTCCAGAGGTACACCAAATCGACAAATCCAGTCCTTGATGAGAGCGTCCGCCACAGTAGAAGCCTCTTGGTTTGGAAGGGCATACGCTTCTACCCATTTGCTGAAATAATCCATCACGACGACGATGTATTTATTTCCATTATCTGTTTCCGGAAACGGACCTGCTACATCGATGGCAATTCTTTCAAACGGACTACCCACGTTGTATTGTCGCATTGGAGCCTTCGGGTGCCGTTGCGGACCATTACTTGCAGCGCACACCACGCATTTCTTGCACCACTCCTTCACGTCAGTAGTGCAGTTCACCCAGTAGAAACGCTCCCTAACTTTTCCCAGCGTCTTTGTTACTCCCAGGTGTCCGCCAGTGCTTCCATTGTGGATCTCCTCCAATACCTCTGGCACTCTGTTTCTGGGGACTATCAGTTGTTTTCGCTCTTCGGTACCATCTGATTTCCTCCAGAACGCGTTTTAAGAGTCCGTCGCTTAAGACGAGGGAATTCCACTGAGCCCAGTATGACTTTACGGTTGGTGAATACCGTGACACCTCCTCCCAAGTGGGTTTCCGATCTTCTTTCTTCCAATTCACAATTGGTTTCAGATTCGGGTCATTCTCTTAGTCTTTCAAAACCTTTTCCGACAGCCAATCATCGTTCACCGCCGTCGTTCTGTATACTAAGATGTCCTTTTCTTCTGCCCGCTGACAATGTTTGCAATCCTCAAAGCAGGGTCTTCTGGATAGCGCATCAGCGTTGCGGTGAACTTTGCCTGCACGATGTTCGGTGTCGAAATCAAATTCTTGGAGTCGCTCTATCCACCTGGCTACCTGTCCTTCAGGATTCTTGAACTGTAGAAGCCATTTTAGCGCCGCATGGTCCGTTCTCAGCAAGAATTTCCTCCCATACAGGTATTTATAGAAGTGTTCGACAGATTTCACTACCCGCCAGTAGCTCCCGCCTGGTAACACAGTAGTTTCGCTCAGGTTTCGACAAGGTTTTACTGAAGTATCCAATAACCTTCTCTTGGCCGTCCTGAATCTGAGACAAAACTGCTCCCAAACCTACATTACTGGCATCGGTATCCAAAATGAATTTTCCATCTGGGAGAGGATAGCTCAGGATAGGTGCACTCGTCAACGCTTCCTTTAAATGTCGAAACGCTTCACTGCATTCATCGTCCCATTGGAACCGTCTTTTTCCTTCCGTGAGTCGAGTCAGTGGCTTGGCAATATTGGCAAATCCGGGCACATATCGACGATAGTAAGTGCATAACCCGAGGAAACTTCGTAGATCATGCTTATTGCCGGGTACTGGCCACTCTCGCACTGTTTTGATCTTCTGGTCATCCACTGCCACTCCTTGACTGGAAACAACATGGCCCAGATACCTCACTTCCTTCTGGAATAGATGACACTTTTTCGGGCTAAGCTTTAGGCCAGAGGTTCGCAAACGTTGAAAGACCTCCTCCAGATTTTTCATGTGATCCTCAAAGGATTTTCCAACCACGATGATGTCGTCGAGGTATACAAGACATGTCTTCCAAGAGAGCCCTTTTAACACAGTTTCCATCAGCCTCTCGAAGGTTGCCGGAGCGTTACATAATCCAAACGGCATTACGGTAAACTGCCATAGTCCTGTACCCAGAGTAAACGCAGTTTTCTCTCGATCTCGTTGTGCCAACTCTACTTGCCAATATCCACTCTTCAAATCTAGGGTTGAGAAAATCTTTGATCCTGATAGAGTATCCAAGGTGTCATCGATTCTAGGCAATGGATAGCTGTCTTTCTTTGTCACGTTGTTTAATTGACGGTAATCCACACAAAATCTGGTAGAGCCATCTTTCTTCTTCACCAATACAATTGGTGAAGCCCACGGACTATTAGATGGTTCAATGACCCCATCTTTTTCCATGTCCTGCACGATTTTATCGGCTTCCTCGCGTTTGGCTAATGGCAATCTTCTTGCTGTTTGTCGGATGGGCCGAGCGTCGCCCGTGTCAATTTTGTGTCGGATTACATTTGTCCTGCCCTTTCCACCTTGCCCATCATCGAAAATATCTGCGTACTTAGTAATCAGACTCCTTAGCTTCGTCGTTTGATCACTTCTCAAGGATCTTGAGGACGATGATAGGAGGTTTGCTAACTCGCCTGTAATCTTCCTAACTGAATTTTCTTGAGCATCTAATTTTCGGATGACGGAGGAAACTGAGGAACAGTACCCTAAAACGATTCCTTTTCTTAGATTTACTGGGTGATGATTCAGGTTCATTATTCTCACCGGTACTGTTTTCTCGGTCAGCAACAGAGCTTTTCCCACAGCTATTCCCTCTCGCTACCTCGCCGTCGTGAGATCTTGGCTCAAACATCATTATATTTCCAACACACGGGTTACCGTCCAAATGAGCGTCCAAGATCATTTCACTTCGTTCTGGCACTGCCGTATCCTCTGCCAGTACAACTCGGATTGTTTCCTCCGTCTTTCGATGTAGTACGATTTCCTCGCCATTTATTTTCAGAACATTATTCTTGAAGTCCAGTTCAAATCCCTTGGTATTCATAATGTCCATTCCAAGAATAAGTTCATCCTCAATTTCAGCTACCAGTGCTCGATGTTCAAACGACACGTTTCCAATGACAATTGTGACGTTGGTCTCACCGCGAATGGTAGCGGGATCTCCAGTTGCAGTACGTAGTCGCCAGCTGGTCGGAGTAATTCTTGCCGCTGTTCCAACAATATCTGGTCTAATGATAGTTCTCGTTGCACCCGTATCTAATACCAACAGTCTCTCTTTTCCATTGACTAGTCCATCGACAAAAACACTATTAGATGGGTGTTGAAGAGATGCGACTCGTGCTATTTTCTTTGGGGCTTGCTTTTTTAGAGGTTGACGATTGCCCCTTACGGTCAACCTCCTTTAGTTTTCCGACGAGGGTGACGTTTCCTTATTTCTAGGGCAGCGACTACGGACATGTCCAACCTTACCGCAATTCCAGCACCGAATTTGCCTCTTTTCCAATATGCCCTCGACGACTCGCCTAATTTCTGCTTCATTGCAGGTTCCTTCTTCAACATCTTCCTCCATCTTACGGACCTTAGCTTGACCTCTGCAACTCTGTTTAGCGGCTTCGAATTCCAAAGCTCGCGCCAAAGCATCCACCAACTTGCTGGGACGAGCGAGAGTCAGAGCTTGACGGGTCTCAGTATCACGCAGACCATCTAAAAATGCCTGCACGGCTAGTCGTTCCATGACGTTCTCCGGCGTAGATGAATACGCCAAACGAACTAACCGCGCTATGTCCGCTTCGAATTCCTGCAGCGATTCGTTACTTTTCTGATAGCGGTTCTTCAACTGCGAATGGTAGACATGCTCGAGATGGGACTGACCATAACGCATTTCGAGGTGTTTAACTAGTTGATGGTAATCATCTTGTTCCTCCAGAGAAAGCGTCTGTAAAATATCTGTGGCGTCACCACGTAGCGCCAACGTCAGCGCTGTAGCCTTCTCTGCCAACGACCAACCATTTGCCCTCGCTGCAGCCTCAAATTGTCGTAGATAATTGACCCATGAGCTCTTACCATCAAACTGTGGTGGTTTCATACGAATTTTCGAAATTTCCACAGGACTGCTCAACTCGGGTTTACTCAACCTGTCAATGTCGCTACCAGGTGACTTCAGAGCGGTATTGACCACTCGTTGTTGTTCCCCACTTTCTAAATTCAGCGTTGCAATTTTTCTCTCTACTTCTAGAAACTTATTCTGGAATTCTTCTACGGTAACTAACTTATTTTCAATTTCCTCAAATTTTCCGTCCACATATTCGCCTATTTGTTTCTGGAGGCAACTAGAATTTTCCATAATTTTCTTTTCTAAAGTTGTATAATTTTCGAGTAGTTTTTTATCTAAGTTTTCTAATTTTCCAGATGTCTCCTCTAGCTTCTGTTGCAGGTTACTACCATTTTCTATTAGTTTCTGTTCCATCCCTCTTAAGTTTTGCTCCATCCCTCTTAAGTTACTAGAATTTTCAACCAACTTTTGCTCCATCCCTCTTAAGTTTCCAGACGTTTCCTCCAATTTCTGTTGCATTTGGGTGGCATTTTCTAAAAGCTTCTCTTCTAGATTTTTCTCCAAGCTTTGCAACGCCGAATTTATATCGCCAGCAATGTCGAATAAATATGTATTAGGGTTTTCACCTTCATTTTCCAAAGCTTCTCGAAGTCTATTTTGTAGATCGGCCTTTTTCCCTGTCGTCTCGCACTCCCGTTCTTCGAGTTCTCTTTTCAAATCCGCCACTTTAAGGTCCTTCAAAAATACCTGTCTTGAAGCCATTTCACTTAATTTATTTATCGCGAATTTATTTATTTAAATGTCTTTATTATTCAGTTTTTTTTTCACACTCACACCTGACACCAATGTAACGTTTTATTTATTTCGGGTTCGTGAGGTGTGAAAAATTAAACTCGCACTTTTAAACTAACACTATTTATTTAATTACTACACTACTGACTAACACTATTTAACTATACTAATTTATTTTTATACAATTTATATTAGAGCCTCTACGGAAAGCCGCGCCGGTATTTTAAATAGGAACTGAACTCTCCCGCGTCGAAACCCCGCGTTATATCTCCTAGCGGATATATCTCGAAGCTTCCGGCCGATTCCCGAACCATCGGGCAAAAGCCGCGATCTTTCGACGCGGGCGCTGCCCGCGTACGTCATCGACGTTCAGTCGGCTGGCTCATCGAAGCAGGCAGGGGCGGACTGGCCCAGCGTTCGTAACAATATTATGCAGTGGAATCGATCATGTCTTGAATTAGAACTATTTTAGAACTGTCATGTTCTGGAGTGTTTATTATTAAGAAAATCAAATATGGTAATCACGGCAGATGGCCACAAGACAGAACGCTTTTCAGGAATTTAAAACCGAATTTCCACACATAATCATGGATTTCGACCAGTTTCGCCAATTTTTGATTAGATCTCTGGCTTTGTTTAGAGAAACAGAAAGTGAAAATATAAAGGAAGGCAGTGGGAGGCCCAAAATCGCACTGTACAAAAAGTTGAAGTTAGACAAATTGTTAATAAACACCCACAAATCAAGGGGTTAAGCCAGCAAGTTAATGTAAACTACGTAACTTGCAATACACTCCTGAAATGTATCTGATTATGCAAGCTTATCGTTTACGCGCAGGGAAGTATTATTACCAAATGACCAACCACAGAGAGAATTTAGAAAACCTAGAACGGGCTAGAATTACAAATTTGAAAGAGATTACCACCCCCCCCCCCCTTACCAAGTGCTCACCAATGTTTTCGATTTTGTGAAAAGAAGAATGATAACACGTTTGGAAGTAAAAGGTGGTCATATCACATATTTAGTTCAAATTTATAATTTTAGGATTCCTTTTTTTTTTTTTTTGTTTTTTCTTTTAATTATGTATCTTGAAATGATAATGACAGTAGGTACCTAATGAAATTTCTATATTTATTAATAATTTACTAATAATTCAAGACTTTCAAGTATGTAAATAAGGTTATACAGTTGATCACTTATTTATAAATAAGCTTGGCGAGAACGAGATGTACCACAGAGGCGTACGTATCATAAGTACCTATATTACACGAAAGTAACTAGTAGCCTTCCGCACGTTTGCCATAATTTATTATGAAATTATATCATACTATTCATCACATTATATATAGCAGAGGTTGTACCACGGGACTACTGGAATAAATACGAATTGAGGTGACCCCCGCCACAGGCTACGTGAGTTGCCTATGTGTTGCGTTAGCGTATGCTAACTTTATTTGTAAGTAAAGTATGTGTTAAGTACTGAAAAATGAGATTTACTGAACGAGTAAATTTGACCAAGCACCAGAGGCAGGCAGTCCAAGAAGGATGTTCAAATATTACCACGAAAATAGAAAATTTTAGTAAGATAAGGAATAATTATAATTTTCCTAATTTCAATAACGTGTTTTTAATATCCACAATGATAATATGTAAAATAAATGTTCTATATCAAACTGTTTTAATGACATTATCATGCAGTAATGGTTGCTATGATGTAAAGTTACCAATGATAATGGTAAAGTTACCAATTGTGTATCAAATCAATTCGTGTATATATTGTATTGAGCAGTTTAAGTCTTGACATTTACTGATCCGAACTGGTAGTTAATGATCAAAAAAATGGGTAATACCATATCCAAAAATGGGCAACAAAATAGATAATTATCGATTATAATCGATAATCGACAAAATAACTGGAAATTCCAAAAGACGCATATGTAAACGAAAATTACGTAGAATTAATTAATACTTATGATTTTAGCATGTATAAATATGTAGGTATGTACAATATTTCAAATGGGGAAATTTAACTCGTTTATCCCCCTGTACCTCGCCAACACATATTCTAAATAATCTAAATACCTACGTACATACGTACGAGGTGTGTAAATTAAGTAATGAGACTGGCAACGTAGCGCCCGATCTAGCAACACTGCAGAAACAGGACTTGGAAGGACAGCAGGACATGTAATGCACCTTCAGTACAAATTTGAAGTTGTTAGAGTCATTTGTTTGTTCTTTGTGACTATTTTCGTAAACCGATTTTTTTTCTAGTGCGTTTTAAAAATGAATGACATTAATTTTAAGCAACGGTGTGCTATCAGGTTTTGCTTCAGACTTGAACACAGCGCAACGGATACTTTTGCAAAACTTCAACACGCCTACGGAGACAGTGGTCCAGGGTTTCGGTGGTTTAAGGAATTCTCAGAAGGAACCCTGCTGAAAAAACGAACAGAAACGGACAGAGCGTGTGCGTACACGTTCTGAACGTTTCTATACGTTTTTGGTGCAATTTCAGACAGAAACGGACAGAAGGTGATTATTCATGCAACGGACAGACTTATCCGTTTCTGTACGTCTTTGTACGTATGGTATACTCATCTCTGTACGTTTCTATTCGTTTTCGTACGTAGCGTATATTGACCCGCTGTACATTTCTAATATTTTCTGTGCGTTTTTATACGTAATGCACATTCATCTCCAATACGTTTCTGAACGTTTCTGGCTGTGTTTATACGTAGAATACATTTGCCTTTGTACGTTTTTAATCGTTTCTGTAAGTTTCTGAACGTCAGCAAAAGATAACAAGCGATGAAATCCGGAAACAGTTAGAATACGGTCAAATACCTGGAGTACGTACAGAAACGGATAGTTGTGTCCGTTTCTATCTCTTGAACGTACAGAGACGCACAGTGTGGTGTGTCCGTTTCTATACGTTTCTGTTCGTTTTTTTCAGCAGGGAAAAGAATCTATTAAAGATGAACCACGCAGAGGAAGGCCTTCATCTTCAAAAACCGATGAAAATGTCGATTGAATACGGGATCTTGTGCGTTCAGTTCGTCGGTTGAGGACAAGAATGATCGGGGGAGAGTTAAATTTGAATCATATCACTGTTCATCAGATTTTGACCAACCGATTGGGGATGAGAAAAATCTGCGCTAAAAAAAATATTCTAAAAACCTTCCGCAGGAACAAAATCTGATGAAAAAGGATATCAGGAGACAACGGTGTCTTGACTTTTTTACAATCGATTTAAAATGATCTCCATTTTATGGAACTTGTCATTACTGGTGATGAGACTTGGGTGTTTGAGTATGACCCGGAAACCAAGCGTTAAAACATGGAATGGCACACTTCAATCTCTCCAACACCCAAAAAGCAAGAATGAGCAAGTCGAAGATCAAATGCATGCTGATTTGCTTTTTTGATAATCAGGGAATTGTCCACAAAGAGTTTGTGCCTCCAGGTCAACAAGTAAATCAACACTTTTACAGAGAGGTTCTTGAAAAACTTAAACAAGAGTAATGCGTGTGAGACCAAATGTCAAGAACAACTGGATGTTGCATCACGACACTGCGCCTTGTCACACAGCCATTTCAGTAAACGAGTTTTTCGCCAGTAAAGACATTCCTGTGGCTCAGCCTCCTTATCGCGACTTGAGTCCTTTGACTTTTTTCCCATTCCGAGATTGAAAAAAAAAAAACACCTCCAGGGATGTCATTTTGGGACCATAGAAAATATTTATATGGCTGTAACAGACCAGCTGAAGGCAATTCCAGTATATGATTTCCAGCACTGCAATGGGAAATGGAAGAACCGTCTCCAGCGCTGTGTGGCTTCCCAAGGAAATTATTTTGAAGGAGACAATACTGAATTGTACATCTATTCGAATTAGAAGGAATTAAAAAAAACGTCTCATTACTTAATTTACACACCTCGTATACTCGTATATACAGTGCGGTCCATATGTACGGAATAAATTCATTTGAAGCGTGATGCTTTTTGAAAATATACTGAAAGAGGTCGAATCTTACTTTGAACTGCTACTTTTTAAAATGAAAATATCCGCCCCCCCCCTTTCATGACGTGGTAATCCTCCTAAAAACTTTGAATTAGGAAGGGAGTCGTGCTGCACCTCGTTCGAAAGGGTTTTCGATTTTCTTTTCAGCAAGATATAGGTATTTTACATTAAGATACATGTATTTTAGTTACATTTTGAAAAGGTAATATATCAAAAATTGTAAATGCCTTGTAAACTCAGTAGAGGTGTTTGTTGCTGATATTGTTGATAACAATTAAGTACCTACATCTTTGTTTCTGCGACTTTTAAAGAAATAAATCATCCTTTTAAAGTTCAGTTGGTTCAGAAGCTAAACCGAGGATAATTCTGATCGTAGATAAGAATCCTGTGAGATAATGTTGAACAGAATGCTAGCAATGAACAGTTTATAATATAGTATATACATATAGTATATATAGAACTTGTATATACTATATACATTTTTTAAAATGGAACCGTTTATAAACAAAACTTTTCATCAGTCTGTATCAGAATGGCCGGCCGCGCGGTTCATAATCGTAATGTAGTTGTTGCGTACTGGTGATCTGCAGAAGCGTAATAAAAGAAAAGGAGATTTTGGGTTCATCCGTTCATCAAGAACAACCAATCACGTTCAGCTTTTGTTGTAGCGCAAAAGATGATGAAAAGTTCAAAAGCTTTTATAGGACGTCAAGGGAACTCTTTAATAAGCTGGCCGAAAAACTTCGTCCAGTAATCAGAAAGAAGGATACAAACAGGAGGAGATGTATATAAAGAGTCGCTAAAGAGTTTGCACGCAACTGACAAGCTAGTCGTTTGCGAGTTGGTCGTTTGCGAGTTGATCCCAAGTCGCGTTGCAGTCGCATCAGTGGACGAGGTTCAGTTCAGTAGCGTATGTCCGCCTGTGAAGCGACCCCCCGTTCAACTCTCGTGATATTTTTTTAAATCAGATCGCAGTCGCGTTGCGCCGGTGGACCAAGGGCCTTATTGTTATGTGACATATTTATCATCAGTAACATTTTACATTTTCAAAATTTATTTTTCGGTTAATAATACGCAAAAGTAAAAAACTTTGCACTGCTGAAAACAGAATTAAAATCTCTTTCTAACGCGATACCACATGACCCCCTATTTAATTTAAATGTTTTGGGAGGTAATCAAAATTCGGTAATAAGTCGGCAACGCAAGGCTCGGCACTATACAACTCTATGATAATGAAAATATAAACCGTATTTTAAATGCTACACTTCTCGTTCTAACAACAAGCACAGGTGATGAGAAGGCCGTCTTTCCAACGGCCGGTCCGTTGTTCAAGTCCCGGCCGGGGTAGCGATTTTTAATTGTCTCGCTTTCTCCGTCAGGGCTTGATATGCAACCACTAATACACTAGTGTATAGATGTGGATGCATAGATGCCAATCCAACCGCACATGCCCTAGATTTGGTAATGTTCTGAGTTTTCTGGGTTTCCTCAGAACTGTAAAGCAAATGCGTTACCGAAATAATCTTAAGTCGCTCCCAGTGCGCCATGGCAAATAATAATAATAGCCACTCCTTCCCGCACCGGTCCCTGAGAGGACCTAAGGGGTTACTCTTCGGAGTAATTATAGGGTGAGTATTATTATTATATTATTATTATTATTATTCCCTCACTACCTTTGATGCGTGTGCGGTTGCTTTCTTATCTGTCGTCTTACTTCTGTTTGTCCTTTTTCATAACTGGCCGATGTCGGCTTTACACACAGGGTATACGCATTTCGTTCCCGTGCTACATACGGCATTGACCCCTTCCCTAACACTCTTCAGAGCCCGCACATGCGCTGTAGTACGCTATCCCTATTCTTGTCAGCGCGGGAACGCAGGAGACTTATAGAAATTTACACGCGGGCACGTAAACATTCTGAAGCCTACTTATTACATACATAACTATGGACCGCACTGTATGTGTGTATGCATATAAGTATGTGACTATAACGACAACAGGTAATATAAGTATAAATACAACATATTGGGAAAACGTTTCAAAATATGTGAGGGCTATTTTATTAGGGTTATTTTATTTTCTTCAATGTATATTGAGAATGTCGCCATGATTTGCCACTGACATTTCTAATTTGATTCACTTTTACAAAAAATGTAAACCTTGTTTATCGAGTTTAATAAAAAGATCTTTCTTGCTCGGCCTTTTTTCATTATTTTATTAGTGGCTCTACAACATGGAATCCAGATGGCTTAGGGAGAAAAATGTGAAAAATAAACATCATTCAAATAAGCAATTCAAATAATTAATCAAAATCAAAAAAAAATTATATAAACATCGTTATTTCAATTGTGTGGAAATTAAATAAAATGGAGACCTGTGGGGATCTTACCTTTTGTTTTATTTTTTTCGAAATATAAGGAATTTTCGAAATGATGAGAGTTTCTTATCACAATTTTATATTTTCGAATATTTTCACTTTTTTATTTCATTTTTAATGTGGTGTTAACACTCAAATTTAAATAAATTCTTTTAGGCACACCTCAAAAAAGGTTGCTAGTAGATAATAAGAAACCGGAAGCGATCAACATAGGAGGAATTGGGGTAGAATTATTAGGAGCAAAACCCACCGAAGGTTGTATAACCAAAAGTAGACATAAATATTCAAATATTCTCAATCTTTTTTTAATGTATACTTATAACTTTTAAAGACAATTTTTCCAGTACCTATTTTTTTAAAACCTTTCAGTTTTTTTTAACTTTTTGAATATTTATTTAGAGTAGGTAACATTTCACTCAACCAAAAACCTCTCTCTCTAAAAAAATTAATTCTTACAAGTTTATTTATGACACTCATTTAATAGTTTACTATTTGCATCCAATAAATTACATTGTTTGAAATTATTTCCTTATTAAAGATTGGCCCTTATCTATAGAAAGTAGTACCTGCCTGCAGTAGTGCCTGAGTAGAAAAATATCTATTTACATATATATATTATATAATTATAGTACAAAGCATGTGCAAACAAGAGCGTAGCCAGGGGGAGGGGGGCGAAAGGGGCTATCGCCCCCCACCCCCCCCCCTCGCCCCCCCAAATGGTCAAGTAAAAACCAAAATGGTCGGAGGATTGCGCTTGCCGTTGCCTCCAATGACCTTTTTTTGCTTTTTTGTTTAATCTGCATTGGATGCCCCCCCCCCAAAAAAAAGAAAAATACTGGCTACGCCCTTGTGTGCAAAACTAATTACTGTATTCGTTTAGAACAAATTGATTAAAAACGAGGATGTAGTACCTTTAAGCTATTTGCATATAGTATGTACATTTTTTTAATTAAATCTATTTAAGTATATGTGCTGGTTGCTGTTCTAGAAAGTTCACTTTGTTTCTCGGTATTCATTCTTCAAATTCCTTTTTTTGTAATTTATCTTAGCCACAGTATTTTATTTTTATTTTATGTCGATTCTTTATATCGATTTCTTCATAAACGTAGATACATATTGTACATACATTAATACATACGAGTAGGTACTTGTATTATTGACAATTAAATTCCGTGTGCCTACAAAGGATTTTCTAAAAGATAATTTAGGAAATAATGTCAATATAAGGTCTGTTGGGGTAAGTGCGTTTTTGGGGTAAGTGCGACCATTTGTATTTTTTTACAAAGACGGAAGGAGTGAGACGACAGATAAGAAGCAACCGCACACGCATCGAAGGTAGTGTGAGTGATAAGACGAGTCTTCTCACCTCTTGCGCTAGTCGTTAGAAAGAGAAGTGTAGCATTTGTCCTTTTTCACAACCGGCCGATGTTGGCTTTACACAAACTGTAGAAGAGGTAACACCATGAAAATATGTTCGTCAGGGACCTATTTTAACAGTTCTGAACTGGCAACCGTGTGCGACACTTTAGCGCGTCTATCAAAATTTGAACATAACCTACTTGTTTGAACAGGATTTAAACATATCTCTAGAACAAGAGGTTAAAATAGCAGAAGTATGCGATGGAAATGGGAGGGTTTGGACTGTCAAGGAAATAATTACTTTGAGAAAGTCGGAGAGTACGTCAAAATAAATAATTTAAATAATAAATTTAAAGATGACGTCTTAGGATCCGATTGGTTTTTAGCTTTTTGCAAAATGCATAGACTTTCGATAAAAAAAAACCTCAGGCAGTTGAGATTGCCAGGAAAAACTGTAAACTGTATGGATCCTTTCATCATATACAATTATTTCGGTCTTTTAAAGAAAGGGGCGAGCTTTTGCGTAGATGCCAAAAACAACTATAATACTAAAGGTCCTGGACGAGAAAATACAACAATGGTAATGTCTTGTAGTGCTGCGGGATCAAAAAGGAACACCCTTAATACATTTTTAAGGCCTTCATGTTTATGATGAAATGAATGATGAAATCATGTTTATGATGAAATGAAAACCCTGAGACAGTTTACGCAGCAACTAAGAATGTTGGATGAAGACAGAAGAGTTTAACAATTATTTTAGTAAAGTTTTACTCTCTGACTTCAAAGACAAACGCCACATATTACTGATCTACGATGACCATAGTACACACATTAGTATCACACTGATTGAGAAAGCCTTACAAGAACAACTAACTATTTTAAAACTTCCATCTCACTCCAGCCATCACCTACAGCCATTGGATTTATCTGTGTTTAAGCCAGACCGATGCTCAGCTCGTCAAATGGTAACGTCAATATCCAGGAAAAAAATACTAAAGAAAACATTTTCAAGGTTAACTAAAACGATCTGGAAAGATACTGATCCGTTAATAATACAAAACGGCTTTAAAAGAGCAGGGATTTACTCAATGAACGATCAAGTGATTCCATCAAACAAATTCGATCCTTCGGCCTACAAAACAGTATAACAACAGCGGATAACAAAATACAACAGCGAATACAGCTCCTAGTTGTTTGACAGATGATCAAATTTCATGGCTATCAGGTGTCCAAGATCACAAAGACGGTAGCACAGACATATCAAACGTCCAAAAACCTGAAGACGATATATGTGAAAGTAATCAGGTTGTGGAAACTGTAGAATTAGAACAACACAAAACCAAATTCTGTTCCATCTGAGCAAATAGTGGTCACTTTAAAGGAATAAAAAAAACGATCAGACTGGGCAAAAATCTAAGAAGAGAATAGCGTTAGGAGCAGAAGTAATTATTAGACAAGATGTTTTATTACGTTTAAAAGACAGAGAAGACTAGGAGAATAAATCAAAAGAAAAGAAGAACAACACTAAAAAACAATTAACAGAAGCAAAAATAAGGAAATCATCCCAAACGAAAACCTTTACAGCGAAATAGCATTCCCGACAGCGACATTGGTGAAAATGCAGATACCATTGAATACAAAGAAGAAGACCGGGAAATATGGACGAGATAGCTCAACAAATTGAATAAGGAGAAAGAGAAATTAGGTACCGGAGAAATCACTAAGAATTTATCAGACAACAAGAAAAAAAAGTTTTTCCAGCGTAGGAAATTCGTTACATTAAAATAAAAAACAAATCAATATTAATGCAGCAGATGTTCAAAATGCATGCCCCCAGCATGTTTTTGAGCCTTTTGACACGACAACAATAAATTATAAAACCAAAATGAATAAAACAATTATTGTAAATAACAGTAATCTGTAAAATGAAGAGAATCGCAGTAGAGATAAAAAAAAAAATATTGGTGATGTCTAAACTGCTTTATTTTTTGTATTATGTTAATTATGGTTGAGTATATTTTTTATATATAGTAGTATTTGTATTACTCATGACAAAAAATATCGCATCTACCATCTAGAACAAGACTACATGTTTTGATTCGTGTTGATTATTATTTTCATATACACGCATACGAAATTATTCACATATGTATGTTGTTATACAGTTTATTGTGACTAAACCACGGGTAATTTAACTAAGAGGTCGGGGTCATAGGCTATTTAAATAATGCACTAACTCTGCGTCAACTGAATTTGTTATGATAGAAGAACATATGATCGTCGTCTTGCTGTTTTAAGCAAGAACTTGTATGATACTATTTTTTAAGGGTTTGATTGAATTTTAAACGGTTTGGTTTGCGTCCAATGTGCATTTTTAAATTAAATGAATTTCATTTAAATGCGCATTTTCAAATGAAAATTATCGGTAGAGACATCATTATTAGATAGATATTAAAACAAACAAAATCGATGAAAGTGGAGAAAATTTAAATAGACGGAAAAACATTTAGTAAACTAGCTAACCCGTTTCCCCGATTTCATGTCTTAAAATTTTTGTTTGACGTAATAGGTATTTAATTAGAGTAATTTCAAAACACGAATTCGATACATTCATTCCTTCAAAATACGTTTAAATAATTAAAATTGCCTTTCTAAAATCTCGAGATTTTATGCAAAAGATTAAATGAATTGCCAGTCTGTCTGTTTGATGCATTCGATAAAAAAAACCAGTCTAATTTATGTTTAAAATAAGTTTAAGATTTAATACGTTATTATACTTTGATGAGATCTGGAATTGAATAGATTCCGAACTGATGTAACTAAAAGTTTCAGGGTTAAATAAAGATTTTTTTCGTCTATTGGTAATTTCCAATTATTGTTTTAAAATATTAGCAATATTTTTTGCTTAATCAGTTCGGAACTTATGATGAACACAGTTTAACACGTGTATTGAGATTAGTTTGAAAAAATAATATAATTTAGTATTAATTTGAGAGGCAACATATGTTACGGTTACTTGGCGGTTATTTTAGGAGAATATTGTTTTTTTTTTCACTAAAGTCGCTGTGTGTCCTGGTTAGCTGTATAAAATTATCTAGCTGGTATGTAACCTAATTAAAAAATGTGGCTTTCAGCTAGTTTGTAAACTATCTGCAGGGTTTGAATGAAGCATGATGTCCATATAAAAAAAATTGATTTTGCGTTATATAGGTAAGTAACCTAGTAAATAAGGAAAAATATCAGATATTTCATAAATTAACCAGTGAAATATGTTGTGTTACTAATATTAATTTTATGCTATATCCAAATCTTAATAGTTTACAAATTAACTAAAAACAATTGTTATTGTGTACACGTTCTCTCTAATTTGTACTTTACATATCAACCTGACAATATAATAATATCATAACTATAAACTAATCAAAACACGAAGCTACTTAAAAGTAAAAAATAATATTCTACTAAAATAACTAGTCGTTTGGTTATTTTGTATACTATCCAGATATTTTATAAATTGGCCAATTAACTACTTTAACATACATATATACATTGTGTCAATTTGCACACTTTCCGTCCTTAATATTGTCCTTCTATAATAATATTGAAAATCGGAAAGATACGTCAAATTTATCAAAAAATCAAACGTCTAAACTAAACTTTTCTCCTGTTCCAGGAAATAATGTCAATCATATCTAAATTTATCTATTAAAACAAAAATCAACCAAACTATGTATGGGATTCCCTGAAAACTACTAGGTACTCAAAAAATAATAAATTAGGGTACATATAATTGGAAGGAGATTTAAACGAGATTTAAAATTATGTACCAATTGACCCCTCTCCCAATTTACGATTTTAAGGGAAACATTACCCCAATTCGTGGTTCAAATATTAATTTAAAGTGCCTTTCTTGAAAATAAAATTGACGTGACATTTCTGATTTTCAATGGTATTTACTGGAAGGGCGACAATACGGGCGGAAAATTTTCGAATTGACACCGTGTATAATACACAGATTACAGATGTATTCATGTTAAATTACCTTAAACTGTTTTGCAGTTGCATAAAAAACTTGCACTAGTTTGTATTCCGTTCAAGTCAAGTTCAAGATCGACTCTGGCCGAAAACTATACTCCTTCGACAACTGAATATCGTAAACAATTGAAATTAAACGCCTGTACTGCTTGATTAATTGTTAGTGTTTTTTTTTTGGTTTTTTTTATTATCGTAATGCCTGAAATCTTGAACGTAGTTAACTACCGCATGAAACGGATAAATAACAATGAATCAGTGATATACGTTCAGCGCTGCTTTTTGTACTACATTCCGTATTATACCACATAACAATCATTTACGTATTTGTAGATTTGTACTCTTTACATGCTTTGGTGGCTTTTCAAGGAAGTCAAATTAACAGACATCTTTAAGTTTTATGCAGGTATTGGACTTCAGAAATGACGTGCTTCGCTACAACCTGTATGGTGTTTGACTTCATATGTATGTTAAAAGAAAGTTTGATCTTTGATATGGTGAAGGAAACGGGAAGGAAAAGACTGATATCCAAAAGCAGTAATATTTGAAAAAGTATGCTTGCCTCTTGTACAGAGAACTGATATAATTTTATTAGTAATACTGAATTACTTATACGAAGAGAAACTCAATTTCTGACGGGGAAAAAGTTTTCATACAGTAACCGTAAGTAACATCAAAGCAATAGTACTTACTTACTACTTACATACTTACCTAATATTTTGTTTCGAAACCCTTTAGAATAATAATAGCATGTAATCTCCGGAGAAGTGAATTTACAAAATTTTGAGTCACACTTGGAGATGTTTTACTCCTGCATCAAAACAGTCCTTGGACTTATGACACAAGATATTTTAGGTTTTCGAATTCTGAGGTCCAGCTTTTCCATAGATTTTGGATAAGGTTTATGTCTGAAGACTGTGAAGTTGTTGACAACAAGTGTGGGACAACAGTATACAACAATCACTGTCAAATTAAGTAAGACGTATGTTTGGGGTCATCATTAAATAGACATAATATGTGTTTCATAATACCTTCAATAAATATTAGTTTACCTGCACCATTTATTGACAATACGAGTATAATGTACTGTTGGATGACGTTCAACCATATTTTATTTTCTTTCGATCAATTATAGAATCATGGGTTTGGTTTAATTTCGAATATAGATATCGTTTAGAAATGTGAAGAGAAAAGTTCATTAAGTGGAACAGACGCAAACGTTGCCGTGGAGTTTGACAAATCAGAGCGAACTATTACCACTCCAGTCCTTGGCTTCCGCGGTACAGGGGCTTGGTTCTCATTGAAATGGGGAGGGTACAATACACCAACAAATGCGAATCGGCTCAATACGTCTTCACTGACCTGCCCGCTAAGTGGGACGTGTCTGTTAAGTGTGGCAATTATAGCTGTCCTATTCTATCCTTCACTTCGGTCTTACTGCCTTTCTTTTTCTTGACTGGTTACTAATTTAAGAATACATACGATATATGTAAATATCTGGCTGTGTCATTATGGTATCGACCTCAAAATGACTTTTATAATAGACTCTTAAGATTTGTATGTAATTATCAAATTGTGAGTCAGAGTGAGCGTATAGAAATATGAATTAGAATACATATGGACATATCTGCAGAGCCTTTTTTTGAAAAAATGTTTAAAAACAACGATACTTAAAAACAGCAATATGATTCTACTGGCAAATAATTGTTGATGGCCGATTTTGTTTATTTATTTATTGATTTATATAAATAAATAGTTTACAGAATTCAATGGTTTTTATTATGCAAGAGTAGGTAAAAATAGAATAGGCTGGTAACCAAAATCTGTATCCAGTGGCGGTGCGTGATATTTCAGTTAGCCATATCTTGAAAACGACGCATGGGACCCACTTCACTTTTTAGGTGATGACTATACACCTCTTACAGAAAGGATTTATAGTGAAAAAATCGTCAGTAAAGTTTGCGAAAAAATTTTTCAAAAAACACTGGAGCACTCCCTGTGTTTCTCAGTAACGCTCTGTGGGATATTTGCAGTATATTTTTTTCATAATCTAGAAACAAATATAAGGAGACGTTTTTCGATTTGTTGCAAAATATTTTTTTTTTCAAAAAGTTATGACCATTTTAATTTTAATTTTATAGGAACATTTTGTTTCCCAAAATTAAAATAGCCATAACTTTTTGAAACAAAAAATATTTTGTAACAAATCGAAAAACGTCTCCTTATATTTGTTTCTAGATTATGAAAAAAAAATATACTGCAAATATTCCACAGAGCGTTACCAGTGCTCAGTGGAATTGCTCCAGTGTTTTTGAAAAATTTTTCGCAAACTTTGCTGACGGTTTTTTTCACTATAAATCCTTTCTGTAAGAGGTGTATAGTCATCACCTAAAAAGTGAAGTGGGTCCCATGCGTCGTTTTCAAGATATGGCTAACTGAAATATCACGCACCGCCACTGTCTGTATCTAATTACACAGCCACACAAAAAAAATCGACTTTCGGGCCCAGAGATCAAACCATGAGGACTATACGTTTTTGGGTCGCTGAATCCAAATCCGTGGTCCTT
This sequence comes from Aromia moschata, assembly GCA_029963805.1. Lineage (NCBI taxonomy): Eukaryota > Metazoa > Arthropoda > Insecta > Coleoptera > Cerambycidae > Aromia > Aromia moschata. The sequence continues at coordinate 263,547 of JAPWTK010000114.1, forward strand.
TTAACCCCAGCAGCTCAGGATTTTTCATAACCTCAAAAAAAATCGATACTCTAAACGATTAAACCATATAACCTTATGACTCAAGCTTCCAACGCTAAACCTAATTAACAAAATCCCATAAACATGAAACCAGATGATATTCCAACCTAATAAGCTCATGAACCTAATCCCCCATAGCTCTATAACCCCATAACCCCTTAACCAAGGGAAGAAATCGTAAGCAATCTGTATCACTGCAAAACATCACCTAGCTGAGGACTCCTTGAAAACCCAAGTACTTAAACCCGAAAACTCCCATAACCCTACAACCCCATATCCCCATAACCTTATATTCGTAAAACCTCATAACCACATGACCCCTGCCATGACGGCATGAAAGCCGTAATCCAGGGACTCAGCCGGATAACGGGCTCACTCTGTTGCCCGCCGTCACCGCGAGGAAGTGCTCTGGTTGCAGGCACACGCAAGAAGGGTTTAAGGAATGAACGAATCCCAGTCCCGTAATTCAAATTGCTTATGATTTATTCCTTCGGTTATGGGGTCATGTGGTTAGGAGGTTTTACGAATATGGGGTTATTGGGTTGTAGGGGTATGGGAGTTTTCGGGTTTAAGTAATTGGGTTTTCAAGGAGTCCCTTGACCCAAAAACGCAAAACACAGCGACCCAAAAAACGTATAGTACTCATGGTCTGACCTTTGGACCCGAAAGTTGATTTTTTTTTTGTGGCTGTGTTATTAGAGTTCCGAAATGTGTGCTACAACGCAGGGTCGACACCATAAAACTCTATGATAATGAAAGTATAAACCGTATTTTTAAGCGCCTTGTAAATTATATACGCGTGTATTTCTTGTCCCTGCATACGTACGCCACTGACCGATCCTGCTAAGGCGCCAGGAACCCCGTATGAGCAGTAGTACGCCATCTCGGTGCGGGAGGGCAGGATAGTCTAACGCAGTTTAACACGCGAGGAGGCAAACATTCTGAACACTACTAATCATAGACTTAGTAGGTAAGTATAGACTGTGTTTGCCATAGTAAAGATCTTGGTAGGGATGTACAAGAATTAGAAAGAGATTGTCTGTTTAGACCAGTAGTCTGCTCTTCGGTTGATTGTGCTGTAGTGGAGGAATAGCGATGATGTTTCAGCCACTCGGCCAATTCCCCTCCATTGTTTTTTTAACCCCACTACACCACAGTCAGACGAAGAGGAGAATACTAGTCTAATCAGTTTGTGTTTTCTAATTCTTGTACATCTCCACTCATCGAATCAGCAATCTATATTTACTTACCTACGATTTTAATAACATATTTGACAAGTTAGTCTTATTTAATTGCTTGAACTATAAAAACATTTTTTAAGTTAATTATTTTAATTCGTGTTTATGAAGGTAGGTAGATATCCACAAGTATAATAGACTGTAAAATTGTTAGGGGGAGATTGGAGTAAGGTGATGACACTAAGGAAAAATGATTACTTACTAGAAGTAGAACTTATTTTTATAGTAAATTAAAAGATAAATATCTATTATGAACAGAAATCTGAAATGTAGGTATATATAATATACCTAATGAAGAAAAACACACCACTCTTTTCGACTACAATAAATAATAACTAATGAAACGTCATAGGTAGAATGACGAATAAGATAAGTTAACTGAGAAATGAGAATAATTCCCGTTCACTGTTATTCGTCGATATCACTAAATAACACATGTATTAGGTCTCATCAGTATGATATATCTGACTGGATAACGTGTGATATACAGGACAGCCCTTTAGTGCGTCTAAATAGGACTCTGATAAATAGGTTTGATAAGGTTACCAACCACTAGATATCGTTCCCGGGAGCACACCGTAAAATGAGCATATTTATTCTCCTGGCAGGGACATAAGCCAATACTCTCGCTCATCGTTGTACGTCAGATATATATCACTGATGAGACAATAAGGTCGAAATCCAGATTTATGATTTCTGTCGACGACGGTGAATGGTAAATGAGAATTATTCTCACTCTACTTTATTTTAACGGACCTACCGGCATCACCGGCACCGGCAACACATCACTAACGGTAGTTAGTGATGTGTTGCTGGGAACGACATCTAGTGGTTGCTGATCTTGTCAAAACCCACCGAAACAGGTTTAATTCTATTTAGGTGCACTAGAGGTTTTATATGTCACCGCTTTAAGTTAATTATAGATAAATATCACAACGAAGGTCACCATAACTCCCATAAACAACATATACACTACATTCAAAGTCTTCCTACATTTCAATCAGTTTACATATGACATTATGCACTAAATGTTACTATTTCACCAGTTTGAAGTTTATGGGTTTGCTTATCGAATAGCGTATACTGTCTCATTATTCAATCTCCTTCGGTTTCGTAGGTAGGAATATAATTTCCTTGAATTTTAAACGATAGGTACGTATTTTATTTAGTTCATTAAGTTGAAGAGCTGTAAAGATAAAATCGCGAATTATCATCAAACTGACTTGAGTTAAAAACGTAACCAACAACAACAATCCAATATTTATCAATATTCCATGTTTAAATGACGAATAATAATATACCTTAAATGAATAAACGTATAATAATATATGTATGTTATCCATTTTATATACATATTTTTTGCATCTCTCATCTCACTCAGTTTATTTTACCCCGATTTCCCCCATTTTTCGTGTTTACAATTTCAGTTTTTAAAAACAGCGGAAGGTTAGAAAAACATAAACAAGTATGGTTGTTGTAAACTGACATTAAGCATAATAAAAATAAATGACACCTAAGCGAAATTCAAGAAAATCAGAGCATTTTCCTTTAATGTAAAGCGTGTATATTAATAATCTGGATGTAGAAGAAGTAATTTGTTAAAAAAAAAAACAGATATGTAACTGTGGTATTGGTTTAATTACCTAGTATTATACAAAGTAATTAATTACTTACCTAAATGTTTATTATTACTATTGCTACTGTATATGAAATGAGTTTGTTGCATTTTTTATCTTTGCCATGCATACATGCTTCCAAGCCTGATAATAATACCACACAATCAGCTATTATTATTTTAACAATAAACATTCCCATAAGACACAGTACCTATCTTACGACAACATCAACACTTACTGTAACTCTCTTCGACTTTTATACACTTCCTCGTTTTTCGCAGTTTTTTTCAGTTTGTTGTCACACAAATATAACTTCAATTAATTCAAAACCGCGAATCACAGCATCTTGAAAATTGGCATTAACAAAAACAACACTACGAACACTACCGACCGACGTAGACCATGGGATTTGAGTAAAATCCGTCGGCAATTCTCATACAGGATGACCTTCCTTTCCCCCTACCACCAATGCCGCCGTAGAAAATTTAAAAAACCGCAAAATTATCCTGTAATTCATACTTACACTATTATCGCGATCAGAAAAGTGTGATGATTGTCGATGTAGGAACTGTAAATTATATATTATATAGGTACATATACATTTATATTGAAAAAGAGTGCGGTAATTAACTTTTTCCGCGGTGTCTATCAATGATTGGAACAAATTCTGTGATTAATAGAGAATTCGTATGAAAATTTCGTTGGTAAACACGGAATACACGACCGCCTACCATTTTAACACTTAGGTAAGACGACGTGCTTGTTGAATCTGATATTAAACTATTGGGCTCGTATTTCGATAAATAATCTCTAGAATCAGTTGACATATTCCCATTGCGAAGAGTTATTTTAAGTTCTTTTCTTAGATTTAAGAGTAAATAAGAGTTTATAATGGAATAACAACTATTCCTATATGTAGCAAATATACATTAGTATTGTTTCAGATTTCATCTCCAAAGTTAGTTTATGCGTGTATTGTAGATGAGATGACGATTCGTCTTTTTGTCACATCATTGAATTAAAAATATTTTAGTTTCGTTTTTACATTCTTTCCTATATTGTTTTTATTAACAGCGATTTTACTAAAAGCGGTTTCTGGTTATCAAGTTATGATTTACGACAGTAAAAGTAAAAAAGGTATCCATGGGAGATTGATTTATTTTTCTGCTGTTGCATCTATATCAATTTATATAGTAGAAACTTGTCAGAAATATATCACGCCTTCATTCTTTCAGTGAAGAATGAAAATCATAACCTATTTTTAATTTTCAGATGTAAACAGTATCTTTTAAATATTTTTAATTATATGGTTTTAAATATTCAGTCCACAGGTTTGTTTCTAAATGAATCGGTTTTTTTCTATTGATAATTTTTTTCAAAGAAACCCAGATATCTCCAATCTGGATGATGCGTTTTTTTAAGGTGTTTTTTTTTTCGATAAATAAGATTGTATTGGGTATATATGAGCTTTCAAATACACTCAGCAGCTTATATTCATTCTCCTGTGGTAACTAAAAATAAAAATAATCTCCCTTCTTTAAATATGTCAAAATAAATAAATGACTATTATAATGCCTTTTCATCAGTTACTTGATTTGAAGATATTTCTTCAAAGATGAGTTTTTTTTGGAACATAAAATAACTTCTGTTGGTTTAATATAATCGACTTATATTTTATTCACTACGTGTCACTTTACTAAGAATATTATAGAGAGAGCTAAAGTTAAAATGCAACGCCAGATTGTAACACATTTAAATTATTTACCTTGAGTTATCCGGTCTTTCCTTTTTATGTAAATAATGTTCTAGCATTGATGACACATCTTTTGAAAATCTAGTAGGTACAAATTAAAATGCAGAAATGCATTCATTTATACTTTTTACCTCATTTCATTGTCAAAAACATGAATGCTGCTGATATCATTGAGTGTCTCTAATTGTAGCGGTGTAATTTCTATTGCGTAAAATTCACTTTATGTTTCTTAAGGCTACTTTACTTATGGCCATTTTTTAATACTATTAAACTTATTTTTTTTCAAAAAGTTATGGCTATTTTAATTTTGGAAAACAAAATGTTCCTATAAAATTAAAATGGCGATAACTATTTGAAAAAAAATATTTTGTAACAAATCGAAAAACCTCTCCTTATATTTGTTTCTAGATTATGAAAAAAATATACTGCAAATATTCCACAGAGCGTTACTGAGATCCCAGGGTGTCCTGCAGTTTTTTTTGGAAATTTTTTCGCAAACTTTGCTGACGGTTTTTTCACTATAAATCCTCTCTGTAAGAGGTGTATAGTCATCACATAAAAAGTGAAGTGGGTCTCATGCGTTGTTTTCAAGATATGGCTAACTGAAATATCACCAACCACCAATGTGAATAGTACTCATGAAACATTTTTTTGTTTAATTTTGACTATATAACAATTAGGCTAAATAGGCCTAAAATGTTCCGATATGTCGAGATTTTAAATTTAAGCGCAAACATTTTTTCTGTCTGTCGGTCTGTCTGTCTGTTAACCTTTTTTGTGTACACGATAACTCGAGAAAAAATATCAGCTCAAACTTGGAACATGACGAGGTCTCGGCCTGATTAGATTTTAAGCTGAATCAGTTGAGGGTTGGGGGTTAAATGGGGTTAATAAACTTACTTTTTAAAATAGTATACAAATTTTAAGATTTTTAGCTCAATAGAGTGGGGGTAGAAGAGAATAAGAATTTAAAGTAGGTCAAATAAATACATTTAACGCAAATTTTAGTAATCAGTAATTGCACAGAGCAAAAAAATCCTACTTTTCTTAACTCCCCCTCCCCCTCAAAGGATACAGGGGTAACTTAAATAAAATAAAATATGAATATTAAAAAACTGTGATATGATACTAAATATGAATGTTAAAAAAGCAAATTGTACCATGAAATTCAAGGAATATTAATGAATAGAAGGTGACTTGATCCAACAGAACAAGAAGGACAAGTAGTTATCAACGAGAATAAAGAAAGGGAATGGATTGAAGAGGATAAGGAGGACAAAAGGACGTCAAAGTTAAGGAGGCCATAAAGATAAATTGATTCACACCAAGTACATGGAGGATGAAGTGTTGAATGACAATAAAGTGACTTCGTCCAACACGACAAGTTGTTAATGAGGGAAACGAGGACAAATGGAAGTGAAGAAGGTCAATGAGGATAAGGATCTCGTGGACAAACAAAACAATGAGGGTAATGAGGTCAAAGAGAACAACAAAAATAATGAAGTTAAGAAGGATAAGGAGGTCAAAGCAAGGACAAAGGGAGGATAAATGAAGGATGAAATGACGACAAAAGGAGGTTAAAAAGAATAATGAGATTAAGGAAGACAATAGGTTTAAGGAGCAAAAATGGAAGTTAAGAGCAAAAAAAATGGTGTAAAAACCTCAGTAAAGAGAGGTTTGAACACGAGAAACAATTAATTGAGAATATAGCTAAGAATAACGGTTACTCAGTCCATTTAATAGATAAGTTAATAAGGAAGCATAAATTTAAGAGAACAAGAACCCTGTACAATGCCACGACTTTTCGTAGAGATACTGACAATTTGAAATTTGCTTCATTTCCATATGAACCTAAATTTACCCGCGGACTAGACAAAATTTTTAAAAATATTAATATCAATTTGGTTTATAATTATAATAATAAACTACAGACGCTTTTGGGTAACCCCAAAGACAAAATCGACAATAACGAAAAGTTAGGAATATACGAAATAAGTTGTAAAGATTGTGATCAAAAGTATATTGGGCAAACAAAAAAGATCTATTTTGACTAGATATAAAGAACACATGGCTCATTTCAAATATGGCAGAACAGAAAAATCTTGTATTGCCCAACACGCTTTAGTTGTTTTGTTGCCCAACGGATAGACATAAATAATATAAAATTAATTAGAAATGTAACAAACAGTAGACAGTTGGATGCTTTTGAAAGTTTAGAAATCATTAAGTGTAACAGTAGTATGAATAAGGACGGTCCGATACCCACCAGTCCACTGTTTGCTCTGTTAAACAAAGACAGTTACGGTTTATTGAACCGTGGCAAAAAAAATTAGTATAAATAGTGCAAGTGTGTAGGCTAGAATTTAGTTTTAATATTCTCCTGAAGATGCCAACTTAGTTGGCGAAACGCGCGTCGAGAAAAGTATAGTAGTTCGGTGTTTCGTGGAAAACGTTCAGTTTTTTGTTTCTACGCCGAAGGTTCAGTACCCACTCCGAGAATAGAGGGAATAAACTGTGGGTCTTGACCAAGTCGCCACAGTGGGCAAAGTGCCCCCGGTTGATAGTACCCATAAGGTTAACACATAATTTTATAGCTTTTTTTATATTTATGTGCCATGGATATTTACTTGTTTGAAATCTGCCAACTTGATTTTAATGTCATAGTAAATTCATGAATTTGTTTCCAATTTTTCAAATTCCATAATAATTTAAATTTGGCAATAGCGGCTGATGAAATTTGAAATTCTCGTATGTTCTTAAGCAAGTATGATACCCACACCAGATTTTAGGGGGTTATTACTAGACCACAATAGAGTAGTAAAACATTATTTTTACAAAATGTGCAGCACCTCCAGAAAATCTTGGAAACGGACTGCAAAATATTTGTGAAATACATTTGTTTTATAATTACCATGTGAATATAAAATATATTCTTATGGTTTTTTTTCAAAATTTTTTCTGAAAGTTATAACTAAAAGCTTCGGAATGTTTGCGTGGCGTACTACTGCACATATGCGGCTCCTGGCGTCTTAGCAGGATCGGTCAGTGGCACGGGAAAGAAATACACGCGTATACAATGTACAAGGCGCTTAAAATGCGGTTTATACTTTCATTATGGGGCACGGGTAGCCGAGTGGGTTAAAGCACCGTCTTTCCTGTCGCGATACCTATGTGCGCGTTGTTCGAGTCCCAGCCGGGGTAGCGATTTTTAATTGTCTCGCTTTCTCCGCCAGGGCTTGATATGCAACCACTAATACACTAGTGTATAGGTGTGGATGCATAGATGCCAATCCAACCGCACATGCCCTAGATTTGGTAATGTTCTGAGTTTTCTGGGTTTCCTCAGAACTGTAAAGCAAATGCGTTACCGAAATAATCTTAAGTCGCTCCCAGTGCGCCATGGCAAATAATAATAATAGCCACTCCTTCCCGCACAGGTCCCTGAGAGGACCTAAGGGGTTAGTTACTCTTCGGAGTAATTATAGGGTGAGTATTATTATTATTATTATTATTATATTATTATCATAGAGTTTTGTAGTTTCGACTCCTGCGTTGCCGCACTCATTTCCGTATCCTAGTTATAACCACAAAACATATAGGGGAATGTAACTATTACAAATTTTCAGAAACGAAATGCCAGTATGAAATAAAAATTCAAGTTTCAAGTTTTATAACGTTGTAACAGTTATTTTGCGAAATTTCGAAAAACACCCTTGACTAAAATGACTATATTTACTTGATGATTAAGAAGAAAATATATAAAAATAAAATAGGCGCTTTTCTGATGGTATCCTGGAGGTTGTGTAAACCTACAAATTTTACCACCAACCGCCAATGATTGGTATAATCTAAGGAAAAAAAAACTGACATGTATGTATGTATACAGTATCTGTACAGCTTTGATCGGTTCTAAAAAAGGACACATTCTACACTCCTCATTCTAATGACTAGTGTAGCTTTGTGGGAGAGTCGGTCTTATTCCTTCACTACTTTTTATGCGAATGGGGTTTCTTTTTATCTGTCGTCTCACTCCTGTCCTTTTTCAATTCAACTGGCCAATGTCTGATATACACATACAATAAAACGGACTGTAATCCATTAAGTAAAAATGTATGTTTTTTGTGTGCGAATATGAAATTGTGTGCAAAAAGTGTGCGAATATGAAATCTAATTATATAAGTTATTTCTTCCGGGTTTTGCCGTGGTCGTCTAAATTGACTTGACGTTTCGCTGATCATGCCGTCAGCTTCTTCAGAAGGTTTCTAAAGACTGGTGTTGTCGTTTTTTGCTCCTCGTTATATATCTTGGCTCTGCTATGTATGGCTGTACATCCGTCGAGCTCGGTTGACCATGACATTCCAGGTCACTGGTTCTTGGTATCGCTAATCTCCATGTATTACTCAGTCGATACCCGTCCTCCCTATTAAAATTATTATTGTTTTCATGATCTCCAGGGATTATTTAATTACTTTTGGGTAATATCTTGTAGTTTTGTCTAACACTCTGATATTCTCATTATTGATTTTGTGGTTCTCGTTGGTGTGAACATGATCCGCTATTGCTGACTTGTCTGTATTCCCCAGTCTGGTATGTCGTTGATGTTCTTTGATCCTACATTGTATACTTCCCATCTGTCCAATGTAGCTTTTCCCACAGGTACATTTTAACTCGTAGACACCTTTAGTCAAAAGTCTAGGAACCGGATCCTTGTTTGAGGGAAGCACCTGCTGTGTTTTCTTTACTGTGCGAAATCGTACACCATTATTCTTTTTCGACAGTGTTTTCTTGAGTTTATCTGTCACTCCTGCGACATAGGGTAGGCAAGCATATGTTGTTGGTTGTTGTTCTACTCTTGCTCTCTGGGTGCGGCATACTCTGTCGATGTCTTTTTATTTATAGCCGTTTTTTCGTTAAACCTTCCTTAATCTGCTTTAATTCTTCTGGCTTGCTTTCGTCATCACATATTGTTTCAGCTTTATGAACTAGTGTTTTGATTAACGATATTTTCTGTTGCGGATGGTGATATGATGCTGCTTTCAGGTAATGATATGTCTTAGTTTTCTTCCTGTATACTCCATGGGCCAGTTTGTTATTGTTTGTACGTTTTACTAACACATCCAGAAAGGGTAAAACTCTGTATCTGGATGTGTTAGTAAAACGTACAAACAATAACAATCTGGCCCATGGAGTATACAGGAAGAAAACTCACACAGATCGTTACCTAAACGCAGCATCGCATTACCATCTGATACCAAGAACCAGTGACCTGGAATGTCATAGTCAACAGAGTTCGACGGATGTGCAGCCAAACATAGCAGAGCCAAGGTATATAAAGAGGAGCAAAAGATGACAAAACCAGTTTTTGGAAACCTTATGAAGAAGCTGACAGCATGATCAGCGAAACGTCAAGTCAATTTAGACGACCGCGGAAAAACTCGGAATAAATAACTTCACCATTGGACAACAGCCGTGAAAGCCTGCATTCTACTATATCATCATTAACTGAGTTAAAATACTCAATGTTTATACCTATTTATCTATCCATTATTCAATTCAAATCCTACTGGTATTCTAAAAACTTTTTTTCAATCCATCTAAGAAGTAGCAGCTGAACTAATGCTCAGTCAATTTTGCTGTGAAGTTACAGGTAGGATATAGCTGACAACATCGAAATGCATTTGGACTGTCATTCATATAATTAATACCAGTTCTGTAAAAGTTTATTAAAAAATGTTTAAGAAGCAAAAATTATGTTTCGAATTTAATGTTGGTCACCCACAGAAAAAAAGGGGCTAGTGATGCCATGATGACAGAAGTTTATTACTTGAATGCATTTTGACTATTACTTGTATCTTTATATACTATATATACATTACTTTTTCTCAGTGTATTCTCGAAATCAAAAGAAATGTACAAAATATAAATAAGATGTTTATTTTGCAAATTCACATTTTTTTATGACACTATATAATAATAATTGACAAGAAAAGACGTAACTATTTTCTGAATAAATATATTCATACTTTGTCTGAACAATGTTCACCAGTTAGACTAGATCCTATGTAATATATTTATAACATTTGCTTGGCTATAATACATAATACATAATAACTAACCATTAATAATTAACTAATCACTATAATATGTGCATAACAGAGTATACTTAATTAATAATCATTAAATAGTGATTTCATTAAAGTGACATAATACAAAACCGAATAATGCATAAAATGTTTGTACTGGGATATAAACAAAGTCTATCGAGGCTTATTTCTTTCCTTTTAATATATTTAAGATAAAAGCTTTCTGAATAATTGTGTTCATAAATTTAAATTTTGTTATCTGTTATTATCACAATGTAAAAAATATGTACCCAAAAATGTTTGCTTTTAAAAAATTGCATATTTTTGACATTTTAATTTTAATGATAAATTTCAGTGATATAATTTTATTTTAATAGTATACATAAAAGCTTGATTGATGTTATAAAAAAGATATTTCTTAGAACTTTCATAGTTTCAGGGTAATGTTCAGCCACTTTTGTTTATACCGAATAAAGGAAATAATCTATAATGCACCATTAACAACAAAATTATCAAAAAAAATTTTTTGAGAAATACTACGTAAAAATAATCATAAATAAGAGTCTACATGATAAATAGGTTAAAAAAGGTTCATTTAATATATAAAACTAATGTTTCAAGTTCTTAATTTATTTTTGTAATATTTTGACCTTGGTCAGTTATAATTACTTAATAGTTTTCTACTGTCACCAGAAAACTTATTAATTACAGATTCAATATGTAGGTGTTTGGGAATCTGTGAAACTTGTACAAATACCAAAAAAAAAAAAGAGTAAAAACGATTTATTAGTTTAGTTAGAATCGTACTGATGAGTAGATGTGCTTGAGAAAACTTTACCAGTAAATTGGTAGTGATAATAGAATACATTTTAAAACATAATCTGTACACAAAAATTATATACCAAATGAACGTGTTCATGACTCTTACACCTCCCTCAATTTGTTCTAAAAAAATTGTCGATGTACATACATATAAATAACTGTATTTATGTGATTATATACTCATAATTGTCACTAATCACCATCTCTTAAGAACCACACACCAAATTTTAAAGTATGTCGTGTTGTATATGCACTGTTATAATCGACCTTTAAGTATTGATTAATTTATATTTAGTTCATGGAAAATCTGAAAAAAATACACAATAAAAAAACTACACAGAAAATTTCCTTTCCTTACATGACTTGATAAGTATTTCTACTTCAATTCATTACAATGGGTATACATTAAATATCCATATTTTAGGACATAATTGAAAATTAACTTTGCAGCAGAATAAAGGAGAAATATGATTAGTAATTAAGTGGGTTCACGACAGCTAAGGAATCTGTAAGAATAATATCAAAAAGAATACTTTCGTCTAAAAAAGTTGTTTTAGTGACTTAACGTTATGTGTAACTAGAACACAAAGAAATATTTTATCAACAGTTAGTGGAATACGCTGATAAATCTATTCCTTATAGGACCCATACTTTTACAAATATTCTCAAATAATAAGGCTGATTAACTAACCAAACAATAAGACGTGCAAATGTATACAGAAAGTGTAGAAAACACTTACAGTCTAACTGTCATTTTAATTAATCCGCATTAGCCGGGACAAAAGGTACCAGGCCATAGTCTATGAAAACATTTAACAATGTAATAAAATACTTTTTATTTAAAACAACTTCAAGTCTACCTCATATGTTTTGTGAACCTTAAAATAAATTGTGCAAATTCAAAGAAAAAAGAAAATGGATGGATTGATCGTTACATATGTATCTACGAAATATTTATTCAGTTTACAGTGTGTCCCCAGAAAGAACAGAATAAAAATAGCAGCCAAAATTCTTTTGGCTTTGTTTTTTTTTGTATTTTTTTTTTAAGTTTTACTGGTATTTCCTTGGTAACATATGGGTTAAAATTTTGCTTTTATAAACAAATTAATATTGTGACAAATTACAAAATTTGAGGCAGGTCAATTGATTTGCATCCATACATGTCGCGACCAGTTAATTACTCCCAGGCTTTTGATATATTTGAAATATTTTTGATAAATTCGATTCAAAAAGAACTACAATGTTAAAAAAAATGTTCCATAGAAAATAGTTTATAGTAATTATTTTGAATTTTAAAATAATATCGTCAAAATGTTCATAAGTGATTGTAGAAAGTATTCTATATTATATTATTATAGAAAGTATTCTAGAATATATATTATATACTATAATATAATTATTAATTCTATATTATATTATTATAGAAAGGATTATAGAAAGTATTCTATAACTCTTGAAATGTTCTGAATGAACCTAATAAAAAACAAATATTCCCAAATATTCAGGCCCAAGCACCAGTCTCAATTCTGGGAAATAGATTGCTGATATACACAGAGACAAGAACAAACACAACAAAAGCTGATAGAAATCAATAAAAAAAAAATTTTTTCTTTTGATATTGTTGTACGATATTGAAAATGTGAATGTCTTTTGGTTTTGTGTGGTTCAAAAACTAATATTGTTTTAAAGTGTGTTTGCATGTTCCTCGCTAACAGTTGGAGGGTAAAAATTTAATGGAATAAAAAAATACAAATTTTAAGATATCACAACTTTATATACACATATATTTTTTCTAGAGTGGGGTCTACTTTTTTGCTGTTGTGTATTCAACCTTTTTCCCATAATATTTGTCAGCTTGGATCTACTTGCATCTTGGATCTAATAATAACCTACCTCAAAGTTTGGTTTGTATCCATTGGCGTCGCGAATGTGTTCTAGGGGGCAACTTTCTGGCGGCTTTTCGATGCTTTGAAATACCTACTTTTAACTCAATTCAAAGACAGCTACAATATTTTTTAATAACTTTTTTTTTCTATATAAAATTATGTATATTAATCACTATGAATTTAAACTGTAAATTTTGGAAGGAACATATTATGTTTTTTAAAACAGTATTGTCAAAATATTCTCACAAATGATGAAGAAATAAAGGTATCCTTAAAATAATGAATTGAATCTGAATTAACCTGATAAAAAATATCAAATATTCTGACACATAAACTAATCTTTCATAATTCTGGGAAATAGATGACTGATTGACTCAGAGACAAGAAGAAACAGTATAGAAAAACCAATAAACAAAATAATCAAGATTCTCGACCTGAGGACACTCTGAGACAAGAACATTACTTTAACTAGATATTGAAAACAAGAGGTACATACCACTATATAAATCTTAATCACAACATCCAATGACATTTACTTAAGAGCATGTATCGTTAGTACAAATAACTAGTCAACAAAATAGGTTACTCACCACAGAAACCAGATACTTCTGGCAATCCTCTAAACAAACTGCGGGAAGAGTCTGAGGAAAGAGTAAAACTATAAGAGCCGCTAAAAAATCAACGGGGACGTCACTCAGCTACACTACTATAAAAAACTAGAGTTTAACGACTTCTCGTATGCGACCTCATCAGGACTAATGTTAATGTGGTCGCCGGAGCACGAGGGTTGTTGCACACCGTTGTCGAGGTCGGTGCTGTCCTCAAATGGCGACTGCTCGTGGCTGCCAAAGGAGTTACTAGAGTTGTTGCCCACGGGGGCAGTCCCAATATATATCTAATGTTGTCGGTCAAGTATTCGGATTCTTTCATTTGATAGAATATCCCTTCAGCCTTGTTGAGCATCGCGGCCATGTCGAGTTTGCCATTGAGGTCGTTTATGTGCTGAAAATTCAAGGAAGACAGTCAGTAATAATTAAAGTCTGAGCTTTTAGGCTTACTATGAATTTTGACTAAACTGAGGGGATTAAACCTTTAAATCATATTTCTTGAAAATGTTTTCAAAGTTCCAATGTAAATGTGGTATCAATCAATACTGTATTTCCTAAAAAGCTAACAAATGCAAGAAATGACGAATTGGTTCATTTGAATTTCTGCAGATATTTTTTATACAATTATCAGATACTTTGTTATAAAGTTTTTTTTTTGTATCAAACAATTTTGTAATAACAAAAATAATGTTTTGTAATCCAAACTACCTCATTAATTTTAGTGTTGGTAGGGACATTTTTCAACAGTAAAAACATATTATACTGTGCGTCCCTGGATAGGGTACCTACTCTTGTAAAAATTCTTATTCTTCATTTTTTAAAAAAATCATTTTTGACAAAAAGTTTTGCTTATCCTGAGATGCCTTGGGCAATAGCCATACTTGTGATTAAATGTACAGGGTGTTCGATAAATTGAAAAACTTAAAATTTGTCTTAAGCGAAGTGCCTTTATTTTTTACTTTTGTAAAAAACTTTGTATAACAAACTTGTTTGTAAACTGAAGGAGTGCTTCAATAAGGGGTTTGGTCAAAAAACAACAAAAAACACATTTGACAAAAGAAGGCGCCATAACCAAAATTACATTATTTAAGCTTAAATATTTGCAAAATAAATGGATAAAACTAGTTATTCAACATGTAGTCCTCCAAGTACTACAAATTATTCTTTGTGTAATTTAAATCTTATTATTTCTTTGAATTCCTCATATACTGATATCATTTCACACAAATGATCTAGGGGATTGAGAAAAGCCTGCTTAACTTTTCTTTAATAAATTGCAATAGTTAAAAAATTGTGTCGTTTATTTTTTGTCTGTCACAATGTTATTTTTGTTGCTTTTTGACCAAACTGCGTAGTTCAGTTATTAAATAAGAAATAAAGGCACTGAATACGGCAAAAAATACGAACACCCTGTACATTTAATCACAACATATACAGTTTGTGTAAAGCCGACATCGGCCGGTTGTGAAAGAGGACACATGCTACAATTCTCGTTCTAACAAGCACAGGTGGTGAGAGGGCCGGTCTTATTCCCTCACTACCTTCGATGCGTGTGCGGTTGCTTCTTATCTGTCGTCTCACTTCTGTTTGTCCTTTTTAATAACTGGCCGACGTCGGCTTTACACACATGGTATACATACTGTTGATTTTAAGGATGATTTTTTTTCATGTAATTCCTATTTAATGAAAACCCGTTTAAGGGAAAAAAACAATATCTCTAGATCAGTGATTCTTAATTTCTTAGTAATGGAGAATCAATCGAAAATTTTTCTTGTTATAAGGTTGTTTAGTTTTTCTGTTATAATATGATGGCTTCATGGACTATTTATGTTGCTTTCAAGGGTCAAGGGTTTCCGTGGACTTCTAGATTAACCCATTAACGCCCAAACTCACACAATTCTTCGTCCTTTTTGGAGCGTCAATCTCGAAGGGAAATTAATGAATTCACTCAATAAAAACCACTTATCCTTATGTTTTCGGATGTAAACTTTCGATTTCCGGGGTCAGAATTGTGATTAAATGCTCTAGAAAAAAAATATGGCCGACTTTATGGAGAAAAGTACTGAAAATTTGGGGATTATTTTTTTTATATAATTCTTTTTTAGTCCAAAAAGTACTCTAACCTACTCCGGATTGTGGAGGGAGGTGGAGGCAATAGTTGGAGTTGATGATAGAATTTTTTTTGCCGACCTCAACTGACTCTAATCTTTTCAAAATGGCGGATATTGCATAAAATCTCATGAAATATGATTTTTTCTTTAGTATTAACGAGAAAATAATGTTATTGTGAGTTTTTCTTGATCCACAGTCATTTTCCTCAATCAAAACAATACTACAGAATATATTTGACAAAATTTTCAATTTTCAATGATGAGGTCGTTTTGAGGTTAGAATGACAAATAATTTTTTACTCAGATAGAACGCATTTTTATGAAAAAGATTGAGAGGACATTTTCCATCAGAATTCTACGTAAAATATGACTGTAATTTTTCCGTTTTCAAATTTTGAATTTTCAAGAATGATGTCCGCCATATTGAATCCGCCATCTTGGATTTCAGACTTTTTTCACCAGGAATAACTCAAAATGTTACTAAAACATGAAATGACATAGGAAAAGTATAATTACAAACTCCTATTTACTTTTTTATAATGGAAAACGCCCCTTTTTTTGGGAAATCCGGCCCCCTTTTTTAACCGCCATCATTGAAAATTGAAAACATTGTCAAATATATTCTGTAGTATTGTTTTGATTGAGGAAAATGACTGTGGTTCAAGAAAAACTCACAATAACATTATTTTCTCGTTAATAAATAAGAAAAATTCATATTTCATGAGATTTTATGCAATATCCGCCATTGAAATTGGAGTCAGTTGAGGTCGGCAAAAAATCTATCATCAACTCAACTATTGCCTCCCACCTCCCTCCACAATCCGGAGTAGGTACTTTTTGGACTAAAAGAATTATATAAAAAAAAATCCCCAAATTTTCAGTACTTTTCTCCATAAAGTCAGCCATTTTTTTCTAGAGCATTTAATCATAATTCTGACCCCGGAAATCGAAAGATCACATCCGAAAACATTAGGATAAGTGGTTTTTATTGAGGAATTCATTAATTTCCCTTCGAGATTGACGCTCCAAAAAGGACGAAGAATTGTGTAAGTTTGGGCGTTAATGGGTTAAGAACTAGTTATAGTTGTCAAATTGGAAAAAAAACGAAATAGGACAAGTAGATTATGTATAGTCCTTCTATTCTGAATTGAAAATGATAAATATGCCTGGGGAACAAAAAAAAACGGTGCAACTTTATGATTCCATGGGCGTGCTCGAATAATAACTTTTGGGGATAGGTAATAATAAGTAATTAACGTCGCTTTTATGTCATGACTTTTTTATTTACATACATACATATGTGTATATGTAAATAAAAAGTCAGTATAATACATGTATGTATTATTTATATTTATTTGTATATTATACTAATGTTCATTTGGTCAGTAATATGTGTTAATTTTTTTTTACTTGCAAACAAGTAATGTTAAAAATATTTAAAAATGCGTCAGAAGTAAACAAAAAGCCATCTTTTAATTAAAATATATTAACAACGCGATAAATTGTGGATATTGAAATTTTAGTTAATTTATTAATTCGATTAATAATTTCAGTCATTTTCTCATTTTCACGTTTTAGGATTTCATATATGTTTAAAATAATACGCTGACTTTGACAATGTAAGTTTATTTTTTAATTCATCGTACTCGACCGTTTCGCCATTTTCGCTGGTTATATCTGAAGCTACGTTTGAAAGGCCTCCAGAAAGCCATGTTTATGAAAGAAGTATTTATTAAAAATAATATAAATTTATATATTGGAACCGATTACACATATAATGCAGACATCATTAGTAGAAGGTAAAATTCCTACAGGTGGAAGTCGGCGTTGTGATACCTATTCACAAAAATGGTGACAAACTGAAACAAAAAATTATAGACAAATCTCCTTAACATCGTTACCTTGCAAATGCATGGAAAAAATTTAGCACATGAAATTACAAAGTTTATGATGGAAAGGGAGTCCTACATGAATCGCTTTATGCCAGGGCGTTCCACCACTACTAATTCTCAATGTTTGCATCAGTGGACCAGTCAGTTGGTGAGGGACTACCAGTAGGCATCATTTATCTTGATTTTAAAAAGGCTTTTGATCTCGTACCACCGCGAGACTTTTAGAAAACTGGAAATATGGGGTTAGGGAAATTTATTATCATGGATCAGTGATTTTGAGCAACAGGAAATGCCAAGTGCGTGTGGAAGGCGAAGTATCTGAGGCATATGTAGTCACAAGTGGGGTACCGCAGGGATCTGTATTGGGTCCCCTCTTGTTCAATATATTCATTAGCGACCTGGGACCATCACCAAGCACGACATCTTCCCTCTTTGCACGATACAAAATTTTATGCAAACCCAATACCGACGTCGCGGAATCCGGATGGTTGAATCCTGGTGTAACTGGCTACTACCTCTAAATGAACAAAAATGTACTGTACTTCATGTAGGATCCAATAATCCAAATATTCAGTATTTTTTGAAGGGGACCAGAAACACCCCCCTTCCCAAAAAAACAAGGGGGGGGGGTTTTTATCTCCTTCCCCCTAAAATGGGCACCACACATTAGTAAAACCATAAAAAAAGTAAATTCAGTCTTGTATTTAGTGTCAATAACATTTAAAAACTTATCTACCGATCTACTGTCAAAAATCTACAAGGCCTATATAAGGCCAATTTTGGAGATATGCCGCCCCTGTATGGAACCCATATTTTGCTGGTGATATACATGCTTTGGAACAAATTCAACGGGTAGCGAGACTCTCTTCAGCTATTCGTGATCTGCCCTTACGGGAAGGACTCTCAGTGCTTGGTCTTACTACTGGGGAAAAAACATACGTGGTGATCTTATTGAAACTTATAAAATTTTGCACAGTCATTATAGTGTACATTTGGATTTCTTTAGCCTTAGTGTTGATATTCGTTTAAGAGGGCATAGTTATAAATTAGTGCGCGAAAGATTTCACAAACTATGTCGTCAATACTTTCTTTCAAATCGAGTGCACTATTATTGGAACTCTCTTCCAGAAAACATAGTTTCAGCACCAAATGTTAACTCATTTAAAAATCATTATGATATGTATTTAGCTACTTAACTACCTACTTTATATATTGTAGCATTTATTTTGGTCTGTTTGTGATATTGAGTATTATTGTCTATGAATGTTAAGTATTACACACAGGGTTACTGCTAAGTTTAAACGGCTTTGCCGCCTACACTAGGCTAATAATAATAATAATAATAATATATTATAATATATAAATTTATATATATAGTATAATTTAAACCTTTTAAAAACCCACTTTTTCCGTTATTGTACGCGCACAGAATATAAGGCATCAAAACACTCACAAAAACAACGGTTTTTTGTATAGAGTCGGTCAAAGATAGTGTGGTTATAACCCGTGTTTTGCCGCCAACGTAAATCAACTGGGTCGGCTTTATGTGGTGTTTGGTGATGTGTTTCCCGTACCAGGGTGGCGACAATGATCAATGGACTATAGATTTCGCCCACTTCTGGACTGACAGGAGCTCGTCAAACAAACGTTGAGTCCGATACAGTTTATAAGGGTAAGGATCAGTATAGAATCGCGTATTTAGTTCCATACAAAGTGTTAGTAAACTGATATATCCTTATCCTACCTCGTATAAGTACCTATATTCAATTTAGAATGGATATTCTATATAAATATTTGTTTTGCCATTAACATTTGTAAATTATACCTAGTGGAGTTATAATCAGAGGCCGGGAAGTGCTTGCACAACTAGGATCAGAGTAAGATATGTCTGTATCTATGCCATATTTGTAAATTAATTTAGTGTTGCCTAACAACGACAACTGAAGTACTGTAGATCTTGTCGATACGTCATTTTGTCTTGTATAAAATATTTTGAGATTTTGTTCTGGGTAGGTACATGTAACAATAGTATACTGTGTTTGTTGTTTATATCTACATTTATAGAGAATAAAACTTGTGACTTTTATTCATTGTAATGTATTGCGATTATGGACACAAAATCATAAAAGGGCAGTTTATAACCGCAAGAATTTTACAGTCGTAAATCTGTAATTATCCTGGACTTATGTATTGGAGTGTATTGTATGTAACGTCATCCTTTAGGAAGACTCATAAATGGTATATTTCACGTGATAAGTCAGACAAAATATTTCTGTTGAATCATCAGCAAAAACAATACTTAACAAGCTCTTAGTTTTTTCCAATTGAGATTACAACTGAACAATGTTTTGTTCAGAGAATTTATGGAAAAATATATAAGGGGATAATATAAGGCTGTGCAAATATGTCACGAATCGATACTGACGAAGAGAAAAACATTTACCTAGGTATGTGAAAATACTATCAACATGATTCGCTCTGAAATAGATCATTTGATATGATACGTTGAAACGAAATAATAATACAATCACTAAAAAAAAAAAAAAAAAATTAAAATCATAAATAATGAAAAATTATTTGGGTAAGTGTTCATGAGACTACAGATGTATAGGGTAAGATCAAAAAGTAGTAGGATTGAATTTTTGTAGCGCGAAAGGAGCGGTGGAGGGGGGTCGGACCACCTGGGCGTGGTAGTGGGGAGCCTTCCAAAGAGATTAATATTTTTTCCAAGCCAGCGAAGAGTAAGCACGTCGATTTCCGTGAACCCCTGTTAAATGTCGTTGCGATCCAAGATGGAGAAAAATCTCGAGCAGCGCTACGCCATCAAATTCTGCGTCTACGCCATCAAAATCTGCGACGGAGACCCTCTGAATAATTAAGGACGCCTATGGCTATGCCGCCATGAGCCGGTCAACAGTGCTCAAGTGGCATAAGCTGTTCTGGGAGGTGTGGGAGCTCGTCGAAGACGACCAGCGCGCCGGTCGCTCGTCAACTTCAAGGATTGATGAAAATGTGGCCAAAGTGAAGGCACTCTTGGACTCCGATCGGCGCACAAACTTTCGTCTGATTGTTGAAGAGTTAGGGATTTCGTATGGTAGCGTCCAAAAAATTATTACCGAGGATTTGGCCATGCGAAAGGTGTGCGCCAAGTTTGTGCCAAGAGTCCTGAGTGATGAACAAAAAGTGAATCGTGTGCAAATTTCCCAGGAAATTCGGAACTGTGTCCAAGAAAACCCAAATTTAGGGGATGCTATTTCGTGGACTACTAAGGATTTGTACCAAATAGTTCAATAAAAAAATTTAAATCAATTCAGTCCTACTACTTTTTGATCCTACCCTGTATGTAGGTGGAATGGTTTGCTTCAAAATGATATTTAATAGCCTTCAAAGTATTAGAATACGCAACTGCAGACGATGTAGACTATCTTTTAACAATTTAAAAAAATTGTGAGGACAAATATGAAAAAAATGCCAACACACTTTTAGCAGGTTATTTATTACCGATGTGTTTATTATGCTCTATATTAAAATGATAGCATGTTACTCTGCATCTTATAGCTCGAAAACTATACGTCTTTCAGTTCTATCTTTGTATTGTCCCTAGTTATCTCCACACAAACAAGTTCAATACGTAAACTATAGAGCCATCCAAAAAAAAGTCATCAAAGTTGGCCGAGAAAAAAAAGAGGTATTTCTATTCTTAATCGAATTTATAACCTTATTTACTTGTCAATACTGTCACATCATATGACAACCATTGTCTATTTTACAAATTGTGACAGTCACTTGTCAAAAGTTTGACATAACCGAAAAGTTTACAAATGATCGCTATTTCCATCTCACTCGTTCATAGCCAGAGTTGATGACGTTTTTTTTGAATGTCTATACTATTTCACCATTACTAAATGCCCTAGGTTGAAAACAAAATATTTTGTTTAGGAACACTTGTATACCATCTCCAAGTCGACCCGACCCCGTCTTTGAAGGCAATGTAACCGCCTCACTAGCCTCTAGATATAACAAGTATCACCAAACATTTTTTCCTGTAAATTTAAATAATAATAATAATAATACTCACCCTATAATTACTCCGAAGAGTAACCCCTTAGGTCCTCTCAGGGACCTGTGCGGGGAAGGAGTGGCTATTATTATTATTTGCCATGGCGCACTGGGAGCGACTTAAGATTATTTCGGTAACGCATTTGCTTTACAGTTCTGAGGAAACCCAGAAAACTCAGAACATTACCAAATCTAGGGCATGTGCGGTTGGATTGGCATCTATGCATCCACACCTATACACTAGTGTATTAGTGGTTGCATATCAAGCCCTGGCGGAGAAAGCGAGACAATTCAAAATCGCTACCCCGACTGGGACTCGAACAACGCGCACAGAGGTATCGCGACTGGAAAGACGGTGCTTTAACCCACTCGGCTACCCGTTCCCCCAGGTACCCGTGCCCCCGAATAAACAAAATAAAATAACCACCTTAAATAAACTTGCTTTAGGATAGACATGAAATCACCTACAAAATGCTTCTTATACTTAATAAAAATGCTTATTACATTATTGCATTTTTAATGGTTGACAAATAAAATTATAAACCTAGGCAAAATTCTGATCATTTGAAATTAGACAGAATTTGAAATATATCAGGTACTATATCTCTATAGCTGGCAAACCACGGATTTTGTATTTAGCTGGTTTCTTAAATTGACTATAATTGTTATCATGGTAGAAATAAATTACTTGTTAGATTTGGCTGGAAATCGTGCATACTTATTCGAAACAAATCCGCATGGGATTCGTAATTTTTCCATAACAGGAGTACCTGATAATTTAATTTCTTTGTGTATTTTGTTTAATAATGAGTTGCTATATTTTAATCATTTATTAAAAACTATTATTTGTCCAGGCTTATTTTAAAAAATTGACAGTCACTAACCTTATCACTAACCTTTGTGGTGTTAAAATCAACCAACTGAAAAAACTTTACTAACTACTTCTAAATAATGTAATATAAATAATTATAAATATATTCCATTTATTTTATACTTAGGGCAACTCTGTTTATTTTCTTATCATCTGGGAACTATAGTGCTACCACAAGCACCACTAATGTGATTGTATGAAAGACAGTTAGTATTACTGCTTTGAACATTTTCATGATAAGGGTTCGACCTCTATAAGTGCGTATAGACATACGTAACACTTTCACTTATTAAGTATGGACGGCACTACGCAACATCGTAACATTGCAGCGTCTCATCAGTAGTCGGTCTTTCGCCCTCGCATCAAAGAAATGTTACACATTCACATTGCAGTGCATGGTTATAAGTTTCGACCTGCATGCAAACATCATAAAGTTTTAGTCAGTATTAATAATATTCAGGATGGAGGCAATGCATATACTTTTCTCAGTTTTATTGAAAAAAATAAATTCTCTGGGATATCCAGTACCCAGCATCCCAGATGATAACACAGTGGAAAATATGATGCTTGGGATGATATTGCCAAAGGGTTATTATGACGAATGATGAGTGAAAAAAAAAAATGTAAGCTTTGCTGTCAACAGTTGTATATAACTGTGTTTGCCACCAACGTGATTGCCTACGTTGCCTTTTCTTTTTCATTAACATGTTCACTGTTCTAAGGCTATTTTTTTTACAGACCCTTCCACGGCCTCGTTTGAATTTGTATGCCCCATATATGGGTCGTAGGGCGTTATTAGCATTAAATAATGAATGCTAATTAAATCTGCGTTATTAGCATTATCTCTCTTGAAATCCCACTAGTATCACTTTTGGAAGTCACTTTTTGACTAATTTATTTATTGACTGATTAATTTTAAAAACTACAATTTAACCAAATTAGTATTTTTTTTTTACATTTGCGACCCTCATGTGGTTCACGAGACTTATAGGTAATACGCATTACGACCCATATATAGGTCGTAGGACAGTGAACGTGTTAAATAATGCATAACTATTGTATAAGTTTTAGTCACAAATTTCATTTTATTTGGGAAAATAACATGAACTGATGGGACGGCATAATGTTAACGTGCTGATGGTATGCCACGAGATGTTATTGTGCTTCGAATTAAAATCACAATATAACTTCATCGTGCAACGACAGATGTTACGCAGCAAACTTACATTACTGTGTTTTATCACATTAGAGTTGGACTGTGAGAATACTGAGGTTTTATAAGTATAAAAAAAGATGATTACTAAAGATTATATTCTGGTGAGTCGTAACAGAGTTGAGTTGAAGTCCCTGTTATTACAAAGCGATAGTTTACAGAGTATACATCATAATACAATAATGAAATTTTCCTCATCGTTGTGAATATTTTGCAATACTCGTATATTTGATCAACATATCGGTCTCTTAGTGTAATTGGATTATGGAGTTTTATGTCCATATACTTTTCTAGAGACTGGCGTAGTATGAAGTTCTTCAGTAAGTTCTTCCAATGTAATGGAATATCACTTGCCACAGTTGCCACAAAGGCTACAGTAACATCATAAAAGAATAGTGTTATCATTATTATGACCACTAGACAAAGCATGGCTTTTAATGTGTTTTGTTAAATTACGTTTTTTACATGAATGAATAATTCATTCATACACATTACAAAATAAGATTCTTTTAATACTGATGTCCGTAACAACTCTGAGCTATTATCTATCCAGATTAGCAGTAATTCTCATGTGGATTTTTTTGGGATGGTAATTTTCACATTACTGTACAAATAAAAACATAGAAATTCAAACACATGTGATTCGGAAGGCTGTGTAAACAGTAAAAACAGTGATTAGATGAAAACAAACCCATAACAGATCTCTGTGTAACATGCGGTGGCAATGCGATTGCTATAGAAACGGACATTGGCAGTGTATAGATTGTTATTCCATCCCTGTTGTGACTTGCTGGAATAGACACTCTCATAATCCCAACAATAAACTCACCTTCAATATCTCGGTGAATCCATAATTGTTATCGATGATGGTGTCCCTTTCCGTTTCCAAAATGGCGACGCACACAAGTAGATGGAAATTCTCGCAGGGATACCCCGTCCACAGTACCTCCCAGAAGCGCATTACGTCCTCTTGGCTCAGCTCCCGCTTGAACCACACCAGAAGCCATCGGAAACAGAAGAACATGTTGCCCGAGTCGTGAGTGTCGAAATAATTGGCGATTTTCAGGTCGATGAAGATCAGAAGCGTGTGAAGGTTGTTGAGCTGTTCCTTCATGCCCGCTTGGTCCACATCAAAGTTCCTGCTCTGTAATTGGATTTTTTTGTTATTGTACAGTGGAGGTTAGAAAGTGCTTTACAAAAAGTTTGCATCATATGGGAAATGCCAAAAGTTTTGCTTGTCTTTAACCTAATACTGACAAAAAAAGAACTAATCATGTGATATTTGATATTAATCCAACATCACATATTAAACAAACTTGCAAATCATAACTTTCATTGTTTTATTATATATAACTTATATATTATATAAAACTGGTGATTTTTATAATCAAAACCTTTCAAAAACTACATTGTTTTGAATTTAATTTTGACTTGAAAAAACTGAAAACATTTTCTTGAAATTTTAATACCCGATAGTTTTTCAGTGCAAAATTCAGTGAGGCGTTGATCCAGGCTTTACATCATTTTATTAATAAAAAAATATATAATAGGTTGACAAATAATCAGACCAGTTAGTAAAAAACTGGCGAGGATATCCCTATCAATAAAATAAAATCTGGATCCACAATCAAATTTATGGAAAAAATTCCAAAATAAACACCAATCACACCAGAAGTAGGACGTGGTTGTAATGATACATTTAAATGTTAAATGACGTGTTACCATGTGACAAAGGTATCTAATAGTTGTAATGAACTACCACCTTATTTATACCATTTAAAAAATAAAGGGACAAAATTCAAGTTCAAGGTATTTAAAACTGAATAAATAATGCATTTATGATATAGGTACTATCTGAGTCCACAAAAATGTCTTTCTGATTTTTAATAAATCTTCGTTTTTTATAAGACACTATCTGCACAATTTTCAACTCTGGAGGAGGTCTCCCAAGCTTTTTTATTTCAGCTTTGTTCGACCAAGGTCAGATACAGAATGGCTTTGGTGTTAAACATTATACTAAATTTGCTTCTATTTACAATGAAAATATACAAGCGATACTCTCTAATACCACCCAACAACTCATTAAAATAACCGTTTGTATTTGGAATGCAACCTGCTGGATGTTTATTAGCAAGCTATTTATCAAACAAAAATATTCCTTAATTCACAGTCATCTATATGTAAAAGCTTTACAGTGTGCAACCTTCGATGCAATAGTATTATGTCTGTCAATTCCTAAGCAGGTGGAATGGTACAGTTAGCGGTGTTGTTAGTTACCATGTATGACAAATACGCATGTAGTCACAAATTAATATTGTTAAATGAATGGTCATTTATTACAGACGACTAACAACTAGAGCTTGAATCTCTATCATATATTCCAGGTACAGACTAACAAGTTATTCCTATGAAGTGAAAAAGAATTATGAAAGTTTTTAAAATAACACGATACTTTTATTACTTAGTTATTATTAGGGTTCGGAAATCCCGTCTTATCGCATGTGAAACTGCATTTCCTGCAGGGAATCCGCAAGGGAATCGGCGTACTACCGCGTAGACGCTGAGTCCCGGCACATGAGCAGGATCGGTAAGTGGCGTACCTAGGCCTACCGATCCTTGCACTATGCAAGGGCAAGAAATACATGCGTATATAATTTACAAGGCGCTTAAAAAATATGGTTTATACTTTTATTGTCATTGAGTTTTATAGTGTCGAGCCTTGCGTTGCAGCACACATTTCCAGACCCCAGTTATTATAATGCAGTGATTGTATGTAACCTTATGTGTTCAGATGTCTAAGGTAAGATATTGCTGATCATTTCTAAGTTTCTTGATTTGCGAACTGCAATCTCATCCTAATATTTGACGTCAAGTAATTTTTTGAAATCCATGCTCCACTAATAACCAATATATTACCGTCATTTTTGGGCAGCTATTTTTTTGGAGTTAAACTTCTTTGACCCTATTGGTTACACTTTAGAGGATCATTTTAACCAAATACAACTGTTTTATAATATTTACAGACGACAATGGTTATTTTAATATCTTGGTTTTCACGTTTCAACATGATCTGAACTGAAGTAAAAACTAAAAATGAAGGAACTATACATGGAAAAAGTGGAAGCAAATTTAATATTTTAAAAGTGACCGACCAAAGCCTTCATGACTGCCCAATAAATGACTAAGTGACCTCAGTGACTGAGATGACTCTTTTATTACAAAAGAAATTTAAAAACATATTCTGCGTTTTTTTGATAATTTGACTGTAACAGCAAAAGTGTTAAAGGAAATATTTCACATACCACTTTATTCATGAAACCAACGAAACACCAGAAAGAATCCACCTCGTTTTTCATCAACATCAAAATCGGAGACAACAAATCACTCATTCCTTGCACATATCCCAAATCAAAATTGTACATAATGTAGGTCATAAGGATGTCGTTTAACATCTGTAGATTGGAGTTGTTATCGCCGGCATAGAAATCCAGATTTCTGTCAGTCCTATTGACATCTTTCTCTATTAAACTCTTCCCTATCCCTGTAATCGGAGAAGTTGTCTTCCTGTGTCTTTGTCATTCGTTTCCACTGCAATTTCATGTTGTAGTATTCGTCACTCTTGGCAGCTACCAGTTTTTGTCTTTCTGCCTCCGTGCTTGACCAGGGGTAGTAGTCAAGAAGGAACTTCCAGACTTCTTGCCTTAATGAAGGTGTGACTCCCTAAAAAATGTCTTTTTAACTAATCCAGAAAAAAATGCAAGTTTTGAAATAATGGAAGTGAGGCTAAATATAAAGTTTTTGATCGAAAATTTCGAATAACCCTAACTATTTTAATGCAAGATAACTAATTTTTCACATAACTTTAAAAAATATTTAGATCACTTACCCCTCGAAATATTAACGTTTTGACTGATTCTACATCTTCTATTTTGCCATCACAACTCATGTGACCTTTCCATTGTTCTAGCGTCAGTGGTCGTAACCTGGGAAAGTCTTTTCGTTTCGGCAATTCACTCAGCGAGTGAATTACTTCGTACTCTCCTTGAAAGTTTGTCGTTGTGTGTTCGTACTCCGTTATGCTCTTGTTCAAATCATCCTTCTGATTATCGTCTATTTCTTTCTGTTCTAAACTTCTGTTAACTGCAATAAAACATTAAATAAGCATATTGTACATACCCCTTTGTCATCTATTATCTATCTATATTATGTCTATCCATTTCTCAACAAATTGAAATAATGCAATAGAAATATTATAGAATTGAAATATTGATAAGAATCAGAAATAATGTCACTTCAATGTGAAGAAGGGCATCAATCGTCAATTTGGTGATTTATAGTCTCTGAGTGAATTGGATATGTCATAGACAAAAATATTGTTTAACTGTTAAAGGGGCAACAATTTGTGAATGTATACAATAGCAGGGTGACCATATATAAATTTTGTTAAAAGTTTTTCACTAGCTGACTAATGCCCTATTAACAAATCACGATTCAAATGATTACTGAACAAAAAAATATGAAATAAAAAACAATACATAAAATCCTTAAGGTATTTATTTTATTGGTTCTGAGTAGTAAAAATAGGGACGTTATTAAATTACTGCAAGTTTTTTGCTTTATGTACAGGTCTTAACACAAAGGAATTCTTACTGACACTCGTGTTCTACAATCTACAAAAAAAAGAAACATATCTACCTAAGTAGTACGAAAAAATGTAGTAGGGCGTAAAATAATATGTCCAATATTTACCATAATCGGTTACTTTTGCAAAAGCTTCAAACGTCGCCTCATAAGGATGGTCTTTGATATTTTTAAACATGGTCCAGAATGTATTACCGTCGCTTTGCAGATCTAATTCAGCAAATGATTTATCCAACTGTTGAAACTCTACATTGTTAGAGTCGTACACTATAAAAAGGTGTTTATCCCTTCTTGACGGTGCAGTTTTCATTAACGATTTAAGTATGCCTACCAGCAAGTCGCAGTTGCCATGTTGAAATAAAAAACTGCATAAACACTCAGACTTGCCATCATAAAATGTAAGCTGCCTACTTTTATTGGCCATACGAAAGCTCTTGATTTCATCGAAGTTGAACTTTATACATCTTGTACGGCAGTGGTAGTCGGGCGGTAGATTTCCACTTAAAGTTCTCGTACGTTTTTGAATGGTATTTACGACAGCCCATTCCTGATACTGTACATCCGAGTCAATAGTAATATCATTGGGCCTCCATTCGATGAATCTTTGTCGGGTTGGAATTTGGGGACTCTGAAACGTAGATGGTTCCGATGGTGTTTATATGGGTCATGTAGGTCGCAGATGCCTGTTTCAAGATAACACCATCCTGGGTGAAAATCTCAGACCAATCATCGGCAGCTTCATCCATTTTGATGATTAATTATAATTAATTCTTCTTAAAAAAAACCACGTCACTCTTACTCATAGTCACGTTATCTTTAGGTACCGATCCTCTTACTACGAGTTGCTCATTTTTTGTTTTATAGTCGTTTAGACGAGGCACATTCCATGCGCGTTTTTGCTACAAAAATATTTACAGTGGATAAACAGGTTATTCACGTAAAAAATATTTAAGGCTGAGTAAAGCGATGACATTTATTTGTTTATTTCATTTGACAACTGCTTTCTGTGGGACAAATAGCAGCTCGCCACATTTTATACCAGATCGCGTTCGAGAAAAAAATGTACTTATTGGATGACGTTCAAAAATAAAGAACCTCTGACAGATGGTTATAAAAAATGTAATTATAGGTGTGTTCAGACTGTTCAGCGAATAGTTCGACCACGGTAGTCAGACATTCAATGTCAAACAATTGGCTGAACGGGTTTTGTTATTTTGACAAATTACAGTACACATAACCACAGACTACTAGGTAGATTGTGCACATAACCTTAACGTAAAATAACTAAATACATATGGACCATGAAGGCGAGGTACACAAAAATAAATTCGATAGCTGCCCTCATATATGAACTAGAATATTGTTCATGAAAAATTTAAAATTGCTTATAAATAAATGTAATTAGAGTAGGTACAGAGTAGTAGGAACAGAATTCCTTCGCTGAACGATCTCGACCACCGTTACATTTCAAATTCCGACCAACTTTCCCAATCAGCTGATTGGGAGGACCACTGAAGTACACTTGATTCCCTTTTAAGTCACCTTCGCTTAATTCACATTTCCTCTTATTTCACCACGTTTTTCCCTATTATGTCACGAAACTGTCCTCTTAAGTCGCCGCCTGTAAACGTTTTAGAACTACGTTTGGAAATTGGATTCTCGCATGAATATGTACAATTTTTATTGAAAAAAAAAATTATTGTGTAATACATTAAATATAGACATCTAACCTTTAAAATAGTTTGGGTGTCTTTTAAAAATATTTAACCTTTAAAATATTCATTCAAGTGGAAAATTGTCTCGCACGACTGAGTATACTTACGTTGATTTTTTCGTTCAGCTGGCTCATTTTTAATTATAACAAGTGTTGTGGTATATCTAAATATTTCTTTTTGCAACTAAAAACACGAAAAAGTAGAGGTTATGATCGCGACTTAAGAGAGAATAAATTTCGCGACTTAAACCAGAAGATGATGCACGGATTTGGTGACTTAAGAGGGAATCGAGTGTATCTTTCTCGCTGATCGAATTCGACGAGTCCGACCATTCGCTGAACACAGCATATGTCTCTCAGAGTTGTATTCTATCCATGCCACAGAGTAATCTGTGTCCATGCAAATATGTTTAACGTAGGTATTTGTGTCGATACTAGGTACTTGAGGTTTGAAAAACGTATTCTGGTAGTTAATTTACTTCCTTAAGTGCAATTGGAGTAGGTTACTCATTGGAGTATAAGTGTTGAACGAAGCACAAATTTCCTATTTGTTCCATATCTATATTCTATGGTGTTCTGTCACTTCCCGGCAAGTAGACAATTCTCATGAAAAATTTTTAAAGGATACTTTAAGATACTTTAATATTACTAGATGAACATTTGGCTCCACCTTTTAAACAATATGCTGAAAAAAAAAAAAAACAATTAATTTGAAATTAGCGGCGTTAATGTTTTCTATTTCCGTCTGCACCTTTAATTTCAGGTTTTCCTAAAAAGATGGCGACATAGAAACTGTAAATTAGTTTATTCAATGGTATATTTTTCTTGAAGATGAATTTTTTATTTGTTAATACCGGATGATTGGTATTCGCGGCCCTGTATCTTTTTATTTGCAGATGAAACTGCAGCATATTATCTACACCTATTTTTGACAACTGGTTGAAAATCTCTATCCAGTGGTAATTTTAAAGTATACTTCAGCACTTACTATTTCAACCAGCAATTTTTCAAATGATATGGTGCTCGTTTTCTATTGATTCTTGTGGATAAAATAAGTTTCTACATATGGTAATGTAAGTTTCTACATATAGTAGTATTTTTGAATTGAAAAAAAAAACTATGGAAAAACTACACAGGGCACTGTATCTTTTTTATTTTCAGTAAAAATTGTAATATATCATTCATATTTGAAAACTGTTTTAAAATGGTAATTTTAAACAATCTCTACGATGACACGCAAAAAAATATGATATTCAACTTTTTTTTTTTCAAATGAGATGGTACATTTTTATCGATTCTTGTAGAAAATTTGTTTCTACCAATAGTAACGTAGAGAAACTTCGCTTCCAAACTAAGAAAACACTGTGTAAATCAAATTCATGAATTGTTTTATGCAGTGAGCAAAAAATAAACATTCGATAGAGATTTTCAAACAGTTTGCAAATATATAGAGTATGCTGAAAAATATACAGAGTCGCGAATTACAAACTGAATCACCGTATATATATATATATATATATATAGGTATACTGTATGAAAATGTTGATGATGATTTTAACAGATAGTAACGGGGTGAGTAGGAGTGAAGACATAATATAATATATTGCTTTCTTAAGCATTATGACTAGCAGATTATCGGGAAATTTTGGGTCTTTGTGGTAAATTTCATTTCGAAGAGTTGGTAACACTGAACCAATAAGATTATTGGTTCGATGTTGATAGCTCTTCGAATGAAATTTACCACAAAGAACCAAAATTCCCGTTTTCCCCACGAGTTCTTGCCGATCGCTAATGGGTAAAATTTCGGGGGAGGGGGAGGTTACTAATAAAATGAGAATAACATTTTACTAATATTAAACTTTAAATAAATATCTAATATATTATAGGTTTTATTTTTTATTTTTAAAAAAGTACAAACTTTGATTATGCAAATTCAAATGCGCTTTACTAATTTTTAAGTTTGTACAATCTAGATTTTTGACTGCAGGAACTTCGAAACACAGTCACGGCATTTAAGATATCGTTGGATAAAAGGTTTCTTTTCTTATTTATTACGTCTGTTTCCTGAAATCCTTTCAGCTTCTGCATTAGAATGGGGCAAAGATAACTATATTTTTAACGAATTTACATCAATTTTAGAATTTCCCACGAATATGGCGTTTTGGGTTAAAATTTCCCATTTCCCTCTGGATCATGAAATTTCCCACGAATGGGGAAATTTCCCACGAGTTGGCAACATTGTATTGGTTAGTGGTTCTGTAAAGGTGCGTATTCATTTGCAACAGAATGCTCCGAACGAACAAAACGCGCCGCGCGCGCTGTAACAAATTTGTCTAGTTAGTACCTTGCGCCAAACAGGACAAAATGCGCCTTACGAGGTTGTCGGTAAACGAGATTTGCGTAAAGGGAATTATTCTTTCGCTGGTGCTCAGTGGATACATATGGACGTTTGGTGCGTTTGCTGTGTTTGTGGCGTTCCGTTCTTGGCGGAAAAGTAATTTGTCGAGGAAAATGGACTGGAGCAGGAAAAAATGCCTATAACTAATTGACCAGTTTGAAAAGCAACCTATATTATGGGATCCTACAAACGGATTGTATTTTAATGAAATTATAAAGCATGATGCGTGGGCGGTAA
The DNA here is from genome assembly GCA_029963805.1 of Aromia moschata. NCBI lineage: Eukaryota > Metazoa > Arthropoda > Insecta > Coleoptera > Cerambycidae > Aromia > Aromia moschata. Next base: position 296,728 of record JAPWTK010000114.1, read on the forward strand.
TTGCTAAAAATATGGGATGCGCCCCAAATGATGTTAAAAAAATGGAGTCTTCTTTCAAGTTTTAGAAGGGAAAAGCCAAGGGAAAAATCTATAGGAAACGATCTTGAACAGGGAGTGCCATTCAAAATGAAGTAGGTTCTAGAGCTATTCTAGGACCTACTAGACATATTAGATCTCAAAGTCTACTGCAGCCATCCTCGTAAATTTTCATATGCATATAATCCCGGTCACTGAGTCTATGGAATATTTTACGTCGCAAAAAAATGTGTCTTGCCCACATTTTTCGTTCTTTACTCTTCTTTTTAACGCTCGTTAACGCATATATAATTAAAAAAGCACCAGCGGCTACCATTACATCATCAGCATCCATGTCGACGAACACACAAACAATACTGGTGGGAACGCAGCAAATACCGCAAACACTCCAAACAGCCCGAATTGTCACGCAAAGCGTTTGTTGCAATCTGTTCAGCATGCGCGGCGCGTTTGGTTCGTTCGGGGCATTCTGTTGCAAACGAATACGCACTTTAATACCCTCCTTCTGGAATGAGTAAGAGTTTGAGGTGTGTAGCTGGACAGTCGCGGAACGTTACCGACATTACACAAATTCCGGAAGAGATTCCGATGACCGCAACAGAGTCGGACTCAGGTCACAATTATTAGAAAGTGATAGTTCACAGAAAATACATCATAATACAATAATGAATACTCGAATAAGCATACTTGGGGACAAATTATTTATTATACGACGGAGCCGTATTAGGTGCGGTAGCGTCATGTCACGCGAACGCAGAAATTTAATTCACAAATTATAAGGTTATAATTATTTATTTAAATTTTTAATTCTCAATTAAAAAAGTAGGCCATACACATCCATATTCTCCATGGCTCACAAATCTGTGATGACGTCACGGAAAGACCGTAACATCTTTACAATCTCAGGGCACTACACTAAAACAAATAGCTGGCAATGTCGTTACAGTTGTACAAATATGAGTTCTCTAGTACATACATACATACTCAAGTCTTACCTGCCAACTTGGAACAGCAACACATCATACCTGTTATTGTAAAATTCTGGATACCTCGGCTTAGCGAAGGTGTCTAACCACATATGCGGGCAAAGCTGGGTTATAAGCAGTTGTAATGAGATGAGAAATGAAACTCGAATGTTTATTCGAGTATTCATTATTGTATTACGATATTAGTATTTTCTGTGAACTATCGCTTTCTAACGCAATAGTTCACAATTGCAGTCCGACTTTGTTGCGGTTCGTCGGAATCCTGATTCTGAGCAGCCTTTTCTTTTATGATATTTTGTCTTCAATCAAAGCTTTCGTACTCCATCCACCCCATAACAACTGGTTTACTCACTGTTTCCTATCTGTTAAAATCACCATGTGCATTCTGTATGTTTGTACAAGAATTAGAAACATTTTGTTGCAAAAACGTTGATTTTTCTTCAAATCTGTTACAATTTTGTTTATTAATAAGGTATTTTTGCGAATATTAGTACTTAATCAAAATTGAAATAGAAATTTGATTTATAAATATGGTTCAAAATCAAAATATATCAAAAATTGTTCTAGTTCCGGATAATTAAAAATGTACGAATAATTCGTTAAGGTGGATATACTCGTATAAAAGTCACATTAGCGAATATATGTATATTCTTCGACGGTTTTACTTTTGGAACATTGTAGTAAATACGATGTTTTTATTTGCACTTATACATATGTATAGTCAAAACTCCATCTCTCGGAATAACTTAATCGAGAGATAAAGCAGTAAATTTTCATTATTAAGGTCTTTGGAAGAAATGCAACCGTATATCTGAAATCTCCGTATTGCTATATATGGCGTATATGCATCAATAAAGACCAGTGATATCGAAAAGGAAAAGTGTAACAAAAGGGGTGTGCTGTACATATGGACTGGATCCCTTTGTATTTTAAGATGGTTCAACAAATCCCTTATGCAAACGAATGGGTGTATTGAAATTATAGTTCTGGAGCATGTATCGTGAAGGTATTGTTAAAAATAAAATGTAACATAGAATATTGTTTATTGCAGTATCTTTTGCAAAATCTTTTCAATTGTTTGACTCACATTTAGGGTGGAAAATTAAATGCCTCCAGATAGAAAAGAAAAAGCAAAATGTATCTCGAAAGAGTTGTGTTTCAGATAAGCAGTTAGAAAACAAATTAGTTCCAACATTGTTAAAAATAAAAATAATACCAAAAATGTCAAGAAAGACAAAAACATTGTCAAACAATTACGAGAGAAGGATTGTTTTTATTTAAAAGCTGAGAAGGGAAATAAGGTTGTTATCTTAGACAAAAATTATTATTTTGAAAGAGTTGACAATTTAATTAATAGTGGTCCTTACAATAAATTGTCAAAAAATCCTTTGCCCAAAATGACAGCGGATGTTAAAAAATCTGTAAAAGAATGCAACAACCTTCTTACTCCTTCACTGAGACAACAATTACAATTGTCAAATACAGTAATACCTAAATTGTATTGTTTACCAAAAATACATAAACCAGGAAAATCTGCAAGACCAATTGTCTCAGCGATAGGATCCCCAAATTATAATTGGTCAAAATGGTTAATGAACGAGTTCGAAAATTTGTCTATTGCACAAACAAGTTTTCAGTTAAAAATTCTAGTGAGTCCATTGACAATATCAAAAATATCCAATTGCAAGAAGGTGAAATGTTGGTCTCGTTTGATGTATGCTCATTGTTTCCAAGTGTCCCAATCCCGCAAACTTTGGACTACCCCAGGGAATTACTCGAATTAAATGGTTTAGACGAATACATTCGGCTTACTAGTATTTGTATGAATCAAAATTGTTTTCAGTATAATGGTGAATATTTTCAACAACATGATGGAACGGCAATGGGTAACTCCTTGTCACCTTTCATTGCAAATCTTTTTATGAGTAAATTTGAGATAGAAGTAAAAGATAAATTCGAGTATTTCCCATTCGAGTATTCGAGTTTGGTTCAAGTATGTGGACGACATCTTCGCGGTATTTGATACAAAAGCAATTAATTTAGATAATTTTGTTGCCAAATTAAATAACCGTTTCCCTACCATTAAATTTACATATGAAGTAGAACACAATGAACAGTTACCATTTTTAGATGTATTAGTTATTAGAAATAGTGAAAATAAGTTAGAGTTTGATGTATATAGAAAAGAAACCGTGACTCTTAGATATATTCCCAACGATTCACACCACCCTTTTCAAAATAAAATGGCAAGTTTTATTTTTCTAATTCACCGCTTGTTAAATTTCCCCCTAAGTAAAGAGAGGTTTGAACATGAGAAACAATTAATTAAGAATATAGCTAAGAATAAGTTTACTCAGTCCATTTAATAGATAAGTTAATAAGGAAACATACATTTAAGAGAACTCTGTACAATTCCACTTTTCGTAGAGATACTGACAATTCGAAATTTGCTTCGTTACCATATGAACCTAAATTCACCCGCGGACTAGATAAAATTTTTAAAAAAATATTAATATCAATTTGGTTTATAATTCTACAAATAAACTACAGATGCTTTTAGGTAACCCCAAGACAAAATCAACAATAACGAAAAGTCAGGAATATACGAAATAAGTTGTAGAGATTGTGATAAAAAGTATATTGGGCAAACAAAAAGATCTATTTTGACTAGATTTAAAAGAACACATGGCTCATTTGAAATATGGCAGCATAGAAAAATCTTGTGTTGCCCAACACGCTTTGACAACAACTATAGGATAGACATAAATAATTTAAAATTAATTAGAAATGTAACAAACAGTAGACAGTTGGATGCTTTTGAAAGGTTAGAAATCATTAAGTGTAACAGTAGTATGAATAAGGACAATGGTCCGATACCCACCAGTCCACTGTTTGCTCTGATAAACAAAGACAGTTACGGTTCAGTGAACCGTGGCAACAACTTTAGTATAAATAGTGCAAGTGTGTATGGCTAGAATTTGGTTTTCATCTTCTCCTGAAGATGCCAACTTTTTTACAGGTTATATAGTTAATGAAGGTCGTATAGGTTATACATGGCATACCGTTCATAAAGGTCATATCCAAATATCACACTTTAAGAACATAACATAAACGCTACATCGAGGTTGAACCAATATTATTGGAAGGAAGATTAAACGCACTACGTATTTGCTTCATAACATTATGAAAAATTATAAAAGACGAAAATCTCATTTTGTACGGACAATGTCGTTTTAATCGATGCTTTTGAGGAAAAATCGACTGCGGTGCCAACCCATCCAGCTCCCCGACTGTAAGGCGGTGCGATCAGCTCTGAAGGATCAGCGGCTAATCGATTAGAGCTCCGCGAGTCGGTTCTCTTATCGGCGTCCGGCAGCCGTGGATACGATTCGTTTTCAACATCTAAGTCAATATGCAAAATGCGAGATGTGCCTTATTACAGCACGTCTACGTGTGATATTGCAAGGAGAGATCGGGCGTTTATATTCTGTTGCTTTTCATTGGCTCGCCTCAAGAAAATCTCCTAGTGCTCTAGATATGTGGTAGTCAGGCAGTCGACATTTCAAGTGACGACAAATATATACTTCATTATTGTGACCATAGAAAACCTATGCTACGCCATAGGTTTTCATGACTGTGACGCACAGTGAAAAAACTAAAGTTCCCACATAGTATTACAAAAAATAAGATTGGGATACATTTTTGGGAACTAGAGATCGCCCTATTAGCCAGCGTGACCTCTTAAAGGTCTGTTATAGTATTCTGGCTGGTTTCAGAACACCTTATCCCAGATTGGTCCTTTTTATCAGACCCTCAACCTCAATGTGGACCCTTTTGTATAGCTATCAGCCTTTGGTCTTTCCTTCTCTTTGGTTTATCCTTCAGTCTTGTTAGTCCTTCACAGTGATATAGCACGTGACTGAGGTTTCCTGTTTTCCAAACAGAATCTGCATTTTGTCTCCTCTGCCAGACCAATTGGACTAATGTGTCTACCAGTGGCGGCCGGTGGAATTTGACATGCTCGTATTTTCGTAAGGAGGCATGGGACTCACCATATTTTGGGGCGTAGTTACTAGACCTAAGTAGCAGGCTGTAATGGCAAAAAATCTTCAGAAAACTTGCGATTTTTTTTTCCAAAAATGACTACCTCCGGGCAGATCTTGGAAACGTCTTGCAAAATATTTTTTTTCATAATCACCGAGTAAGTACAATTTTTTTATACTTGTGATTTTGGAAAATTTTATTTTCCTTAAAGATACAACTTGTAAGAGCTCATACGAAATGTTGTGATGAAATAAAAATTCAAATTCCCATCTTTTATAGATCTCAAAATTTCGAGAAAATCACAAGTATGTATAAAAGAAAATTGTATTCACTCGGTGATTATGAAAAAAAATATTTCGCAAATATTTTGCAAGCCGTTTCAAAATCTGCCCGGAGGCAGCCATTATTGGAAAAAATATTTCGCGTTTTCCCTGAAGATTTTTTGCCATTAAAGCCTTCTACTTAAGTCTAGTAACCACCCCCTAAATTATGGTGTGGGTCTCATGCCTCCTTACGAAAATACGAGCATGTCAAATTCCGCCGACGCCACTATGTCCTACGTAATTAGTCGTCAGTTTCTGTCAATGGAACCTTTAGATTTTGACTCACAAGATGTTCTTTTATGAACTGTTTCGCCTGTCTTCGTCCTGGATTTTCAGCATTTTCGTTGCCCTACTGCCTGTTCTGTTTCGGAACTATCTGCATAACATTTTCTCTGTGCTTGGATAAGGAACTTCATTATCCTACTGCTAATCATTTGGTGCTTCCACTTGAAAATTCCTTTGAAAGTTACACTTCAACCATATTGTCCGTGAGCATTCCTAGTATGGCGTCGTCTTCAATTCGGTGTATACTTTCCAACGCTCTATTCCGTGCTGCTGACTTATTGACATTATGCCTTGGATCAACCTATGCATCACTGCTCTAATTTACCCTTGTATAAATATATGTAATGGTGGTGACACTTTTAGTAGGAAAAATCCTTGAAGTTGGGGTTAAAATCACAGTGTCAAGCGCTAAACTAGAGTCCAAGCCCCCGCACCCTCCCTGATTTAAGACAACTCTCTAAAAACGACAGGAAACAAAGGGGGCGACATTAAAAAAAAACAACTTATCGATTATTATCCAACGCGTTTGTGAATAGTGGGCGTCGGATCTGGTGAAACGAGTCGAATTATTCTATCTGATTGATGTTTGCTCGGCGTATCAGCATCTGCCCGCTCCGATTTTAGGTTATTAAGTCGTGTCAATTAGTGACGGTCAGGATTTGTTAAGATTTAGATACATAAGACGATTTTTAAATAAACGCGGGTGTCAATGAACAATGTGGACTCTGTCGATTTCGTATTTCTGTGAAAAAAGGCAGCAAAAAAATCAGTATAGCAGCAATCAATATGTCAGCTGAACGTTCTTAGGGTGTTTTTTAATATATTGACACTAAATAAACGATTAATAATATATATACATACAGGGCGGCCTATTAGTGTGACAAATACATGCCGCCTTTATTATACGAAATACAAAAAAAAAGTTTCGTATAAAAATTGTAAGGTACTAAAAGCTACATAATATAAAAATAAGAGGTGTATAAATTAATTAATGAGACTGGCAACGTAGCGCCCGATCTAGCAACACTGTGGAAAAAGGAGACTTGTAATGCACCTTCAATATAAGTTCGAACTTGTTGAGTTTTGTTTGTTTTGTGATGTTTTCGTAAATCGGTTGTCTCTAGTGCCTTTTAAAAATGAGTGACATTAATTTTCAGCAACGGTGTGCTATCAGGTTTTGCTTCAGACTTAGATACAGCGCAACGGATACTTTTGCAAAACTTCAACATGCCTACGGAGACAGTGTTTTTTTAAAGAGCCCAGATTTTTCGGTGGTTTAAGGCATTCTCAGAAGCAAGAGTCTATTGAAGATGAACCACGTAGTAGGAGGCCTTCATCTTCAAGAACCGATGAAAATGTCGATAGAATACGGGATCTTGTGCGTTCAGATCGTCGGTTGACAACAAGAATGATCGAATTAATAGAGTTAAATTTGAATCACACCACTGTTCATCAGATTTTGATTAACAAATTGGGGATGAGAAAAATCTGCGCAAAAATAGTTCCAAAAAACCTTTCGCGGGAACATCAGGAGAGAAAGGTATCTTGACTTTTTGGAATCGATTGAAAATGATCTCCATTTTATGGAACGTCTCATTACTGGTGATGACACTTGGGTGCTTGAGTACGACCCGGAAACAAAGCGCCAAAACATGGAACAGCACACTTCAAGCTCTCCAACACCCAAGCAATGCAAGCAAGAATGAGCAAGTTGAAGATAAAATGCATGCTGATTTGCTTTTTGATAGACAGGGAATAGTCCACAAAGAGTTTGTGGCCTCTAGGCCAAACAGTAAATCAACACTTTTACAGAGAGGTTCTTGTACTTCGAAAATACAATACTGTATTGTAGTACTGAATTCGACAATTGTACTTCGACAATACTGAATTCTATTCAGATATTCAGGATGTTCTGTGTGAGACTACCAATACATAACTTTGATATTTTAAATAGAATACTCTGTATATTGTTATATCAAGAGATAGTGCTTAAATAGTTCTATCCGAAGATATCAAGTTATTTTTTGCTTGTGGCGTTGCCAAGTTATCACTGAAACTGTGGTATTTTCTAAAAGAACATCTCATAAATAAATCAATCGCGGTGGAATTGATGTTGATTGACTTTAGGAAAACAAATATTTATTCGTGGATTTTCTAAGCTTAGTCCTACGTGTCGCATGCAAGAAATATCAGATTTTTGTACATGGTGTTTTTAAAATATGTTAATTTGACCATCTTCAAACCACATTTTCTCATCTATTTTAAACGGAACACCCTATATTTTACTTTCCCGTGGCATCTATTTTTTGTTCCTCTTCAATAGTTGTATGTACTTATATAAAATTAGTATTTTCGGAGACTGAACGGCAGTTTCGTGAGGAAAAACATAATTTTCCGCACTTGTTAGGAAAATAACTATTTAATAAAGCAGGCCCCAAAATGTTTAAATTCGAATGTGTTTTCTGGAACGCATTGTACGGCGGAAGATGGAAGCCACGTCAAATAACGAGAGAACAGGGCATAATATTATAATTAACACCTCCACCCCATAGGGGAAAAAGGTGGCGACGTATATTGCGATTTTATGTAAATTTGATGTAAGTGCAAAGTCGTCGATGGAAGAGTAGTGGTCTAAAAGAGCGAATCCATCATAGTTAAAATGCGAGAATACAATATGGCGGCACTTATAGGCTATTTTCCGCACCACAAAACCGATTTTAATACATAATATGTCACATAAAATTATATCAGAGACTGCATGCGTATAGTGGCCGCGCGATAAAAATGGCGCCCCACTATACGTTATAGATCTATAGATCATGTATTCTTTGCACAGATATCCCCATAAAAATATTTAAAAGCTCTCCCGAAAGGTTCCCGATACCGAATCACTTTTCGTATAAAAGCGAATTTATTTCTTCGGTTTACGCTGAAGCGCATACGGGCAGTAGAATTTTCGGGCATTTTCATAAATTTTACAACTTTTACGGCTACACTAAGTAATGCATAATTTAACGAAAAAATATAAAAGGGTTATTACAAATCACGCTCTACAAACCGGCAAAGGTATTCGAAATCACGCGCTCATCATGTATAGATAACATGTCCTTCCACAATAGTTGAGATATTCTGGGATGGCGCTGGTGTAGAATCTGTTTTATTTGGCCATAAATCATAAGGCAGTATATGTATGTATAGTATACAAACATAAACTGGTTGATGGGCTGCTGTCAAAACGTTGCTAGACTGTTTTACACTATGATTAAATGTGATAGTTGACATAGTCATAATAGGTATCTATGTAGGTATATAAAAATACGAAATCTAACGTTGGCCACAAACGACTATGTTACGTTATGTAAAATTGCATATACAGTATGTGTAAAGCCGACATCGTGGAGGACAAATTCTACACTTCTTGTTCTAACGACTAGCGCAGGTGGTGAGTGGGCCGGTCTTATTCTCTCACTACCTTCGATGCTTATGCGGTTGCTTTTTATCTGTCGTCTTACTTCTGTTTGTCCTATTTCATAACTGGCCGATGTCGGCTTTACACACACGATATAATATGTAGATATATAAAAAATATATAAAAACATGTATAGTCCTTCTAATTTTAATTGAAAATGAAAATACGAAAGGGGCATAAAAAGAGCCAAGAAAATGGTCATTTAGCCAGACCATTTCAAAAAATTGTCTGTGTTAATAAACCTAGCTGAAATACACGTCACTGGCGCCTTAAACACGTGGAATTTCTAAAGTCGTAAATCATTTTAACGACGTCGTAAAAATTTTATGGCACAGTGGACCGAATGAGTATTTGGATGTATTACATATAAAGCAATCCTATAGTACATATGGTCGGCATTTGCTGGTGCATTCGCGGCTGCCGGCAGCTCAGGCGTTGCCAGCTCTTCAAAATTTTCTTAAGTATAGTAATATACATAAAGTTGTTTTAATTTATAATTATTTTTTCCAGCAATTTTAAACGCTTTATTTTAATGCTAAGAAATAAATTTATATCTATGTATGTTTTAAAATATTTCCAAACTAGCTTTCTAAGAACGTCACGAACTAATAGTTTACTGAAGTATGAAGTATACTTGTATAGTGAGCTTAACAATTTTAGAAAATATATCTGACAACCTTGCTTTTTTTCTACCTATTTTCAATTTAAAATGGAAATAGTAGTACCTACATATATGTATACAGATTCATTCATTAAATTTTGACGTCCCCTTTATTTCGGTTATTATATTCGATACAAAAATAAGTTTCGTATAAAAATATATTATTGCATATGTAGGTCACGTGATATGGAATACAACTTATTTTTTTAATGAAATGAGTACCCAAGATATTGATTCATTTTCGAGTAACCGTTTTTGTCCTAAATCTGAGTATATAAGGTTATATGGATTTATTCTTAATACTTGTTGAGATATTTGACAATAAAAATGTGTCCACAAAACCTGGGAACTAATTCTGAATCTAAATATACGAGTATATTTAGATTCAGAAAAAAGGACTACCCAAAAATGAATGAAATAGGGTGTTCCGGTAAAAAAAAACTGTATCCTGTATCATGTGACCTACATATATATACAATAATATTTTTCAAGTCATGTTAAAAAAGTATAAGTAAAACATAGCTTTCATATGAAACTTTTTTATTGTACCTGTTAAAAAGCAAAATAAAGGTGGGGTCAAAATATAATGAATAACCCTGTACATAACTTGTTACGTGAATCTGTTGTTTGAAGATATTACGATCATAACATAGTATAAAACAAAGTCGCTTCCCGCTGTCTGTCTGTCCCTATGTATTCTTAGATCTTTAAAACTACGCAACGGATTTTGATGCGGTTTTTTTAATAGATAGAGTGATTCAAGAGGAAGGTTAATTTGTATAATACATGCATAATATAGTAGAGAAACACTGATAATTTTAGAGGTTTCTAATGTGATGTCGTAAACCGTGCGAAGCCGGGGCGGGTCGCTAGTTAATACATAATGTGCTATGTATCCGGTTGATTTATTAGTGTAAAATTTTCTAGACGAGTCTGGAGAGTGGTGGGATATAGGTTATATAAACGTGCACTTATATGCGTTAACATTATTAAATCTCAGAGCGGAACTGTAGTGTGCAACGGGAAAATGAGCGAAACTTCAACTGAGATTCGATATGCTTCATTATATGAATTTCGTTTAGACCATAATACAATTGAAGTACACCGAAATCTAAGTGGCCGCGTATGGCGACAACGCCCCTAGTTTAGCAACATGCAAAACATGGTTCGCACGCATCCGATCTGGCGACGACAGCACCGATGGTAAACCAGGATCTGGTAGGCCACCTCAACTGGATATGGCGCGCTTGCGTACGAGTGATTGTTGATGTAAACCCGTATGGAACCACACGAGAGATGGCACGAAAGCTCGGCTGTAGCCAGGCCACGGTAGTACGTGGACTCGAAATGCTAGGCAAAGTTTGTGAAGCAAAGCCTATCGCCAGAATCGGAGTAACTTTTGCACACAACTTCTCTCCCGCAGTCGTCGTTTTGACTGGTTGAACAATCTTGTTACCGGGAATGAAAAGTGGGTGCTTTATGTATATAAATCACAGCCGCTAGCGCCAGTGGGTAAACGCAGATGCTACAGCACCGGTACCTAAACCTGTTTGGTAGGGCCTTTGCGGTGTGTATCACTGGGAACTCTTGGAGGACAATACCACCGTAACCCCCTCTGTCTATTGTGCTCAACTCCGCAATTTCGCCGCCTAGCTCGATCTTCTGCAGCCGCGGCTGGAAAAAGTTATGCTACTGCACGACAATGCACGTCCCCTTGTAGCAAAACTGACACGCATTGAACTTTTGCAGTTATGTAGTTTTTGAAGTTCTGCCCTATCCACCGTATTAACCGCACCTTTCCCAGCGTGAGTTCTGGGAACGTGGTCTCCGCAGTCTGCCTACTTGTTACTCACTTGCACTTCAATAACGAGTTGTCTTGAATGATACAAACTGTTTATTATTATTTAAGTTTCATTCATACACACTATTTTTATGAAAATTTTTGATACACCAAAGAAAATTTAACCATGGTTCTTTATTAGAGTGGTTTAAATAAGAGCAGGATCAAGCAGCACCACCATTACAAAGCAAGTAGGTAGGTACTCGTATTAATGTGTGTTAGTGAAGAAGTAACACTTGGACTGTACTAGATATGTCTTGATTCTTAGAAAATAGTATACCAAGAAATTATATTTAATTTAAATGTTCTGACGTATCAGTGCGATTTTTTCGCAAAAATTTCGTAGTTTTTATCGATTTTAATTACTACTTTATGAAAGCACTGTATATTCCTCCAATATCCACTAAATATTGTTGTGCTCACATCAGAATAATGACAAAAGCCCGCGCGGACTCATCGAGAGTGGGGTAAGGGGGGACGTTCATCTATTATGAATCGACGGAATCAACCCTTCTATTATCTAACGTGTATTACCCGCCACCATAAACAATAGCAGAATGTCAGATAGGCAAACACAATTACCTATATTCAGAAAAATACTAATCTCATTCATGAATGAGCCATGGACGATGTTACATTAACGAGAAACCATGGGAACAATGATCGCGTGAAAATGGCAATTATAAAATTTGTAAAATGTAGGACGTCATTAATTTTCGACGCGATTCAATATCGGCGGGCTATAAGCGAGACGCGATGCGACGCTATCATGACGCACAATTAAACGACGCCACGTGACATCGAATCATCGTGGAAAGGAGTTATTAACTCCCCGTCGATATTTAGAAAATGGGATAGTTTCAACTACTTTTTGCTGATATTAGTATATTATTTTTCTTGAATCAAGACAGTTGCGTCGTTCCAATAAATGACGCAACCAAGTGAAAGTGTTGCCATATTGTCCCAAATCTCTTTAAGCTATTGACATGTTTTTCATTTTGGCGACTTTTACGTTAGGTCATTTTGTAAAGTGATTACTAGGGTTCCGAACGTGTGCTGTAACGCAGGGCCGGACTCGTAATCTGTCATGTTATACCACATACATTATTTTCACGATTTTCGCACAGTTGTTTGTTATCACTAACATCAGTACATTATTATTGTTTACATCAAGAGAGGACAATGCACGTATTACTACTGTTTCTATACTTTTAGCCGTTGTTTGCAAAACCCGTTTACTATCTAGGTATTAATATCGGGGGCGAAATATCTGAAACACATATTATTCATATCAGAACATTAACGTCCTTATTACCGCAAAAATCAGTTGTTTCGTCCGTTTTCAGCTACAGAAATTTATTGCGTACCTACAGGGTTTGTCCGGAAAGTAATGTCAGTGAGCTTTGAAAAATGGTTTTTATTGGTTCTATGTGTACAAATCTTTAAAAGCTTTCAAAATACATTCCTCCTGCGTCCACACATCGGTTCCAGCGGGTCTCCCACGCATAAAAAGCCGCACGGTTGTCGTTTTCCGGAATCGCCTTTAAAGCGTCGGTGCAAGCCTTCTGAATGTTTGTCACCGACCCAGAATGCTGTCCTTTCATTGGGGTTTTGAGGCGCGGAAACAGAAAAAAGTCTGGGGGGGGGGGGCACATTGGGGCTGTAGGGAGGCTGGGGAACAACGGTGATGCCTGCCTTGACGAGGTAATCGGCCACGAGGAAGCAGGTGTGCGAAGGCGCATTGTCGTGGTGAAGCTTCCAGTATTTTGAGATGTCTGGGCGGACGCGATTCACCCTGCGTTTCAGCCGCTTCAGCACCTCGACGTAAAACTTTCCGGTTACGGTTGTCCCCTGCGGAACGAACTCATGATGGACCAATCCCCAGCAATCAAAAAAGACAATCAGCATTGTCTTGATCTTTGACCTGGACATCCTGGCCTTCTTGGGGCGAGGGGAGTTCGACGTGTGCCATTCCGCACTTTGCCTCTTCGTCTCCGGATCGTATTCAAAGACCCAACTTTCGTCCCCGGTAATGACATCATCAAGGAAAGCGGGGTTGTCTTCGCAGGTGTCCAAAAGTTCTTGGCAGGTTTCGACGCACCTCGCTTTTTGATCGTCCGTTAGAACTTTTGGCACGAGCTTCGCGCACACCTTCCTCATTCCTAAAGACTCTGACACAATTTCGTGAATAATGGTTTTCGTAATGTCTAATGTTTCGGAAATTAAACGGACACTTAGACGACGGTCAGTGTTCAACAAGTCACGCACACGTTTCACATTGTCGTCGGAACTGGAGGTTGATGGCCGTCCAGCGCGGTTCTCGTCGATGACATTTTCCCGAACTTCTGCGAAGGCCTTATGCCACCGGAAAATTTGCCTGTCCGAAAGACAATCGACGCCGAAAGCCTTGTTCAACATTGGAATGGTTTCCGCAGCACTCTTCTCCAGTTTCACACAAAACTTGATCGCCATCCGTTGCTCAAGCGAACGTTGCATTTGTTCTTGCACCGGGTCACTGTAACGACTCTCAAAGAACGAGTGATGCGACCGCTACAACGACTGGTAGCCAACTGACGCTTGTTATATCTTGTTGGTCTTATTTAACGGCGTTTTTACACTTTACTCGGAATGGGGAAAAATAAAAGCTTCCCATGACAAGTTTGACTTTGGTATGATATAATATATAACCCCCCCCCAAGGTTTGACAAACCTGTACCTGATTGACCATTCACATATACTGGATATTTAACACTTGTATGGGCATTTTTATTTGGCACGCGAGCGCCTTTAGGCTTACGGGGGCATCTTCTGTCCAAGTGAAAATCTGTTTGAGATTTTGCTTCCGTTTTGGAAAGACAGTCGCAAAAGCACACACCATACTTCAAAAGGCCTTTCAGGAAGAAGTTTCAAAAGAGAAGAAATGATCATTCAAAATCTAGGAAGTACTTTAGAATGATGAATAAATTCGGCAAAATATCAAAGTGAGTTTGAGTTCCAGCCATTAGATCATGGATTTTACTATAAGACGCGGAAGACATTAGACGTGATTAGACCTCACAAATTCGCGATAACATCAACAACTGTTGACAATATAAGCCCAGTGCCAATTACATAACCCGTACAAAGTTTTACAACAACGTTCGCTTGGTTACTGACGCAGTAAGGGCGCAACTACGGAACTAGAAACGGAACACTTATAGTACAAGATCCCGACCTAGGTCGACCTCCCCTCATCCTTTTTCCTAATTAAATATATATTTTATACAATAAAATGTATGAATCAATACAATGTGCTAGGGTTGCCGCGCCATATCCGCGCAAGGCTATTTTTAATTAAAAATTATCTAATGCAATTTTTTGCGGTCATTACGGTCATTCTTTTTCTTTAAAAAAATAGTACCATTCGAAAACCAAAGATGTACATAAAACGTCAAAGTAAGGTTGCCTATCATTTTTCACGGTAGCCTACCATACGAAAACGCGAATTTTGACGTTTTTTTTAAATTTTTCTCGGTTCAATGTTTATGAACCGATTTTTTTTCGTTCACATCTCATTCGATGCGCATTTTTAAGACCTACAACTTTCTAATTTAACTTTCTTGTGTAGGACTTGAAGCTTTTTTTTTATTTGCAAAAAACAGTTTTTTTGACTTTTGCGATTTTTTCGTTATGTTCGCCATTAAAACTCGAAGTCGCAAAAAACGCTATCTTTCTTAGAATTTTTCCTCGATACGACCATATTTTTGTTTGCTGATAACAATTAGTGACCAATTTACATGGGGGCATTCGCTCGTTGATTGGACTAAATTATTCATATTTTAAATCGCGGCAACCCTAGACTCTGCGCACTTTCGCAAAGGCAACCCTATACCATCATATCCGCAATAAAATTAACTACATTTTCATATATAATTCATTAGGAAAAACGATGACGGTAATTTACTACTATCAGTTCACCTGTTTACACCTGGCAACCCCGTATACGGGTAAAATGGTAGGCAACCTACTTTGACGTTTTTGTACATCTTTGGTTTTCGAATGGTACTATTTTTTTAAAGAAAAGAATGGTCGTAGTGACCGCAAAAATTGCATTAAACATGGCGCGGCAACCCAAGCAGCATTGTATTTGATTTATACATTTTATTGTATAAAATATATATTTAATTAGGAAAAAGGATGAGGGAGGTCGACCTAGGTCAGGATCTTAGACTATTAACTCCGATCAGGCAAGTTACTTGAGGACTGTTTAGTCTTTCTTGGGTTTCCTCGTATATGAGTCCAATACATTCTTGGCAATAATTATAGACGTAAAGATATAGTTTATAAAGATATAGTTTATAGTTTAAAGATATAGTTTGGTTTGGTCTTGGATAAAAGAAACATTAAGCATATGGTTAGGTTTTAGATGTTTAATGGAATATGAATTTATTTTTTTGCTTGTGTTGCTGTTGCTGCTTCAAGAGTATACAATACAATTTTTCGGTTAGGGGATTATGGAGTACCTAAATTCAAAGATGTATGTGTACCACGTCATAATCTCTCTTGGAATTCTGTTCTCCTTACGCATAGGTATTTTTATTTAGTGTGTACCAAAGTCAAAAATGGCAAACAACGAAAATAATACGAAACCTATGCCGTCGGCGGCGCTTCAAAGACCCAATCCAACGACGAAACGCGTTTCAGACGCGCAATATCCATCACGGAGACATCCGCCTAATCTTAAACGAGATTTTAATGTCGCCTCCTTTAATGAGTCGCCCCGTACAAATAAAATATTCATTCGCACAAAGCCAATTTGATCTCCCCGATTTTAAACTTGGGCAATTATGCGTGCTCACACTGTAGTCCGCTGTGACACAACAATCGCAGCCTACTATATAGATTTCGGTAACAATAACGAGTGACAGTCGCATGATGGATCGCCAGACAATATGGCGCTCTTCAGGGCGATTTCAATAAGGGCGGTATTTGACCGCCGAAGACGCCGACGGACGGGGATGTAGCTGCGGAGCGACGTACGTGTGTGTGTTGTGCGTGTATAGGGTTGAATTTGCGACGTCAAATGATGATTTATGTTTTGCTTATAATTCGGCCTGTCGTCGGCGTGGACATTTTTTTTTGTCGGCGATTTTAATATCTTTTATGATTCGTTTAGTTTTACGCGAATCTCGGGGTGGAGACGGTCGGTTTCCCACGCTGCTGGAATTTCGTCCGACTGCGTCGCATTTTGCATCTGCTTAGTAGGAAAATATCCCTCCCTGAATACTTAGACCAGAGACAGTTAAAAGGGAAATCTTCCAAAAACAATTTGTACTGATTTTGGAACTTACCAAATAGAAATCACTATAAATCAAGATACCACTTGGGCATTCAGAAACCAGTCTTAGTGGTTTGATCAAAAAATCAAATTAAAGGTTTTATACTAAATGTATTTCTAGTTTATAAAATAACACCGCCTCACAAAAAAAAGTTGTCTGAAATGTACATGAGATATATGGTCTCCGAAGAATTTTTTCCCGCTGAACACGAATCAGAATGTCAGAATTCTTCCATCACCCTTCAATCTACAGTAAAATGCTGAAGAATCTTCAGAAAAATGAAGACTTTGTGCTTACGTATGGTTTCCGAAATATTTTTGTCCACTGAACACGGATCCGGTATCAGAATTGTACCAAGTCTTCAGCAAAGTGCTGAAAATGAAGATAGAGGGTGCAATTCTGATACCGGATCCGCGTTCAGTGGACAAAAGTACTTCGGAAACTATATATCACACATAAAGTACAGCTCATTAGGGAAAATTCCTCATTTTTCTGAAGATTTTTTTTTTGTGTGGCGGTGTAATATTTTTATATTGCCTGATCTGAATGGCGGCTTTTAATGAGTGGCATAGGGACGTCTGAAACAGTAGCCTTGTGTTTCAAATTTTTTTCCATAGTTAAAGAATATGGACCACCAAGTACATTTCCGATAAATCCTTCCGTTTTACTTTAATTAAAGAGTAACCGCTAAAAACATTTACGAAATTTCTGGCGACATTTTGTTCAAGGCGATTCGAAATCAGCGATGGCGATACAGAAAGTTCAAAGGTGGTTACTTCTATATAGCTAATTGTCCATGTTCAGGAAGATAGATGAGCATTTGTCACTATTGTATATGTAAAACATAGGTTGCTTTCCAGCGTGCACGTTCGAGACAATAATGTCATGTCTGTCCTAAGCAAGTGGAATGGTAGTCAGTGGTATTGTTAGTTATGCTGTAGGCAGTGGCGGTTGGTGATATTTCAGTTGTCCATATCTTGAAAACGACCCATGGGACCAACTTCAATTTTTTAGGTGATGACTATACATCTCTTACAGAAAGGATTTATAGTGAAAAAAGCGTCAGCAAAGTTTGCGAAAAATTTTTCAAAAAAAACTGCAGCACGCCCTGGGATCTCAGTAACGCTCTGTAGAATATTTGCAGTATATTTTTTTCATAATCTAGAAACAAATATAAGGAGAGGTTTTTCGATTTGTTACAAAATATCCTTTTTTCAAAAAAGTTATGGCCATTTTAATTTTACTTTTTTATAGGAACATTTTGTTTCTGGGTCGTCAAAATGGGTCGTTTTCAAGATATGGACAACTGAAATATCACCAACCGCCAATGGCTGTAGGTATGTACAAGTATAAGATAAGGGTAACTATTTTTATTTCGTGTGCAATTTAAAATAAAAATAGCATTTTTATCACTTCCTCTAGGTCCGCAAATCCGCAGACCACCACTGGCCTTACCAGACTTGAACCTACTGATTTAACGATTCGAATGGAAATGCAGTTAACCGCCGCAAAGGGATGCAAACTTGGGTTTATTTGTGCTCCCCCGTTAGACTCAGATTAATTTCTGTCTCGTCTCTCCGGCATAATAAAGAGACACACCGATAATTCAGTTTATCTAGCGCGAACACGGCCCATTGTTTCCCACATCATTGTTGCATCACCTGCTGGCGCATTGTGCATACGCCTCACAATAAATTGCTCCAACAACAAGATAATCTAAAATCAAATTTACTTATTTCCGCGCCGAGCACCCGGAGCAAAATTAACTGGAGGCGTCGTAAACAAGGGCATTATTATATGCCGCCCGGATAGCGCGGACAGCGTCGCAAAAACGACGCAGATTATAATTGGTCACTTGTCCACCGCTGAATGGAAATTAACGAAACACGCTGTAACAACAACTGAAGATTACCCTGCTACTAGGTGGCGTCGATTTTGTTTGATAATCTGAGGTATATAGTTACCTCCAAAATCTGGATCTACTGCTATAGTTGGCACACTTATCCAGTTTTTGAAATGAACACAAATATTTAGGTGTATTTTCGAAGACTCAGATTAATATCAAATATATGGGAACTGTATTCCTAATCCCTGTCTAATGCAATATTTCCATTTGTTTCATTGTCAGCGTATTTTATCAAAGTTGGTCCCTTTTATCACACTCCACAGCCTCAATATGGGGGCTCTTTTTAGCATTTCCTTTCCGAGGATTTGAAACATCAGTCTTGTGAGACCTTCCGAATGACTCAGCACATAAGATTTTGCTCTCCTCTAAGCGAAATCTACATGTTGTCTCCTCTGGCAAATTAATTAGAGTCATATTTAATCGGCAGTGTCTTGTTAATAGACTTACTGTTTTCCTGCAATGTTTCTATTTTCATTCAATATGCTTTCTATACATTTTGGCGATCGTTCCATAAACTATTTCGCCTGTCTTCGAAGATTACTCATCATTTCAACTAGTATTATTTGGTTTTATGAATGGTTTTGCCACGCAAAAAGTTTCTAGATCTCTGATGACGTTCAGAACCTTCTTTGGCTAGTTTATCTTTCCAATGCCTTTATTTCCTTTATATCCTGGTACCCAAGTCAATCTCATTATGTTTTGTCTTTTTGGCTTTTCTAAACGATGATAATAAAACTCAGAAATGTATAAAGGTGTCATGAAGACAGGGAACAGTGTTTTCCTGGTTTAGCTTATTGTTAATGCCACATATCACACAATAATGATAATGACCGTCCACCATAATGATGTTGTATTTTATTAGTACATGTCTTTGTAACGTTAATTTTGCAAAAAAGGTTTTAACCAAATAATAAAGGCTTCCAGTTGTTTCATATTGAAATCAGCAGTGGAGAAACTCTTTTGTTGCATGTTCTTTTACTTACTAATATGTATGTACATGTTGAGTCTTGAGAAAATTTCTGAAGAAACTGTCAGTATAAGCGAAACGTCAAAATCGACAAGTCATTTGTTTGTTCTTTGTGACTGTTTTCGTAAACTGTTTTTTTTTCTAGTGCGTTTTAAAAATAAGTGACAATTTTGAACAATGGTGTGCTATCAGGTTTTGCTTCCGATTTGGACAGCGCAACGGATACTTTTGCCAAACTTTAATACGCCTACGGAGACACTGTTTTTTCAAGAGCCCAGGTTTTTCGGTGGTTTAAGGCATTCTCAGAAGGAAGAGAGTCGATTGAAGATGAACCACGCAGCGGAAGGCTTTCATCTTCAAGAACCGATGAAAATGTCGATAGAATACGGGATCTTGTGCGTTCAGATCGTCGGTTGACAACAAGAATGATCAGGGAAGAGTTAAATTTGAATCACACCACTGTTCATCAGACTTTTGATTAACGAATTGGGGATGAGAAAAATCTGCGCAAAAATGGTTCCAAAAAACCTTTCGCAGGAACAAAAGGACATCAGGAGAGAAAGGTCTTGACGTTTTGGAATCGATGGAAAATGATCTCCATTTTATGGAACGTGTCATTACTGGTGATGAGACTTGGGTGTTTGAGTACAAGCAGTTTTTCGGTGCTTTAAGGTATTCTCAGAAGGAAGAGAGTCGATTGAAGATGAACCACGCAGCAGAAGGACTTTATCTTCAAGAACCGGAATCTTGTGCATTCAGATCGTCGATTTACGACAAGAATGATCGGGGAAGAGTTTGAATTTGAAAAATTTGGAATCACACCATTGTTCAGATTGTGACTAACGAATTAGGGACGAGAAAAATTTGCCCAAAAATGGTTCCAAAAAACCTGTCGCAGGAACAAATGGACATCAGGGAGGTGTTTTGACTTTTTGGAATCGATTGCAAATGATCCCCATTTTATGGAACGGGTCATTACTGGTGATGAGACTGGGTGTTTGAGTACAAGCCCGACAACAAGCGCCAAAGCATGGAATGGCACACTTAAAGCTCTCCAAGACTCAAAAATTGAAGAATTAGCAAGTCGAAGATCAAATGCATGCTGATTTGCTATTTTGGTAGCCAGGGAATTGCCCACAAAGAGTTTGTGCCTCCAGGTCAAACAGTAAATCAACACTTTGATTCTTGTGAACTCTTTGAACTTTTAGTCCTTGTGACTTTTTTCTCTTCCCGAGATTGAAAAATCACCTCAAGGGACGTCATTTTGGGACCATAGAAAACATCCAAATGGCTGTAACCGTTTGCACTTCTTCCATTCTTCCATTCTTCCATTTCTCATAGCACTGCTATGAGGAATGGAAGAACCGTCTCCAACGCTGTGTGGCTTCCCAAGGAAGTTATTTTGATTGAGACAATACGGAATGGTAATTCTTTTCGAACAAAAAGAAAATTAAAAACGTCAGTCTCGCTACTTAATTTACACACCTCGTATTATATTGACATATTATCAAAAACTTTATGCGAAAATCACTGAACGTCTATTAATAAAGAGCATGTCATCTTTTAAATGGTAAATTTTTGGAATGTAAGGAAAATAACAATGGCTAGAGCAACATCGAAGTCGATGACAGAAAACATGAACTGGAGAAACATTTGTAAGTAAATAAAATTACAACGGTGATCGATGACAGAAAGATAATATCTTTATATTATCGTTCTGTCTTCATAAACCCTTTGGTTTATGAAGACAATGAGGACAGTGATTAAAAACTGATATGGACAGAAAAATGTAAAAGATTTTTTAAAGTTAGCTGAGTGAAGGAAACCCATAATAGTGAAAATCAAAATGAGAATACGTAGGTAAAAATTTGATGATTTGGGGAATATCAACGAGAAAATAAATATTTTAATTAGACAGATGGAACAAATTCGAAGCCTCAGTCACAGTGGCGGTTGGTGGTATTTCAGTTAGCCATATCTTGAAAACGACGCATGGGACCTACTTCACTTTTAGGTGATGACTATACACCTCTTACAGAAAGGATTTATAGTGAAAAACCGTTAGCAAAGTTTGCGAAAAAAATTTCAAAAAAAACTTCAGAACACCCGGGGATCTCAGTAACGCTCTGTGGAATATTAGGAGAGGTTTTTCGATTTGTTACAAAATATTTTTCTTTCAAATTTAATTTTAATTTATTTTTATATTTTTATTTTATATTTTATTTTTATATTTTATGTTTTTAATTTAATTTTATAGGAACATTTTATTTCCCAAAATTAAAATGGCCATAACTTTTTGAAAAAAAGTATTTTGTAACAAATCGAAAAACCTCTCCTTATATTTGTTTCTAGATTATGAAAAAAATATACTACAAATATTCCACAGAGCGTTACTGAGATCCCAGGGTGTTTTTTTGAAAAAATTTTTCGCAAACTTTGCTGACGGTTTTTTTCACTATAAATCCTTTCTGTAAGAGGTGTATAGTCACCTAAAAAGTGAAGTGAGTCTCATGCGTCATTTTCAAGATATGGCTAACTGAAATATCACCAACCGCCACTGCTCAGTCATATGGTAATATTTTAGATGGTTCAGCTGGTGTTGACTAAATTATTACAAAAGTATTTTTTTTGAAACGGATGCATCTCGGTACAAAGTATGATGGAATAGTTCGCGAGCACTACTCGCCGATTTTCTAATTATTTAATAACATGTATCGACGCTGTACTCGCACGATAGTCTCGTCTAATAATTTATTAACGCTAAATACGTACTCGATCTGAATAGAAATTTTATATAAATTCCACTCAATTACGTTGGCCATGTAATTATTTATTCAAATTGTGGTGCTTGTTCATATACATAGTATACACCTATTGTTAATAAAATTAAAATGGTGAGCCTACATGGAAAAGAAAGCCATAGTTAGCCACCTACTCGTAAACTACCTATTTTAACTTTGTTAGATATAATTGGCTAATTAAATGAATATAGGCAATCGGATGAGTGGAAGCAGCGAATATTTTTAATCAGCCACCCATATAGGCAGATAGTTCTTCTAACGATGGTGTCCTCACTGTTGTTACAAGTACTGTATTTCCAATTTCAGTTATAAATGACATAAAAAAGGCAAACTCGTATTTCATTTGCAAACACACTACTAGACCTGAATGGAGCATGATACACTGTTTTGAAGACATATTAAATAATAAATTATAACTGAAAGGAAAAAATAAGAAACATGATGCTTGAGAAGCATTATCCATAACGATAATTAAATTTGGGGAACAGTAGGTGATATCTTTTCAACGAACTAGTGTACAAATAAGTCTGCGGTCATGTCTTCATGACAGTCAGTAGAAGACTGTTTATATTTCCAGATATCTTAAAGTTTTCAAAAACCGATAATTGAAATTGGGGTATTAACACAATTTATTCCAAATCAATTATCCTGTATCAAATCAAATCCTGTAAGAATTGTTCTACTTTTTTTTTAATTATTCAATTTATTTTAACAGTTCTGTTCAAAATTTTCTTCCAATATGGATTAATAAAAGAAGACGATGACTGCACGTGTAATCTTGGTTCTTAAACTCCCAACCAGATACGATCAACTCCGATGCCTTTTCTTCACCATTTTAATTTTTTCACCATTTAATTAAAATTTTCTTCTATCAAATAGTTCCCAAATAGCCACATTAAAAAAATTTTGAAACAAGTATTATAGTTAATAAAAACTATTTGAAGTAAATATAATACAAACAAGTTATTATATTTATTCCTTATATTAGTTATATTCCTTATATTATTATTTATATTCCTCGTTTGTTGTCGTCGGCCATAAAAATCACAGTCTGAATTTTGATGTTAATAGATCTCAACAATGTGATGCACACGCTACCAGTATGTATATCCATTAAAATCTCATGAAACGAGAATGAAACCCCCGTTTATTGTTATTCGCCATCAGAAATCACAGATCTGGATTTATATCTTATTAAATCTCATCAGTATGATAATGATATCTGATGGTGAATGACCAAAACGAGTGTGTCGGCTTGCATCCTGACCATGAGAGCTACGGTGTTGTTGCCTAGGAGGAATCCTCTCTAGTGTATGTAAACTAGAGAGGACGTATTCCAGTGTGTCCAACTCTTCCAGTCTCCGGAGTTTTTCCCGAGTACACTCTAACGGTAAATCCGATAAAAACTGAGAATAATCCCCTTCATTGTAATTCGCCATAAAAATCAGAGATCCGGATTTCGATGTTATTAGATCTGCTCAGTGTGACTGATGGCGAATGAAGATAACAACACCGTAGCTCTTCTGGTCAGGATAAAAGCCGACTGGTTCATTTTGAGATCTAATAGATTTAAATTCGGATCTGTGATGTCTGATGGCGAATGACAATAAATGGGGTTTCATTCTCTGTTAATGAGCTTTTATCGGAGTTACTGTTGGCTTGTATTCGGGAGAGACTTCGGTGGTTGATGGAGCCAACTTTGTCGGACACACCGGGATACGTCTGTATGGGTTTGATCGTTGATTTTGGGTGGACTGTATATGTTGGATTAAAATGAAAATACGTGATATTGGTACACTACTTTATTTTTATAATTACATTTAAAACTGACTTAAAAAACTAAATTTCCCTTCCGCAACAAAACTCAAGTGACTTCCCCCCGGGGGATTGCTACGATTTGACACCCTTTCGCTAACGCACGGAAGCAAAGAGGTTGCTGTTTCATCAAGGAGGCGCGACGGGAATATTGTTCAATGCGTCTCAGTCTCTAAAATGTCGCCGACCTTGAAAGAGTTCGGTTGAGGCTCCTTAAATGTCAACAATTGGTAAAGGACATATTTTTGAGAATGCCTATTTGACCACGTCATCGAATCGCAGCAACACAGTTCACAGCGTCACTTTTCGGATACAGCACTGTCACATGACTAAGTGGTCACTAAAACGGAGGCACATTGTTGTCTTTGATGAGCACCAGACCATCTACTCGGAGTTGACCTGAAGGACTCCTCAGCTCATTCAGACATCTACTTTGTGACCCACGGTATACAAATAGATTTCCAAATAGAGGAAAAGGTAAAGGAAATGGAAAAAAAAAATAATACGACTTTTCACGGCAAACATCGGGATCGTGAGCACAAGGTGACGTCATGCGCAAAACGGTTCGTATTTCAACTGCCTAGATATCATACCTTCTATACATATACTGCATTTGTGCCTCGCACACAAACAATCATCTCAAAGATTAAGATCTTTGACCTTTTCGCATGTTGATTGTCTTCGGACATCTTCGAAAATTCTCTACATCGGTACAAGAACTTCGAATCAACTCGAATCGAATTCGAATCGCACATTGGACATATAACTATCTGAGTATGAAACCCATGTCATCTAGATTTCGGATGTACTGTGGAAGAACGTCCTTGCTCTGTGTGATGAGTGTGTAATTCCCAATATCTGACCGGTTTGTAGTGTGTGATTTGTGATATACAGACAGGATACCGCTATTTACAGATACCTAATGCCCCGAATGATTCACATCATTCTTTTCAACACAAAATAGCAAGTTTGCATTTTTTATACACCATTTATTATGCTTATCTTTTAGTAGAGAGTTTCATAAAAATGTTTTGAATGTGAAAAAAAGTTAATCAAGGTTGTAACTTTGAGTAACGGTGATTTAGAAAAACTAATAGAAAAATTGATAAGAAAAAGGATTCGTGGTTTTATAAAATATTTTGTAAAGATTGTGAACACAAGCATATTGGGCAAACCAAAAGGTCAACTTTAACTAGATTCAAAGAGTATGAAGCTCACCTAAAATATAGCTGAATAGAAAAATCTTGTATAGCCCAACATATTTTTGACAATAATCATAGGATAGATAGTTAATGGCTTAAAAGTAATAAGAAGTGTAACAGATGGTAGAAAGTTACATGCATTTGAAAGTATAGAAACTGTTAAATGTAATAGCACCAATAAAGATAATGGGTCGATTGAAGAGTCTACTGTTCTGGTTAATAAACAAATATTTCGGTGTTAAGTGGAAAAATGTTCTAGTCTGAATGTTTTTATACACCGAATGCTAATTTTCCTCCAGTATTTGTTAGGTTATAGTCTCAGTCACCGCGTGTGACGTTCCTCGATGTCGAGCGAATCAAAGGAGACGAAAGCGAAAAGAGAGGGGCGTAATCAGACGGCAACGGCTCGGAATACAAAGTGTAAAATAGACGCGTGAAATGTGCAATCCTCGGACTACTATATCCGTGCCTCGCCATTAATCATTTCGATCGGGAGACAGTTGGCCCGCGTGCCTTCTCCTGATAACCGCCGCCGCCGCCGGTCCGCTGCGCCGCCTCCACTTCTGCACAATTTCTTGCGATACCGTATTTACACGACATTGCCTGGCTGATTTACATATTGGCAATACGATTTCGGGTGAGCCGAATGCTGAGATAGTGTCGGTACGAACGCGAACATATTGGGTGGATTTTCAATGCCATCCTGGAATATTTATTTGTCCAGCGGCGTATCGGCAATTTTGAGAGCCAAATGCTTTATTTCTGAAGAGCACACCTTCCAGAACATTTTCCAGAAAACATTTGGGGATGCAGTAATTTGACAAATAAATAACCAATTTAAATATAATAACTGTATCTGTGGGGCATTTGGCGACCTTCTCTATATCCAACAAACCAAAAATATAATATAATAACTGTATAAAGCATTGGAAAGTACGGTGTTACGTAGCTCTGTATTTTTCAAATAACAAATTAAAACTGAACTTAACTTTTTTAAAAAAAGCTCTCAAAATACGTAATAATACCTACTAAAATTATCAGTGTTCGGAAAGTGTGCTTCAAAGCAGGGTCGGACTTGTAATCCGTCATATCATTGACGGAAGGACACATGAGATACCAAAAAGACAGGAGTAAAAATGTGTTAATAATGTATGTGGTACACATCTATCGCTTTTGTCATTCAGAAACACCGACTGTCTTCGTTGCTTGAGCGTACGTTGCCACAACCAGTAGTTTTTCTGCATTTCCTCTCGTTAAACCTGAGTGATTTGACCTGTACATATGATGGCAGAAGGAAGATGACACATATATTGTTAGGTCAAGGGGTTAGGGGCAGTCAGAATTAAAAAAAAAATATTTTTTTTGCATTCTCTCAAAGTATAATATCTTGAAAATATTCTCTGAAAATTTCAAGAGAATCCGACGAATACTTTTAGAGTTATTCAATAACGAACGGCGGGCTCTCCGACGATCCAGAGCAGATAGTTGATAGTCAAAGTGCTGAAAGTTATTCATTTGTCGTCAGTATGCCTGTGGTAGTTGCAGTGGGCAGTCAATAGCTTCTACATCGGCTGAAGAACTATTATATGGCCCACGAATAGATGACTCGGTGTAAGTAATTAAATGATTCCTCTTTCTATACATAAATCGAGTGTAAAACTTGAAACGCGTTTTTCTCAAAACTATGTTTTGCGAATGTCATTCCAAAAACCGCTCGGTGGATTTGAATGAAATTTATACAAATTTTTTAAAACATATTAAACTAGTGACTGATCGAGAAATTTTTTTTCTAAACTTCGATTTTTTATAAACAATTTACAGTTGCTTTTTTCTGAAAATTCGTGAGTAAATTGTCTGAGGCCATTTTGTTTATTTTCAAAAAAAAAAAAACAAAAAGCTTTGATCAGGCACTAGATTAACTATTAAAATACTATTTTTTTTTTATTTGAATGGTTTCAGGTGAACTGTTGAGAAGTTATGATGATCACCGCAAAGGACTACTTGTGGAACAGGGGCCGATACATATAATGATAAATTTTTATAAGATTAATATTTTCTTTTCAAATTTGGTGAAATCAAATTGAAATATGACATAATGATGTAGTATTGTTACTTTTATAAAATAAATAAAATTACTGATTAAAAAAAAAAAAAAATATTTCTGCATTTTTCGTGCCTCTGACCCCCTAACCCCTTAAAGTTTAAAAAATCTAAAAATAGTTCACATGGACAGGACGACACACCACGCACATTATTTTCACGAATTTCGCTCAGTTGTTTGTATCACTAACAGTTGTTTGTTGTCACTAACATCAGTACATATTATTTTTTACATCTACGGAGGACGATGGACGTGTTATTACAATTTATATACTTTTAGCCGTTGTTTGAAAAGCCCGTTTACTAGCTATCAATATCGGGGGCGAAATACTGAAACACCTAAAATTCGTATCAGAACATTAACGACCTTATTACCGCAAAAATTTGTTGTTTCGTCCACTGTCAGCCAAGAAATTGTGCGTGTGTACAATTTCATGCGTATTTCAATTTTACAATGAAATGTAATTATACAATGAAATTTATTGCGTATTATTTTGATATTTCTCGTGACACTTTGATATGTGTTGTGGAAATATGTTTTACGCAATGTATGGCCACTAGGCAATGGAAAATCGGATACATATATGGAAAAAAAAACGTGAATATTGTCGACCACGTTCCACGAAAGGCTACATACGCAAAACATTATGCACAAATCAAACCAAAATACCTCTTCTCTAATAGCACCAATAATATTTTGTTGATGGATATTCGAATCTAAATGTCTTTCTCGGCGTCTACGAAACATATATCGACGATTGCAAGGAATACATAAAATATGTGATCCGTCTATTTTAAAAATCCTTTTTTTTTTTGGAAATACGTACACGGTGCAAAATACGTATGTACACACGTTTATTGGGTAGTCACTCACGACACATGTAATCATTTTAAACTCGGCGATCTACTGTTCGTCCGCTCACATGGAGCTAACTTACAGTACTAAATTCGGACAACGGAACGCTCTATGGATCTACGCTATATGGATATTTTGCATATAGCCTTTCCTCGAACCCGCCACGGAAGAGTCTTAGCGCGTGTTACCAGGCACGGTCAGTGGCGTACGTATGCACGGACAAGAAATACACGCGTACTACATAATTTATAAGGCACTTAAAAATGCCATATATAAAATATAAATTTCATTATCATAGAGTTGTATAGTGCCGACCCTGTGTTGTAGCACACTTTCCGGACCCTAATTATTATGTATTTTGTAAGCTCTTTTAGAAATAAATTTAACGATTTTTACTAATAAAAATTTTGCTGTTTTACAGATGATTAAAAATAAACAAATATGAAAATATTATAATGAGTAATAATCCCACTACCTTAAAAAAATTAAACTGCCGTAGCAACTAATAAATATTTAACGTTACTTGTCAAAAGTTTTAATTAAATCGAGACAGGTTTTGTTAAAACTTTTTAAAAAAATTTAATATTGCGTTTTCTACTCATAAATATTTTCATTTTTATCTGTTTCCAACTTCTATTAAACGCACCAAAAATGTAATTTGTTGACATCATTAAATTGCTCCTTAAAATATGTACCAATATATGTACAGGTCACGTGATCGAAATAAAAAAAACTAATTTTAACAATGTAAAAAGAGACATCATTTCTAGTATTCCTCTCTGAAACGTTGTGGGCCATCCTGTATATC
Source organism: Aromia moschata (assembly GCA_029963805.1). NCBI lineage: Eukaryota > Metazoa > Arthropoda > Insecta > Coleoptera > Cerambycidae > Aromia > Aromia moschata. The sequence continues at coordinate 326,145 of JAPWTK010000114.1, forward strand.
TGTCTTCGTCAGTTTGCCGTCAACTCTATTTTCGTGATTTTCAAATCCCGCGCCTTTCCCCTTCCAGGACGTTTTTAAGGAGGCGGTCGAAATTAAGGCCGATTCCCTGTGGTCACTGGGTTAGTGTTCCAACACGCTGGACCGAAATAAATCCTGGACTTACCACGTCAAGGGTTGGGCCGGCACAGTTCGCCAGACCGGCTGGATAGAGATTGAGGAGCACCTTCACCCTCGGTAACTTCCCGTTATTATTTTCGGGATGATTTCCACCCCTCCAGCCGTCTCCGCTACTCCGCTACGGGCCGTAAAGTTGGGGGATAGTGAGATGGATATAGGGTAGAGTGGGGCAGAAGTACGCACTTAACGTATGATTACTAGTTTTTGCTTATGACTTTTTTTTATTTGGTATTTATCAAATAAAAGCCACAAAAGAAAACAACTACATATTTGTAAAAACAGACAATTTTTAATTTAATTTTCCATAAGCTAACGTAGGACATTTGTGGGTGACATTAGCTTATGTATTTTTACAGATATATATTTCTATGCATATTATTACATACTCATAGATAACACCAACTAATATATCTAGATAAATAAATAATTAATTCTAGAAACGTAATACAAAAAATCATATGCCATTCAAGTAGGGTAAAAAGTACGTACCTCATAGCAGTGCTGGAACTCATATACTGGAATAGCTTTCAGCTGGTCGGTTACAGCCGTTTGAATGTTTTCTATGGCCCCAAACTGAAGTCCTTTGAGGTGATTTTCCAATCTTGGGAAGAGAAAAAACTCACAAGGGCTCAAATCATGCGATTAAGCAGGCTGAGGAGCCACAGGAATGTTTTCAATGGCTAAAAACTCGTTTACTGAAATGGTTGTATAACAAGGCGCATTTTCGTATATTCAGATAAACAAGACGGTAAATACCTAATTCACTTACCGCTGTAGAAGGGTAAGTGACATTCATATAAACAATAATTTTATTGAACAGTGAGGAAAAGAACCTTTAGTACTTAGTATATTAATCTGTATTTTGAATTTTTATAGGAAAGTATTTTTAAGCAAAATAAACGATTGTAACATAGGTCATCGTTTTTGCAAAAAAATCTAATTTTTGAATATAAAAAAATCTGAAATAAAAAAAAACCGAAACAAAAACATTATTACTTTTTTACAACAATACAATCGTCAAATAATCATGTATGTATGTAATATAAAAACAAATGTATTAACTGCTAGAGAACTGACTGAAACTAGAGTGAATAAAAAATTAAAGGATACACTGCCAGTAAATCATCATATCATCATTGCCATTTCATTTTGATAAAAGTCATTAAAATTTTAATTTGACATAAGTTTTTTTTTTTTACAGAATTAATCTCAAGCATTTTTTTGTTTGCTTTTTTCTCTTCTGTGTACAAAATTATATATTTATTCGTATTCATTTTCATTATTAGGTAGTATGTTCCTGAACTGCGCGTATGCCTACAAAAAAGTTCTACAAAAAAACCTGATTTTCCAATGTTATTAGCCTTTGAATTCACCAGTCATCGTCTTTCTGGTAGGTAGACTGAAAAAAGGGGTTTTAAAACTTAATTACATTTTAGATGGCAATACAGCAAGTTTATGTAATAAATACATTTTTTTAAAACCTTACAGATTCAGTAAATATAGTGAAGATAGATATACAGCGTTTGCAAAAAAGTCTGCATCGTATGTATGAAAATTTGTATTATGTATTTTTTTCATATAAATTTTAACCAAGAAAGAACCAATCACATTGGTTTCTCAAATTGGCAACCACCAGGCCAATATGTCATTTGAAAATTTGATCGCCATAAATTACAATTATTTTTTTAACAGAAAAAAAGTCACTTTGACACAATTGAAATTTTTTCTGTATTTGCGTTAAGATGTTGAATACGAAGTTTCTTGTAAAAATACCAATTTTTTTGTGTTTTTTTTTTGTTTTTACATTTTAATATCTTTAATATCTGGCGATTTTTTGGACGTTTTTGCATTTCAATTAAGTTTGTGAAATATGTATTTTTTGTGTACGTACTAATATAAAATAGTGCTTTATATTTAAAAAAAAAACCATGGAACTTCAACTGAACTTCAACTTGTTATATGACGATCTATTTATTTGTCCATATTTTAAAAATAGTGGTATTTTATGGCGATGACATATTGATTTAAAATAAAATCAATGTCTTTGGCTCTTTCTTGGTTAAAATAATTTCCGAGGTCAATGGCAAAGAAATAATATAGGTACTATAAAAAAAAAATACAAAAAATCTGTGATACAGAGTCCGCTTAAAATTGGTCCAGACTATTTAGCGGACTCTGTATATACAGTAAGCAACGAAAGTTATCATACACCCACTTTTTGCAGTTTGCTTAAATTCTGATAATTGCTGAGCATTGATTTTGTTTTGCTTCTGACTGTATGCAAATTAATTGATAAAGCAACTCATATTAGCGATTCTTTTACTTTACTAAATTTGAATATTGTATATGTATACAATATTCAACATATACAATATTCAACATGTTTGGTCCATAACATATGTATGTTATGGACCAAATTATTAATTAGAGCAGTATTTCTAATGCCCAGACAATATAATTATATAAGTATATGAAAATTAAATAATATGATCGGACAATTTTATAAATTTGTATATATGTACATATATATATGTATGACAATTGATTACATTGTCTGGTCATTATGGATAGCGTTATTATTTTGCTGGACACTTTGACAATTTTACGACAGTAATCACGCTGATTAATCAGCATTCACCTTTTGCTCGCTAGAGACAGATAGCACTTGGATGATATATTCTTAATAATCTTAATTGTTTTATTCAGTTAGTAACGAAGTTCCGAACGAAGCACATGAATTGCAATTGCAATGAATTTTCTAAACCGCTCGGTAAAATTATTCAACACTTTTTAGAGCGCCATTTGCGTTCTATTCGGGCTAGAGACTTGCGGTTTGAAAATTCCGGTAACTTGTAGGGTTGGTTTTAATGCAGCGAAGTTTACGCTGTGGTTTAAGGGGTTTAAGTGTGGACTTTGGGATAAGTCCACACCCCAAAAACCATGTCAAAATTTGAATTCACAAGATTTCGGCAGCAATTCAGAGACCCACAGGATCGGCTAAGAACTCTGACGGATAAGAACAGTATTTTATCACACATTAAGACTTAAGACTTTTTAGTCCTAAGTGTTTGGTCTCTGTCCTATCCATTTAACCCATTTCCAATCCCAGTGAGTCACCCTCTACAGCTACGCTGGGTTTTGAATGCTCTGACCTCTGTTGGGCGATCTCATTGATCCTAATGCTGATGTATTTAAACGTATTTTTTGTTAATTTACTGTACGTGCTTTTGTTATTTTATGTACGTGCATATATATGCATAAAAACATAGTGAGGTACTGTGTAAATAAATAGTATAACAATGAAAATATATAAGTTGTCAATTTGTCCAACAGATTTAAATTCATTTTGGATATTTTACTTCGAGGAGGATTGAAGGGGGTACGTATTCAAAATAGGTAAAATAAATGCTTTTTACATACATTTTAATTATTACACCGCGAAAGAGCTCTATAAAAAATCTCCTATTCTTCTCCTCTCCCACTCCCCCTTCTAACTATGGGAGGGGGAATATAATAAAACATAAGGAAAACATTAAAGCATTGTGAAAACTTATGCGTAATCAAACCAAATATTGAATGTACGTTCATTTACCTGATGTATTTTTGTTTTACACATGAGAGGAGGGACGTCTGTTTTGTTGTATCTTAACGTGAATTAATAAATATTCATGTGACGTGTCGTTTTATAGGTTTTTGGGGTGGGAGAATTCAGAATAGATATCATGTGAGGAAGTCTTATTTTTACTTCCATGTCCATATCCAAAATAAATCATACAGGTCATAAATGTCATTTAGGTCACCAATATCATAAATGTCATAGAGATCATTAAGTTCATTTAGGTCGTTGATGTCACATAGATTACAAGGCTGATATGGTCATATGAGCCGTAAAGGTAATAACGGTCATGTCTGCTATACAGGCCATATTGGTTATAAAAGTCATAGATAGGGTCCGGAAATGTATGCTGTCATGCAGAACCGGTACTATACAACTCTATGATAATTAAGGTATAAACCGTACTTTTTAAGCGCATATTTCTTGTCCCTGTATACCTACGCCACTGACCGTCTGTACAATGCGTAGGGGAGAGCGGTGACGGTTGTAACAAAAATTACATTTCATTTTCTATAGCCCTAATGGTAAGTCCTAGTTGAATGATTTTGTTTCCAGAAATACTGTATTACCTATTAAGTGGCCTAGTAATTTTTTAGTTGTTACAATATATGTGATTTTTTTTTACAAATTATAAATGAGTTGGTGACAAGTGTTACATTCGACACCTAACGGGTGTCAGTTTTAACACGTATAGATGTCGATTGTAACAGGCATAACTATTTTCAGAAAAAACAAACGAAACACCTATATAATGAAAGCTGTTTATTTAAATAGTTATAAATAACACATTACTCAGAATATTCAGGATCATAATTCTGACAAATATAAAGAGGATTCTTGGCACATTTTGAATGTGCCCATTTTCTGCACTGTCTGCACTGTAGCCAATCTTCAGAACTGGTGTTATACAAACCACAACACACCAAGCACATCGTACCTTCTTCTTTAGAAGTTGATGAGTCACAGATTTTCTGTTTTGGCTTTTTCGTAAGGTTACATTTGATTGGATTTTTTTTTCATGACTTTTCTTTTGACTGAACTAGTATTTTTTTTTATTAAGACGCTGTTCTATTAACAGCTTCTCGGGGAGTATCAGTGACTATGGTAGTTTTTCCTCTTTTGTCGTCCAACAATTTTGGGCTTACTAAAGTCCGCTTTTGGCAAAGGTCTTATTTGTTCGGGAGTAAATTTATTCTTACTACAAGCTGAAATATTTTGTTTAGATTTTGGAGAAGATGGTGGCGTACGCTGGCCTAGAATTTTTTGAGGATGAAGGCATGAAAGTGGAGTGACATGTAGAATGGACCATTTCCTTTGAAGTAGATTGTATTGGGGATGGCGGAGAGCATGGAGGGGCGAGAATCGTAGTTGCTTCTTTCGATGAGTGATTGTTAGAATAAATAGAATTCTGTTCGTTAAGAGGTCTGTCGGTCACAGTGCTAGGAGCAAATTCCTCTTCAGAGAACATAATGGCCATATATACATACATGCAAAGTCAGAAGTAATGTTCCTAGGGGTTATGGCTTGGGGGTAAGGCGTTTCGAACGATGTCAGGAATGTTATAAATCGCCATTCGCTTACCGGGATTATTTCTCATCCAGTTATCACACTCATTATTGTAAAATCTTTTAAATGGCCCAAATACTGTACGGTCAAGCGGTTGTAGCTTATGGGAGGTATGGGGTGGGAAAGACAGAAGTGTTATGAAATTATCTCGACAAAAATCTATCAGAGGAACTGATAAATGGGAAGAACGGTTATCCAAAATAAGCAAAACCCTATTATTTTGAGATGGGTTAGCATAATTCGCAAAATGTTTAATAAAAACAACAAAGTCATCTTCCTTCATCCAGCCGCTCTTGTTAGCAGTGGCATGGCATCCTGGCAGGCCATCTTTAATGAAATGGTCATGATATTTAGATAAAGGAAACACTAACATCGGAGGTACGCTATTTCCCATAGCATTAACAGCTAGACATACGGTGACTAAAGTACCTCTTTCTTGGGAAGTTATCGAGCCAACGTGCTTAACACCCTTCTTAGCGAAGACTTTGGTTGGCTTTTGTACAGTGGTACAACTGGTTTCGTCCACATTATAAATAATTTGTGGTTCAAAATGATGCAGATCTAATATGCTAGCTAGGTTGTCAAAAAAATTGCCGAACATTTTCTCTATTAAAATTCATTGCCCGGGCCAAACTTGTTGATTCTGCCGTTCTAACGGACAAATAAGCATTCCTTTTGAGAAATGCTGTAAGCCAATCTTTACTGGCCATTTGAGATTTAACCCAGGTTTTTGGATATTTTAAAAATTTATTTTTTTAATTTTTTAATTTGTTCGCAGAAGCGAACTGATATGAAAGTTTTCTCATTTCCTTAGTGGAAAGACCAAAATACAAATTGACCGCCTTTTGCACGTATATGCCTAGTTCTTCTTCCTGCTGTACAGAAAACACTTTGTTTTTGTTATAAGCCCAGTACCCAACACACGGCTGTGTATTATTTTTTAAAGATTTAACGTATCGATGCAGGGAAACATGACAAATTTCATATTGCCTTGATACAGCTCTTACTGATATATTATAACTCTATTTGCGGCTTTTTCGTATACTCTTGAGGAATATTGCCTCTAGTAGTGTCGGTTGTAACATGTTACATCCGCCACCCCTATTCATGTTACAACTGACACTAACCGACACTCTTAGGACGTGTACATTAGCAAACTGTCTAACCTTAAAGACCAAAGGTTCTAAATACGTGATCTCCTAGTCCACATTACACTGATTTTGATAGTATAATTTATATAACTACATATACAATAAATGCTCTAAAATATATTTATAAAAAATAAAAACTAAAACTTACTTTATGTAGCCAAAATTATGTTTTTCCTGAAGCACACATACACACTCTTGTTTCGTAAACATCTAACCAGTAATATGGCGGGTGGCTCATCGACTATGACGTGTAAATGTTGTTTTAGCGTATCTGCATAGATGGCGCTGGTAGGTTAAATGTTACAACCGACATCCGTTACAACCGTCACCGCTGTCCCCTACTGGACTCCTGTCCAGCAATTCTCATGCGGGAACAGAGGACGCCTTAATACAATTTCTCCATAAGACAGCGAGCTATTCCGATGTTGACAGGTGTCCATTTAGTTTGCTATGTGCCGTCGGTGTAAACGGGTGTGTAACTCGTGAGTTCGTGTACTGTGTTTACATATTATCTGATTTGTGTGGATTTCTGCAATAATGGCACAATCGTTACCATTTCTGAATAAACTGAGAAATATGATTGAAAATTACGACGATTTTAAAATAGACGGATCACATGTTTTATGTATTATTTGCAATCGTCGATATATATTTCGTAATCGCCGTATAAAAGACATTTATATTCGAGTATCCGTCAAAAAATATACCTGATACTTTTACAAAAGAGGAATTTCGGTTTGCTTTGTGCATAATGTTTTGCGCATGTTGCCTTGCGCATGTTGTCATAACGTATCGTGGAAAATATAAAAGAAGACATAACGCAATAAATTTCTGTGGCTCACAGTGGACGAAACAACAGATATTCGCGGTAATAGGGTCGTTAATGTCCTGTATGTACCTAATTTTAGGTATTTCAGATATCTTCCCCCCATATTAACAGCTATTAAACGGGTTTTACAAACAACGGCTAAAAGTATAGAAATAGTAGTAACACTTGCATTGTCCTTTGTAGATGTAAAAAATAATAATGTACTGATGTTAGTGACAACAAACAACTGTGCGAAATTCGTGAAAATAATGTGCGTGGTGTGTCGTCCTCTGTCCATGTGAATTATTTTGACTTTGCATCTTTAACTTCAATAAATGTGGAATCATCATTTTCCCACTACAACTATAATACAGGCCACATCTTTCACGTTTAACGAGAAGGAATGCAGAGACTGGTCTACTGGTCGTGGCAACGTACGCTCAAGCAATGAAGACAGTCGGTGTTTCTGAATGAAACAAGCAATATGTATGTACATACATTATTAACACATTTTTACTCCTATCTTTTTGATCTCTCACATGTCGTCTTCCGTCAGTAACATGACGGATTACGAGTCCGGTCCTGCGTTATAGCACACCTGCCGAACCCCAGTCATAGGAATCATACAGGTCATAAACGGTATAAAGGTTACATCCAAATACATAATAAAATATTGTCACACTTTAAAGAATATAATGCGATTTTTAGTTTAATTAAATGCGGAAATTTTGATGTACCTACTTAAAGAGTACTGATTCCATTGGCACATTCAGTAGCATTACATAATACATAATGCCCGGGCAATGTAACATTTTCTATTATATTTAATATTTTGTCACATTATTTTGGAGCATTTGTCATATTGGCCAGGCATTATAAATACTAACCAATTAAAAATTTGGTCCATAACATATATTTTGATTTACATGTAATACATACACGGTGTCAATTTGAAAACGAACAGCATTTAATATTGCCTAAACTAATGACAGTATCAGAATTTGGCGAAACATGTCAATTTACATATCACGGGGGACAACTTTTTGGGGCATTTGTTGTCGTATTACTTTTAACCCCATAACCCCCAGGGCACCTACCCCTAAAATTTTAAATAGCAACCCCTATTTCTTTTGCCATTTTTGAGTTTCTTGTACAATTCTAGATAAGTCCCATATTTCTTTTTTTGTCAAATTTCAGGTAGTTAACCTCATGAATGTGTGGAATGTATTTAATTTCTAAATTGAAATAATGCACCTTTTAAAAGTATGATAATGAAATACTCAAATTCTCACCTTTATAATTACTTTATTAATTGTTCAAAATGGGTTCCATTGTTTTCTAAGCACAAGTGCAGCTGATATTCAAACTGTTCGCGGACGTGTTGAAGAGTTTCAGGTAAAATAGCCCTACATTCTTGTACAATTCTTTGCTGTAGTTGTTCAATTGAATCTGGTTGAGTTTTGAATACAACTGATTTCAAGTGACCCCATAGGAAGAAATCGAGAGGTGTCAGATCTGGTGACCTAGGTGGTCATTCAATGGGTCATCTCCTACCAATCCACTGCTCCGGATAATGATTATCTCTTACTGGGCGTACATAATGAGGAGGTGCTCCATCCTGTTGGAAGTGCAGCAAATGTTCATCTAGAGCAAGATTTCCATTGGCGTCTCTTTGATTTTCCACCTCATGAATTATAAGAGGCTCTTATAGCTCTGTCTAATATTTCGGCATACATTTCACCATTTAGTTCACCACGACGTTCGAAGACGGCCAAAAAATTTAAATTATTTCGTGTTTTGTAACAGTGAAATGTAAATAAACGAAAGAATTTGGTAGCTAGTTTTTCAACAAATATTTTTAAATGAATGGATGTGACTGACATGACGGGTGAGTGAATGTAACCCCTTTTAAAAGTTGCATTATGTCAATTTAGAATATAAATACATTTCACACATTCGTGAGGTTAAGTACTTCAATTGTGAAAAAAAAAAAATGGAATTTATCTAGAATTGTACTAGGAACTCAAAAACTCAAAAAAAGGAAATAGGGGTTGCCATTTAAAATTTTAGGGGTAGGTGCGACAACAAATGCCTCAAAAGTTGTCCCCCTTGATGTGTAAATTGACGTGTTTCGCCAAATTTTGATACTGTCATTAATTGAGGAAATATTAAATGCTGCTCGTTTTCAAATTGACACCGTGTATGTAAGTAATATGTACTTTGTAACATACGATATGTAAGATGTAAGTAACAAGTAAGTAACAAGTAGCATGTTATATATTATATATCACTACTACAATAACTAGTCTGCTGAGTAGCGAATTATTAAGATAAAAAGTAAATAGAATAATTCTTGTAGGTATATTGTCATACAGAAGTTTGTAAATTCATTCATATGTGTACCTAAATACGTATGTATGGAAAAACCGTTTATGTTTGTATAAGCGAATACTGTCTTTGTAACGCAGTTATAAAATTGACTTCAAGTACTTCCTTTTCTTTTATTATTTATCTAATTATTTTAGAAATTATGATTTTTACATGAATACATAAGAAAATGTAGGAGTTTACATAAGAAAATGTATACCTACTCCTTTTTGAGTAGTCTTTAGTTTTTAGTTGCATAACCAGTAGTGAATTATAACTGCGGATTTTGTGTCCTTCAACGTAGTAAACCCGTCTGAAATATTACCCAGCAACAACGAATTTTTATATAATAATAAATTGAACTTTTCCAAGTTTAATTTTATAATAAAATCAACTATACTTTTTTATAGCATTTTTTCTCATAAAATAGAACTACGAGTGTATGATCGCTTATTAAATATTAGTGTTACCTTCAACAGTAAATCTATATAAATCATCTGTGTTTATTTTCTCGAAAAACTTCAATAAGTGTTGGAATTACTAAATTATTAAATTAAAGATGTTACGTATAATTTTAGTCGTAAGTAAATTTTGTGAAAAATTAGTTCAATAGATCTAGAAAAATGATTGGTAGTTTGGATGTTTTTTCATTCAGTAAATACATCGGTTGAACCTTTTTCCGCAATTATTTATAATTTTTGATAAATTGAAGATAAAAATTGATCCGCTAGTATCAGAATAAACAAAGATTCAATCATCATTTAGGGCAGATTTAAATACTAAAATACATACACATATTATGTGTATACACTAAGTTCACAGTTTTACAATATTCAATATTAAGGGTTTTGTGAAAATGAACTATATTATATATTATATTGTATTAACAATTCAGAAGATTTAGAAGAGAATTAACGCTTTTAGAAGGAACAACTGTGCAACAGGATATTTGAAGTAAAATGTATTCCTTACCCCTTTCCACTTTATTTTCAAAATACGTGCATTTAAGAAACATTGTGTCTATGTGGTATTATATAAAAGTATTTGCTTTGCTTTCTTCTTGCCCAAATGACAATTTGAAAAACACAAAATATAAGTATGTATTTAGAGAAATACAGGGTGTATAAAAAGTAATGAGACTAACTTTGTAAACAATAATTTGTTGCGAATATCACTACAAATTATTAATACTCTTCACAGTAAGTCCCTTTGCCATCTTCACTTCTGCCAGCGACGTTCCCATGATTCGAAGACGGCTTTGTAGGCGGCTTCCGGAATGTTCCGCAAAGAAAAAGTCGGGGAGGGGGGGGGGGGAGGCAGGTCGGAACTGTAGGGCGACTGGGGAATCGTTGAAATCCCGTTCATGGCGAGGTAGCTGGTCACCATAAAGCAGATGTGACTTGAAACATTGTCGTGGTGAAGCTTCCAATCGGCTCGGTTGACTGTTTCAGTATTTTGAGCATTTACATGTAAAAAGCACTCTGCTCAATTGATTTCTGCATTTCGGAGCTTCGACCGAGTTTTATCACAGAGTACTACACTAAAAAGACGACGCTGCCCAAACAGGTGGTTGCAGACGATTGTCCAACCCGCCGTTTCGAAGTTTAGACTTCACCAAACTCCCCAGCTGCAAGCGTGCCGGAAAATACAGTCGCGCGAGGAAAAAACGTCTCATTACTTTTTATACAAACCCTGTATATAAGAGTAATTATACTCCATTTAATTACAATAAACAGTTTTAATATCTACCATTAAAAGGGTTCCAAGAAACAAAACATTTTTTAATTCTGGTATAGGATCAAAGTGTTTTTACTGGAAAAAACTGTTTTCGTTTATAGCACACTTAATTTCAAAATTCAACAAGTTTCTTATACCACTTAGTTTAAATGGAGTCAAATTCGTATATAATAGTGACCACAGTCGGTAACTACCCGTTTGTATTTTTCGTATACAAAAGCGGGAATGCTAGAACTAAACGACTACTTTTTTTAAACAAACACGATCGACTTGTTTTAGAAGATATTTACCGTGTCCATATGTAATTTAACTCTTTATCTTCAATCATATGCTTTCCATTACTATTTATTCAAATAGTCTATTTGTAATTTGCGTTGCCCTTAAAAAAGTAAAATAGACTCTCTCACATCCTTATTACGTTTCTTCTAGAGGAGATGGAAGGAACATTCCCGATTGTCTAAAAAACAGTTTTAATATCTACCATTAAAAGGGTTCCAAGAAACAAAACATTTTTTAATTCTGGTATAGGATCAAAGTGTTTTTACTGGAAAAAACTGTTTTCGTTTATAGCACACTTAATTTCAAAATTCAACAAGTTTCTTATACCACTTAGTTTAAATGGAGTCAAATTCGTATATAATAGTGACCACAGTCGGTAACTACCCGTTTGTATTTTTCGTATACAAAAGCGGGAATGCTAGAACTAAACGACTACTTTTTTTAAACAAACACGATCGACTTGTTTTAGAAGATATTTACCGTGTCCATATGTAATTTAACTCTTTATCTTCAATCATATGCTTTCCATTACTATTTATTCAAATAGTCTATTTGTAATTTGCGTTGCCTTAAAAAAGTAAAATAGACTCTCTCACATCCTTATTACGTTTCTTCTAGAGGAGATGGAAGGAACATTCCCGATTGTCTAAAAAACGAATTAATTCTTTATATATTATCTATTACGTAAACGTTGTATGGTGTTGTACAAAAAGTTATCTAGTAGAAAGTAGAAACTATTGAAATTTTAAATTGTGTTTTATTTACATGTATATTTTTTTACACACTTCGAGGTATATAATGTCTTAATCACTATTAAAAATGGATTTAGACGTGGGTATACGAATAACGGAAACCGTATTGAGACAAAGTGTTGGTAAAACTGTACATGAAAGATGATAGAGAAGAGACGTATACGAGGAGAGGGGTGAATTAAACTCATATTAAAATAATATGAATCTTGATTGCAATTTGTTCTTCCACTATCATATTGTTACATTACAGTTAAAAATTACATTGCAGTACTGGTCGTTAATTATAAAATTTAAAGACTGTGTGTAAAAAAAGTGCTGTACCCGTTTTTGTTTTCACAACCATATCACGTCAATGTACGTGTTGCCGGACATCATGAAAGAAATTTATGTGGAGGTAGAACGCGATAGATTGAAGTGTATGAATACAAAATATCTTAAAGTTTTACTTAAATCTTAAGTAAAAGTGTTACCAGTTTTGAGAATATACTTTTTGTCACTTATTTAATAATGAGTAGGGTTTGGAAAGTGTCCTACAACACAGGGTCGGACTCGTAAATCGTCATGTCCTTGACGGAAGGAGATGTGAGAGACCGGAAAGAAGGGAATGAAAATGTGTTAATAATGCACATATACCTATCGCTTGTGTCATTCAGAAACACCGAATATCTTCATTGCTTGAGCGATGTAGTAGTTTTTCTGCATGCAATTCACAATAGTTCACATGGACAGAGAACGACACACCACGCACATTATTTCCACAAATTTCGCACAATAGTTTGTATTAAAAACAGTTGTTTGTTGTAACTAATATCAGTACCTACATTATTATGTTTTACATTTACAGAGGACAATGCACGTGTTAATACCTACTATTTCTCTATTTTCAGCAGCTGTTTGCAAAATCCGTTTACTAGCTATCAATATCGGGGGGCGAAATATCTGAAACACCTAAAATTCGTATCAGAACATTAACGACCTTATTACTGCAAAACTAAACTCTGTTGTTTCCTCCATTGTCAGAAACAGAAAATTGCGTATGTCGTCTTTGATATTTCCCATGACACGTTGATATGTCTTCTGTAAATATATTTTACGCAACGTATGGCCACTAGACAATGGAAAATCGGATACATATTTGGCAAAAAAAAAACGTCTACAGTGAATATTATCGACCACGTTCTACGAAAGGCTATATGTGTGCGCAAAACATGTACAAATCAACCCAATATTAATTTTTTCTAATAGTACCAATAATAGTTTGTTGATATTCGAATCTAAATCTCTTTTACACTCTCGGCGTCTACGAAATATATATCAACGATTGCAAGGAATACATAAAATATATGATCCGTTTATTGTAAAATCCTCATAATTTTTAATCATGTTTTTCAGTCAATGGTAACTACTGTGCCATTAATGCAAAAATTCACATAAAATCAGATAATATGTAAATACACTACACACTACACAAACTCTAAAAGAAATAGGTACACGGTGCAAAATACGTATGTACACACGTTTATTAGTTAATCACTCACGACACATAAAATTATTTTAAAATTGGCGTTCTAACGTTCGTCGGTCGCGCATCGGGCTATTATTAATTCGGACAACTGAGCGCCCGCTACGCTATATGAATAAATTGCATCAGGCTTCCGTCGATCGTGCACCGGGTGAGTCCAGCGTATGTTACGCGGTACGGTCAGTGGTGTACGTATGCATGGGCAAGAAATACACGCGTATATAACTTACTAGGCGCTTAAAAAATACGGTTTATACTTTAATTATTATCATAGACATGTATAGTGCTGACCCTGCATTGTAGCACACTTTCCAGACTCTAATAATGGGTAAACCAGTAGTTCTGTATTTGATCTATCCCACTGCGGATTTGCGTGTGCCACTGGAGGTGGGTGACTGCCGAAAGCGATCGAAGACGAACGATTACACACTAACAGCCGCAGGTGTGCACCAGCACCTTCAGCTTGGGTTGTTGATGCTTTTCGTGTATGTATTGTACCTATATACATCCTACATATTTATGGTGTTGTCAATATTGTGAAACTTGTGTCAGTTAAAACAATCGAAACGTTGCAGATCGAAGAGATGTGCATGTGTACAGTAATACAGAATTAACCAGACATAGTGTTAGCGTGTGTTACATAGCAGAATACGTTAAATGTTGATTACAAGCACTAGGCAGCTAACAAATTGGTAATTTGTGCAACAGTGAAATGATTTTGTTCCCTATCGTGTTAGATAGGCTCAGTAAATACGTGCTGAAAAGGTCAAAATAAGGTTACACAAACGTTACATCATTTCTATCTTAGAGGATTATTCTAGGGGAATGATCTGGTCATGTCGTTATTGTTGTACATATTACCTTTTTTGTTAGTAGGTACCTATGTAGGTTTGGTGTACGTCAATTTAGTGGTGGTTGGGCTAAGTTTTGCAGGTTTGCACATCTTCAAACAATTATAAAAAAAAACATTGTTTTTAATTCCATTCGTAATAAAAGTAAGTAGTTAATTTGTGACAGCATATCATTCTATCCGCTTAATAATCAGTAGACATATCATTGTATCGAAGGTTGAACGCTGAAAGCACTGACATTTTGAAATATCTCACTATTACGCATCCACCAGGTTGCATTCCAAGTGTAACTACTTATTTTTTAAGTCAGTTGTTGTTCGGCTGCGACGTTAGGGAGTGTCGCTTATGTATTTTCATCGTAGATAAAAATTAATTAGGTGCAAAGTTCAATAGCAGAGCAATTTTGTAGCTCATCAACTGACATTTAAAAATATATCTTTAAATCCTACTTATGAGCACCTTCTAAACCAGTGGTTCCTAACCTTTATTATACCGTTACCCACTTGGTCTTTCGATATTTGCATTGTTACCCTTTCAAAAACGGATATAGGTAAAGGTACACTTACTCAAAGAAAACAATTGATTTTATATAAAATTACTTTTGTTACAACTTAAACATCGAAAATAGAATAAAAAATAAAAAAACAAATAGAAAATCTCCTAACCGCCGCTAGGTCATATGAAAACACCTCAGCGTAATTATCACACCTTGATTACCCTTAACGAGAGTTGATTTTACTCTGTTTAATTAATTACCCCCAGGTTCGGAACCTATCTATACGATGAACTGAGTATCTTCAATCATAATCATTAAATTCAATTACCCACAGAACAGAATATATCAACTGATACATTTCAACTACAACACTAAATTTAATTTACAGATTAAATATTATTCATTCTTAATAGATATTGGCTTTAAATTTTGTACATATAAATATTTTAAACTTAAACTTTTCTCTTGTGAAATAACCTCAAATCTACGTACCTAATCTAATAGAAAAATCTACGTAAATTTCATTACTTCTTGTGTTCTCTGCCTGGTACCTATTCTTTTGGGTACTTATGTTGGAATCACGTATGTATGTAGTACCTACTACTATGTGTATTCACTAGGTAACAATTTTACATTATATTACTTTATGTTTTAAAAATAGGCACCTTTTGCTCAAAATTAAGTACGATTTTGTTATGAGACGATACGCATTTGTGAATAATTTCTGAAGTCATTTGAGATGACTTAAGGGGGTTAGACCATGTTAGACCTCTGGAGTGCAAAAAATCAAGGAATTCTTTGGGGAATTTATTTCTGTTCTGCTAATAACGCGATCATAAATTCATTTTAGGACTTTAAGTACATAATGAGGTATATACAGAATTTTTTTTAACAAAAAAATATAAAACCGTTTTTCAACAAAAAATACAAAATGGCGTCATAAATACACATCGAGCACATACGCTTTTTTTTTGTTGACCATCGGTGGGCAGCAGAGCAATTTTTAACAGCTACTAGAACAAACAAAAAAATTTTTCATTATCTACATGAGTTTATCTAAAGCGATACACAATATCATTGTAAAATATTGATTTTTCGCAAAATGTCAGCAATTTGAAAAACGAAAATCAAATTTTATTAACGATTTAAAAAACGATATTAATTTGTTTATAAAAACCGTAATTTTTAACCGATCGAAACAATCGTCTGTACCGTTTTGGATAATTTATCTAAGAAGCTACAGTCAAACTTTCAAGTCGATCGGAAAAAATTGCGCGAGTTATACTGCCCACCAGTTTGAAAAACATGTTTTCGAAGAAAACGCGTTTAAAGTTTCAAGACGTGTTTACTTCATGAAATTTTCAAAATACTGGCATGTTAATTTTTTTACCTTTAGTCTGCTATACCAGGACCATATATCATCCTTTCCAAATTATCAATCGGGCCGCAGATACTCCAAAATGCTAGGCTATATATCATACTAAAAATACCGCAGCAGAGCGATATTTTCGAACATTTCGGAGCGACATAGTTGTTTCACAAATTAGGTTAAAAATAATTGTTAAACATTTTCCCATCAATAAGTAATTCCTTTTGGATATCATTCTTGGAATGTTTTTACAACATTTAAGCAAAAAAAAAAACGAGAATAAAATTATTCCAGAGGGATCTAACCCCTTAAAGTTACACAGTGGCTGGTAAGGTTGCCCAACCTCCAAAAAATGCCATCAAAACGCCATTTCAATTTTTGATTTCAATCGTAATAAAATCCATACCTACCTTATTAATATAATACCGCTGGCGTTGTTCGTGCTATTTAAAAACACGCAACAACAAATACTTCAGCCAGTTGTCGTTCCGCCTTGGCGTAGAGATTATTGTTTGTTGGTGTATGCGTATTTTTATCGCAAATAAAAAATAAATTCGGTGCAAAGTTTAATAGCAGAGCCATTCTGCAGCCGATTTTTGTCAGACAAAACTGAAACGAAAAGGCTTGAAAGACATTTTCCAGATTTAATGTAAATATTCTGCAGATAGTATATAGAAAATATATCTAATTATTATTATTATTATTAATGTTTTAAAAGAAAAGTCAGTCGAAAGATTAATAAAAAATGCATTGATTTGCGGTTGTAAATGGATGGACAAAAATAGGATTGACTCATTTAAATTATTTAGGCGACCGCATTAAAAATCATGTACATAGTGTCGGCACAACATGTGAAAAATATTGTGAAATTTCTTCTTTTTAGAAAAGTTTTAAAACATTGCAGTTCAGCTAGAGATTCGAAGCTAGTAGATCGAAGAACCCATTGAACTGCACAATGAAAAGTGAGGCATAATGCTACATTTTACGTATTATAATTACACAATTATAATATGTAAAAGGTGCGTTTTCATAGTGCGTTTGAACTCGTATTGAGAGGACATGATATGAAGACTCCACCTTAGTGGGTTAATTAACGTTAACGTGGGTTAAATTAACGTGCTGAGTTGCGACCATTTGAAAAAACAACAGATTTCAAGGGCACTTCAAATATAATACGTCATGAAATCTTAAAAACAATGTTTTGTGTATGCCAAGAAAGAAATTTTTAAAGAAATAAAAGAAGCCGACTATTGATCTACCAACTGCAGATAAAACAAAGATCTTTGTGTCGAATTTTTCTTCCAATAAGGTAATAATAGGACCTATGATTTCCACTATAGGCCTAACATTGTTATGAATAACATAATAACAATAAAATTTAACCAGTACCTAGTTCCTAGGTAGGTGGTATGTAAGTAAATATTTTAACCAGTCTAAAAATTTCTAATTGAAAAATTCAGTTTAGACCTTGATATTATTCCTTTAGATTTTTAATAAGAAATAGTGGTGTAAGTAGTCTTAAAGCTATATTTTTTAATGGGTACGTATTTAGGTAATCTTGTAATTTAATTCCAGTTTCCTTTGTATAAAATTTTCAGCCAAAATGTTGGTTCCTACTTATATAGCTATCTATATTTTGTTATGTGCATTATTTTAAGAATATACCTACCTTAATTTTTATGGATATGCCCTATCTAAACTCACATCCGAACTCCTCATCCAAAGAATTTAATAACTATTTTGTAAATGTTGCGGATAATATTTTTAACAAGTTAACAGCAGATAATACAACATTTAGGGATTATTTTACGGGATCAACTAATTTCAATTACTTTCAGTTTATAGAGGTATCTCCATGGGAAGTGGCTAATGTAATCTTAAATTTAAAAGACAAAAATTGTATGGACGTTTACCAGTTTAACACGAAAATTTTGAAGGGTATTATGAATTCAATATTACTACCACTCACAAATTTAATTAATATGTGTATAAACAACTCTATATTTCCTGACTGTTTAAACATTTCGAAAGTAGTACCAATCCACAAAAAGAACGACTTGAACGACCCCTCAAACTATAAACCCATATCAGTTATACCATATATCGGAAAAGTTTATGAAAGTTTGCTTAAAATACAAATTACCTTACACATGGATGCCAATAATTTATTTAATCCAGATCAATATGGCTTCCGAAATGGGCGATCAACAACATTAGCAATAGATAAATTAACGTCATTTATAAACAAGGGTTTCGAACAAGGCAGATACATATGTTCTCAATTTTTGGACCTCACTAAAGCTTTTGATTGTGTGTCACACTATATTCTCTGTCAAAAATTATACTACTATCAATTCTCAACTGAAAGCATACACTTGATTACTTCTTATCTAAACAACCGTCAACAGCTTGTTAATTATAACAATATTTGTTCCAACACGAAAGAAGTAAAACACGGAGTCCCACAGGGATCCGTTCTAGGACCGACTCTTTTTTTAATATACATTAACGACTTTACTAATTCCTTAAATAGTGAGGTGCTCAGCGTATTATTTGCTGATGATACTAGCTTAACTGCTTCATATTCAACTTTAGATGAATTATTAAGAAACGGTTCTCAAACACAATCGAAAGCCCAGGAATGGTTTAATAGCAATAAACTTAATCTTAATACGTCCAAAACTGAGAAAATGATATTTAGCCTTAGAAATATTGATAATAATGATAATCCGCAGTGTATAAAATTTCTGGGGGTCCTACTTGACCCTAAATTATCCTGGGATCAACATACAACTGCTGTTGGTAATAAAATATCAAAATATATATAATTTGATATCGTTGATAAAGTATCGTTACATACACTGAAAGTAGTCTATCACAGCTTTATTCATTCGAGTATTTCTTACGCTATTCTTGTATGGGGGCATGCTGCCTCTAGTGCATATGTGTTCTCCCTACAACGAAAAGCTATAAGAATCATGGCAAAATTAAATTACAGAGATAACTGTAAAGATCAATTTACCAACTTGAATATTCTTATTGTTCCATGCATTTACGTACTGCATTGTCTTCTTTATGTCAAAGAAAATTTAGACTCATTTGTGATTAGAAATCAATTACACAGTTATAATACTAGACAAAATGAAGACTTAGACACGAATTTCTGCAGATTAACAAAAACAAGAAACGGTACTTCGTACTGGGGAGTGCGTCTCTTTAATGCTCTCCCTCCTCATGTGAGATATTTGAACGAGGTCAAGTTCAAACAAGTTATAAAAACTTATCTATTAAAAAATGCCTTTTATAATTTAAACCAGTTTTTAGCAAGTGATTTTAGTCAAATTAGGATCTAATATATTTTAGCTTTCTTTTTATTTAGACCATTTTATCCTACTTGTATTTTTATTTATTACTTTTTTCGCTCACCTTTTATCGTTATTTTATCTGTATTTCATTTTATTTATACAATTTATATGTTTAAATCTGCATGTTTGTAATAGTTCCTCATTTTTTTTTGACGTGTGTAAACACTTTTTGGTGTCTTGACATGAATTACAAATAAATAAATAAAAATAAATAAATAAATAAACTAACTAAATTTATGATGGGTACATAATTTAATATGTACCTACTTACATTTTTTGAATTTCAAGAATTGTATAATGTCAACCTAGGTAGTTGTATTTATTTTGCAACTAAAACGAAATAATAATCCCATTAAATTTAAACAGTTAAATATACATGTGTAAGTAAATCAAATAAGTAGGTATACTTATGATACAAATTTTAATTTATATTCAACTAAATAACTTTTTTAGATCACTAGTATGTAGGGAATGGCTCATTTATAGGTACTTATTATCTACATAATTATAGCTAATGAAGTATTAAGTCTTCAATATATAAATAAAAAAAATATGATGCATACGTTTCAGAGATTCTTATAGGTATTTGATGGAAATGTGAGATACTGTTCTTTTTAACAAAACATAGGCAAAGCACAAAACTTACAAACTGTATAGAATAATTAACGAAGAGTTTAATGTTCCGAATATATTTTGGCAGATATGTATTAATCAGGTGTGTTTGAAAAATGGGACCTCGCGCACATTCCGGACACAGCCATTTTCATAGTTTCCTCGGAGCTGGAAAATTTTAATTAAGCACAGACTACCCGCTGAAACGTCGCGAAAATCCAAATAAATTCAGTATCGAGGCATTATAATCCCATTTGAGCTCCATGTCGCGAGGAATGCTCGCTAGAGGGGTGAAACTCCGCTTCTAGGGAGCAAAAAAATACGCCTCCTCTACTTCTTTTTTTTTTGTTCCTAGAAAAGTGGGAGCAATTTAAGAAAAACGAAAGAGTAGGTACGCCGATTCGAGAAATAAAAAACGGCCCGCACACCTCGTATTGATTGCGCAGCGACAGCCCGGTGACATTCTTTATCAATACGTCATAGCTCATATTTCAAGTTCTCTTGCATCCGCCCTCGGAGCTACAAAGAAACTAACTTCTTTCGGTAGCGGTGGGTGGGCGGTCGAAGATGGGATCTGGGAGGGCACCAATCTGGAGAGGCAGCGCCGCAGCGCCGGCCAATCGGCGGGATCGCGTGCGTGACGAAACAGGCTCCGCCCCCGGGCACTTGCAGCAGTTTTTCCAAATGTTTTTATTTATTACATTTGTACTCGCCGAGTGTACCGGTTGTGTGTGCACTTCCTCCAGGTCGCGCAACAGAGTGTACCATCGGTGCGCGCTCACTGCCCCGCCCGCGACAGACAGACAAACAATACGAAAACCCTCACTGTTACGACATCTCTCCGACTCTCTGGCCGTTTACGATTGTCGAACTCAGTCAGGCAGTAGTTGTGGCAGATGGACTTTGGTGTTAGGTCGTTGTTGAGTAGTAGTGCTGTAAGGTGTTGACTTGCCGCCCGCGCCGCGATGATGGACAATCCCGGTATGGACTCTGCGAGCGATCATAGCAGCCACGCGTCCTCCGGCTCGCCCGCCGTCGCCATCAAGCCCTCGCCGTCACCGCCGAACAACAATAACATCTCCTCGAACAACCACAACCACAACCAGGTGCACAGCCCGCGGCAGGCCAGTCCGCTGGGACCGCCGATGTCCATGGCGCACCCGCTCAGCCCGCCGCCGGTGTCGTCGGCCAGCCTGGCCCGCAGCATGGCCCTGGGGCACCTGCCGCCCCCCGGCCTCGGCCTGCTGAACTCGCTGGGGGTGCTGCACAGCCCCCCTGGATCTGATGGCGCACCACGCTCCGCCGCGCTCCTACAATAGCCCGCCGCCGAT
Organism: Aromia moschata; assembly: GCA_029963805.1. Lineage (NCBI taxonomy): Eukaryota > Metazoa > Arthropoda > Insecta > Coleoptera > Cerambycidae > Aromia > Aromia moschata. The sequence goes on from JAPWTK010000114.1 coordinate 348,144, forward strand.
CTCCACGTCCGACCCCACGGCCAACGAGTGCAAATTAGTTGATTACCGCGGACAGAAAGTGGCGGCTTTCATCATCGCCGGCGACACTATGTTATGCCTTCCGCAAGCCTTCGAGCTCTTCCTGAAGCACTTGGTCGGCGGTCTGCACACGGTTTACACCAAGCTCAAGCGCCTGGACATTGTGCCCTTAGTTTGCAACGTGGAACAGGTCAGAATCCTCCGTGGACTCGGGGCCATCCAGCCAGGAGTCAACAGATGCAAGCTGCTCTCTTGCAAAGACTTCGACACGCTCTACAAAGACTGCACGACAGCCAGGTACGTGTTTGATAAGTATTTCCTCCTTAGTGCATGCTTTATTATATACAAGAAATGTCTCGAGATTTGCGAAGGGCACGATTCAATAATATTCCTACGGCCGAATTATATTCTCCCCGAACAATTTAAGATATAAGAGCAGTCCGTCGACCCCTCACAGACGACGCGTCCTACTGCCACCAACAATAAAATTGCATATGATAGATGCAGTCTATAAATACTAACTGGGACAACTCAAACCCTCGCGTTCGCCTAGAAATAATTACAAACGCAACGAAACAAGGGGAGACTCGAGTGGAATCGCTCCCCCCTTCGCAATCTACATACGCGTACCGAGAATCCGACTGTTGATTCAATACCGAACATACCTAAATTACAATTAGAAATGCCGTAGAGCCTAACTGGGGCCGATAATGCACGTGTTTTATTAAAGTCTCGGCCCAAGCGGCGCCTCGATATCAATAAATTACGCCAAATGCTATTCCCGCTCCTAAAAGGGATGATAAGTTTTAACGGCGAACTGACAGATCCTATTAACACTCGGCCGGTTACAAAAGCGCGGCCGGTATCGAGAAATCTTCGAGGTGCCCCGGCGAGATACCTCGCCATCCCACGGACTCTGGCCGGCTACCGATCATTTATAATACAAATATTAACACTATTGTATCCATTGTTAGACTATAATGGCGTTTGTTGATAGATATTACTGCGCCTGATTGAGGATATTCTTTTTATATCCATCGCGGCGCCACTTTTTGTGCTACCTCGTCTTATTGGAGTCAGATCTCGAACGTATATCTAGACGAATCGATGCTGTTGGGTCCTGGTGATCGGCATTCCGCAATCAAGAGGCTAGGTTCGAATAATAACTCCCACAATTAGAGTTAACTACAGTCCGTTATTGATTTTTATCATAATCGAGTTTAGTAGGAGCTGATTAGTTTCCGAATGATTTCTAAGAACATGAACCAATGCTCTGTGCTTGCGCCATAACCCGTAACACATGCTTTGTCTTTACATGTGTTGACATTTGTGCACAAAACGGTGGTTATTTTTCTTATAATCTGTTTTAATCAAATTACAAAAGCACAAAATGGACTTACAAAAAAAGTACTTATGACTAAAAACATTGAAAATATATCCACCACCGTTTGGGAACGGAGAAATAGTAGATACACTTTACTCATTTGAGTTAATATTCGGACCTAGCCAAGGTGTCACTTTTCCAAACCGCATCATTCATTTAGTAAATACATAAGTACTAGTTCATATACTTGTATGGTTTAATTCGTTCAGTATGCTGTGGTTTCGAATCCCCGTTTAAGTTGTCAAATAAAACGATTCACCAGCTCTAGAAAAACAGTCGACGGTCTGTGTACATGAGCATGTTTCATTAAACTGGACAAGACCTCTAAAACCTCGACAAACCAATTAGTTTGCGATCATTGGAAGCAATGGAAGCATACACATGAATTGTGCTAGATTATTGTAATACCTGCTTTGATGATTGTAAACATTGTTAGTATGAGAGACATATTCTTAAGAAATTAAATATTAAATACGTTTTTTACAATACAATAAAACGTTATGACATGTTGGAAATGACTAAAGTGGACCCTTCAGTTTGTATGTAGGCCAAAATTAAATTCAGCTTAATTGAACGTTTGATGATTTATACGTTTTTGTTACAATTTTTGAGTCGCCAAAGATATTCTAGCGTTTGATACATTTATTAATCTTAAAAAATATAAAAACTCTAATTTATTGAGAAAACCACATACGTAGAGTAAATTAAGTCGAATTTTTCAATGAGACGAATTACTTTCCATTGATTGAACATCATATTCAATCGTGCTTTCGTTCTCGTAGCTTTGTACTCTTCAGTAGTGAATATAACAGTATAATTTGTGACCTAAGTACCAAGTACCATTTAATAAACTAATTAGAACTTTAAAAGACTTCAAACCAATAGTGAAAATCTGATTTGACGAATATCTAAAACATCATCTTAACACTCTCACACAAAGGAGGGACTATTTTTCTGTTCTTTTTCTTTATAAAATTTTAAATGGCATAATTGACTCTCCCGACTTATTACAATCTTTATGTTTTAACATCCCATCTTTCCGAACCAGAAATAATTCTCTATTTTACATAAAAACACCTAGAACTAACATACTGCAATTTTCCCCCATACATGTTATGTGTTCGACTTACCACTTCTACCAGAATAAGCTCGATATCTTCTACACTAATGTAAGCTACGTAAAAAATGTATTTTGTCGACAATTTGTGTTTTGTTAATGTTTGTTCATAAGTGTATTATTATTTTAGTTTAGTTTAGGTATTTTTTTTTGTCATTCCTACCATGTAATTGGATTGTATCTGTTTTGGTAGTTGTATGGAAATAAATAAAATAAATAAATAAATAAATGAATAAAGCAGTATACATGTGTTCTGTCGCTCCTTTCACATGGAAAGTTTGCCATTAATTCTTAGCAAAATGATGTTCCTCTGAAGAAGTACAGTCTTCTGAATTTCATCTAATATATTCACACAATTTAATTGCTAACTCCTGATTGCTGGTAAACTCTCCTTTTGTCTGTGCAGGGTTCTAACAAAATGGATATTTGTATATTCGATTTATGAATTATTTGGACCTTAGGACTAATAAAATAACGTATATTTTTCCAAATTAACAAATACAATGTTAGTCAATGGCATAATAAATGAAAACTTGTTTCGTAATGGTACATTGAATCAATATATTGATTTACTACTATCGGTGGTAGTTTTAATCACAGCCTAGATAACAAAATTTGCTTAGAAGAACTACAAAAATATTACTTCCTTAAGAATTAAAAATTATTTTAAATAGAGGGCACTACATATATAGAAATGTTAACAATAAATGATTTTAAGATGTATAAATTCGACATTTACCATACATTATTCCATATATGTACCTATGTTTCCGTCGATATTTACATGCCATATCATTTATTTATTGAAGATTCAACGCACCGAGAAAAATAATTGGAAATACTGATCCTAATGGCGCGTGATAGACTACAGATAATTCGTTTATTTGCCTCGGTACAAAAGTACTGATTTAAGACCTTCTGCGATTACTTTGCAGAAACAATACATTGTCGAAGGAGATATTACTTCTGTTAAAATTATGACCTGCGGTGAGGCGAATGCATGCATAAGAGGGGGCACATAAAAAATTCAAACTCGGCCGTCAATATTGACCTTTGGCTGAGTCTCATAATAAATAACATGTGATTTTCTCTGAACAACTTGTAGGACTACCCAAGCGCTATGTTTAATGGCGAGGCGTAACTGTCAACAATATTTATTTAAAGATGATTTACATCTCGGCAAAAACTATATGCTGCTGTCGTCTTTATTGTCCGGTATGGCATTCTTGAACACTTTGTTGCAGTTAGAACTGTTTACGGGGGCTTTGTATGTACCTACGCATATAAGGCTGCCTTGAGGGAAACAATGCATTCTTTCTCCAAGCTGAATTGTTCGGATGCTTTTCATTTTATGAAAATCATTGAAATTGACTTTGCACGCGACGATTATATTGGATGCAATAAATCAACTTGTCAGGTTGTATTAATTTATTGTTTTTTTAATTATAAACTGTATGACTTCTAATGCAATAACTGCGGCAAATACTTTTGCATAATTATGTACCCTCTCCTTGGTCCTTGGGCTTAATTATATTTTTAATTTGATTCGAAGGTTTCAGTCATCTCTTTGAAACGGGAAGAACTGGAATGAATTCAGTGCTTCTAATTTTTGTAGGGTTAGCTACAACCAATAGTGCCCTATAGTAGAGTAACGCAAATATTAGATATTAGATCTTCTTTTGCAATTTGTTACGAATTTGAACATTTCTAGGTTCAATTGTAGTTATTTTCCATTTTTACCTTTACATCCATAGGTATATCATATCTGAACATGGTTTATGCGTGCCTACATCTTCATTATTCTTTCTGCTATCTTCGACCTATGCCTTCTTTATTCATGGGAATTCGAAAGAGTGAGAAATCGATTTTCCCCTCGTGATCTTTGTTTATCCACAACAAATTAGAGAATTAAAAAAATATCATCCGCATGCAACATGCAGAGGTCTTAAAATTGATCGTGGTTTTTGTGTTACAAGCCGTGGGTAGTAAATGACCCGATGACTTGAAGTTCTAGCGGGTTATTTTTTTTGTGTGTAAAACAATGGAATGACGAATCGGTAACAAAGTTTCGGACGGGTGCCGTCTTCAAGAAAGGGGTATGATATGTTAATGGCAGCTGTTCACCTTCACGAGTACAGATGTTGTCGTGTATTCTAGAATTTCATGCAGTCTGCTCTGGTAGCTGTGTAGTCGGTTGTCTTATATGTCCCACTCGCTAATATGCTCGAAGCTATTCCATGTGAATACATGTGTATTTTCATTCTGGGCGAATGCTCACAAGAAACGACGGACCTCCGACAAGTTTTGATCATGTTACGTTTAAACTCGTTATTTAGGCCCATGAATAAAAACCGACTATATGCTTTCTGGAAGAGGATACATACATGTGTTTCCTACGTTGCCAAATTACGTCACCATTTCCAAAAGACCTGGTAATTATTCATGATTCAATACAAAAATCCGTACACGTGTTAAATAATTAATATCTACTAATGATGCTCGTGCCCTTCGGTTTAACAGTAGCACCCAGAATCACCGACATAGTCTCTTTTGTAAATTACCGTTTTTTAGTTAGTTCAATAAGTGTCGGTTTTTATTGTATCCTTTTGTCAGCTGTTTCGACTGATATTATTCAGACTTAAAAAATAGAAGGACTAAATTACCGTGATAATCTTAGCGATGGTAGTTTTTAAGCAGCCAATTGTTTTTGTACCGGTTTATTAACAAATAAGCTTTATAAATGGATTTAAATGGAATTAGATTTATAAGAAGTTTTTTACAGTTTCTTTGGTACTACTTCGTTTATGTGCATTCAATGAAGTTGGATGTTTTTGCCCTTAAATAAAAGAAATTGAAACGATATTTGAAAGTTAAATATTGTCGAGGTTGTTTGCTGTGTTTAAAAGTAATTGGTGGGAAGAATAGTTGATAAAATCCCAAAATATAAAAGTAAGGATGAAAAAAAAGAATTCATTATTTATGTTTTGTATGTTTTTATAGGATCACGTTTATAGCGTTTTGGGTACAGGGATATAGATTATTTGAATATTTGTAGAATCTTACAAAGCAGCTTCTTTCATTAATAGTGAAATAACCTTAATAAGACAAATACGTTATAGATAGTGCAAATACAAAGAAAATTATAGGAATTAGTTATCTTATCCAAGAGGTTACGTATTGTAACAAAATATGTATTTGATATCTTTTGCATTGTGCTAAAACAAATAAATGATCTTCCAAAACGTCATCAGTACAATTGTTTTGCAATAAAATAGGTGCAGTAATTTTTATATCTGCCAATTTTTAATGCTATTTGTGTACATCCTCATTACTAAATTCATAACATGATCCGATCGCTTCTGATGATTTATGTGATTTTATGTGTATTTTTGGTATTTGTATGTATTTTTGGTATTTGTATGTATTTTTGGTATTCGGTTAGTGTTTCTAATATATACAAAATGTCTGTTGAATTGCCGCCAAGATTTCCATGTGATTTACATAACAGTTTTCTTCCACTTTTATTTTCGAAGCCGAGTATGGTTCCTTGATCACACAGAACATTTGGATAAAGTTTGGAACTTTGGTTACAACTTTGGAACGGTGTATGTACCTTTGTTAGATCTAGTGAATATAGTCTTAGTGAATTTATAGTATTTTTGCATAAAAAGAAGAATCACTGTTGACAGACTTTACTGATTCAAATAATCAAAGAATAAATTTGAACATGGGATTCAGGTGTCCTAAACTGGTTCGGAAAAACTCGAATACGTTGTTCCATGTTGCGAATGCTTCTGATAATTTTAGAACTGTTTTGTTTGGAAGTAGAGCAAAGCTAATATTCGAGGATCCTCGTTTAGACCTATCGTACTGACTGCCCCGAAATTAACAACGGAAAGAGTTCTAGAACGGCACACTCCACGGTTGTAACACCCCCTTTAATCAGGAAACAAACGTATGTTTCGTCTTCCGCGGCTGCGGAGGGGTATTAAAAACTTAATTTTGGAGTTTACGGTCGCATAACAATAACAGTTTACCGCCAGCGTACTCCCGCGTAATAAAAAATTCAACGGATATCGCACTAATTCTTATTTGAAATGAGTTCGGGAAAAATGCACGTCTAGGGAAATATTCAAAGTCTGGTAATTAAAAAAAGGCGTCAGTCGTCCGGCGGCCGCCGGGACGCTAACCCGTGGCCTCCGCATCATCCGATCCGTCAGTGGCGTGCGAAAAGTGAGGGAGGAGGGTTAGGATAGAGCCCTCATAATTTATCTACTTACCTATATCATGTTTTTCTTATTTTTTTTGCTGCAATTGAATTTTTTGTTAACAAACGCTTCAATACGTTTGCATACCTTCGTCAACATAATTTTTGTTTACAAAAAACTGAGATATCAACATTACAACACACTAGAGTGGGATTGGAACCTTCGGCGTAGAAATAAACATAAATTTACTGACACGCACATTTCATAAACCATATTGGCATCATCAAAAATTTACCGTCAGAAAGTTTAATAAGCCTTAATCAGGAGTATTAAGGCTTATTAAACTATTTGATTGGGAAATGTCTGCTGCTCATTTTTCAGTGCAGGACAATAAGTATCGGTTAGAAAATTTTAATTTTATTCGCCTGGGTAAAAGTTAAATTGAAAAACATTTGTATTAGCTACTTATTTTCTTTTCATTAAAAATTATTTTTAAAACCACAACATTAAGTTAATTATTATACATTAACACTTTTTTTTTAAGTAGTTGTTAAAAAAAAACAAATAAGACAGCCTAACAAATGATGGCTGCTTGTTTACAGTAGTACTTATTGGTATTATAAATCTGATATCAATTACACCAACAATCTGTTAGCTGCATATCTTAGATGCAAAATCATACACCGTATGTGAACTAAATTCTATTTTCCAAATGTGAAGAGAGAGGTTCATTGAGTGAGATAAACTCAGACGTTGCCTTGGCGTTATACAAATCGAAGCGCACTGCTCTCACTCCAATCCTTGGCTTCCGTGGTGCAGGGGCAGGGAGGCACTACGTCAACGCTGACCCGCCCTCTGAGTGGAACGTGCCTGTTAGGTGGAACAATTATATCTGTCTTGTTGTATCCTTCACTCAGGCCTTGCTTCCTTTCCTTCTAGGCTGGCTACTAATTTAAGAATACATATGTAGGTATTTGTCTCTTCTTATTGTTAGAGAAGACCATGGGCATTTTTGAGTAATAAAATTGTTTGAATTATTTTCTATTCTGTATACATTTACTCGTATACATAAGTGTAATGCTAGAAATAAATATTAGGCTGGCCCTATGTGTGCAAAAATTGTTTGAATATTTACTTCCAGAAAATTATTTCCAGAAATCTAACTGGTCCTGTTTTGGATTTCCAAAAACACCGTCTTTAAATTGGCTTAGAAAAGGGAACGAAATATTGGAACCACTTTGTTAGATTGCTTAACATCTTTCAAATGTTGCAGAAGGGAATAGACTATAGAGCTTTAGAAAGTAAGAACGTGATCCAACGATGTTGAGATATGAAATAACAAATGATAAGTGGTAGCAGGTTTAAATTACGTAAAGTACAGTTAAGTAACTCATTAATCATTTTCATAAATCCAGTATCCAGAAATCCTGAAACTGGTTTTGTTTTAGATTTCCGGAAGCATCTTTAAATAGGCCTGAGCAGTTTCTGACAATGGAAACGAAATATTGGAACTACGTTTAGGATTTTTAATTATCTAATCTGGTTTAGTTAATTTAAAAAAAATCCGTAGGGAATTTCCAAAACCTGTATTCCTTGTCAAACTATCCTGTTTCGTTGACAATAATTTTGAAGATTGAAAGTAAAGACTAGTTACAATGTTAACACCATCAATTTTCTTGACGCTGTATTATTGTATTTTAACTGTAGAAAGTAGCGATTCTTTTGATACAAAATTGTTATGCATACGAAATTTCGACGTTGAAAGTTTGAATTTAAAAAAGCATTGCAGTCTTTACGTGCTCTTCAAAGGCGAAACTGTGTGTACTCCGCCACTGTCCTCCGCGACTACTCGGCCTATTCACCAGAAGGGGTATTTTAATATTTCAGTTATTCGAGCAAAGGCAATCACAGTCCGTACGCAACTTATTATATTTCTGTTCAAGTTGAAAATGGGCTCTCGTTGCACTTACCATTGTGGTATGAGATTACCTGGCGCGCACACATGCGACCACCTTATTAGGCTTCTTCTATGCATTAACATTGTGCAAGGGAGGTTATCTTCTTCCTCTAAAATTAATTGCCTCGTCGTTAGGAGAGCCGTTCACTCCGCTCCTATTATGTTACCGATGCGCTGCTCGGGTTCCTGTTCTTTTTGCCAGCGATGCCAATAAGCGCCCAGGCTCTCATAAATATTTTATCGTCGTGTTATTACGAATACACCCCGTTCTGTTTGTTTTATCGATTACGGGTACAATTTCGTTTCTGCAAACTATTTCGAGACTTGATTTAATGTTACGGTAAGCGAATAATGCATGGAAAGGGGGAAGGATAATAACAAGGTTGGTTATTAAGCAGATCTGAAATTTACTTGGCAAATATATGGAGATCTAGGAAGCGTCCGGGAATAATAATTGACCGACGATTGGAGGGGTGAGGGGGGATGGGAGGGAACGCACTCCTAACTGGAATTGATATCGTTTCAATAATGTTCCCCTTATTATGGAGATCGAAGAGGCGACCGAGTAATTGAGCACTGTGGCCGTCAGCAATGGAAATAAGAACTACTAGCTATACGAGATTTATAAGTCATTTTTTAGAGCAAGTTCTCGGACTCACACGAAACTTTGAGAACAGAAAATATCCTCTTTATCCTAACAGTCTTTATTACAACCAAAATGTGAGTATTAACTTTTAATTTATTAACCTCTTCTATTAACTTTTCTAAAAATGATATTTCAAATGAAGAACATTTAAAATAACAATTATATTGAAAGTTGTTAATATTTTGGTGTGAATACCGTACATAAAATACAGTATGCCTTCGCTCTACTCTTCTTCGCTCTCTACTGTTCTTAAAATTATGTTTTTCTTGTGGCCATGCACATAAAAATCCAATTTGTAGATGACAAAAAAAGAAGTGGGCACAAACATATCCTCCAATTTTACTGAAATCTAAACAGAACAGCTTTAACACTGTATCTAATAGAATACTCTTAACGGTTAACCAACATTTTTCCACAAAACTAAAAGTTATTACCGTTTTAAATGCCATCTGCCGTGGTGTGAACTGAATTATCTAAGAACGATTTTATTTTGCAAATTTAATTCCAAGATTAGGTATGTTTATTTCCTTTACTGTTTTAAGAAAATCCTTTGCTTTTAACATTGAACTTTACGCTCACACAGTAAGTTTTGTTTATTACAAAACTATGTATTTAGTTGTTACAATTATCGTGAACTACAGGACCGACTAGATTCAGCGTGTATGAAAGCTACCAACCAAAAACAAAATTGCCAACAGATGGCTATACATATGCACATTGTTTATTTTGGTTCCACACAAGTATGTAGAAGCGTATTACTGAGTTTATAATATTAATATTTGTTTGTTTTAATACATATGGATTAGATTCAATGGAATTTCTTTTAACTTATTAAATAAGCATATCCACAAAAAAAGTTCTACTAAATTTAAGCATCATAATTTCGCTAATAGAAGTAGTTCAATTTTAGTCTCTGACGAAGACTGACGATGATAGAAGTTTTATAAGATGTGGGATAGAATTGGAATTTCACGTTGTTGAATGATTAATTTTGTTTAGATTAAAGATAACAATATTTCCTCCTCAACAATATTAGTGTTCGAAATCAGTTATAAACGATGTTAGAACTAGAGGCAAAAAACAGTACTAGAGATATACGATCAGCTGTAAAAATGTGGTTAAGAGAGTCTCAAGTTTTATGTAACCAATATTTCCATCTTTTGTGAAGTCAGGAAGTAAATGTTGAAAATTATATTCGGATTCAGCACTATAATGGATAATATATACCGTGTGTGTAAAGCCAACATTGGCCAGATATGAAAAAGGACAAACAGAAGTGAGACGACAGATAAGAAGCAACCGCACACGCATCGAAGGTAGTGAGGGAATAAGACCTCTCACGGCCCTCTCACCACCTGTGCTTGTAGTTAGACCAAGAAATGTAGCAATTGTCCATTTTCACAACCAGCCGATGTCGGCTTTACACAAACTGTATATTGGATAATATTGACTAAATCGCTTAAATTGTCAGTGATTTTGGAATCAATTGGAAAGAGTTCCTGTAGAGTATACCTGTGTATTTAATGTGTGGAAACCTGTGGAAATAAATGAAGCTCTTAAATTAACTCTATCATCTAGTTATTAGGAATTAGCTAGTTCGGAATTATCGGAATCAGCGTTACATTAAAGAAAATCCCATTAACTATCAGTTAATGAATAAAAATAATGTACTAACTAAATCACTTAGTAATTACTTTTGATTTGTGTTTGAAACAAACTCTAAAATGTGGATAATCAGTTCATAAAGGAGGCCGACAAGAATTTTAAGTTTAAATACTATTCATTTCTCTAAAGTACATTGGATGGAGGATGGAGTCCGTGCTACAACATATAAAATCCCATTATTTATTAGACGATTAACAAAAGATCACCCACTAACTTAATCACTTAGTATTAGTGATTTGTGTAAATACTAATAGAATAAACAAGCAGTTGAAAAAGGGGGCCTACACAAATATATTGTATAGATAAATGAAGAATTGTCTGCGGAATCTACGGTACAATGTAGAGAATCTCATTAACTATCAGTTAACAAACAAAAATCGTATACTAACTAAATCGCTTAGTACTAGTGATTTGTGTGGAAAGGCATCCAGAAACAATACGCCAAGATAGACGATAAGCGGGGGCGTTAAGCTGAAAACGACGACCGAAAAGGGGCGCCAACTCGCAGAAATTCACACAGTCGGAGGTGTCTGCGTCGGCATACAAATGGGAACTGCGGAAACAGTCATTGTGGAGGAGATTTATCTGGCGGAATCCACAGGTTGGCATCGGATACGGACCCGGTTCCCGGCCAGACCGTCTGGCGTGGTCCCGAGGGAGTCCCCCCGCGGTGGGGTTTCTCTGTCTGTTGAATGGGACCTCGTGTCGTCTCGCTCGCAGACGTCATGCGTACAACTCTCGAATTCATTCCTATTTCCTGATGCCGAATGTTTTCCGACTGTTTACTTTGGATTGCATTCGCGCCTGGCGCGCGCTCCCGACTGGATGTGACTGCGCTCGCGGTTCCCCGACATCCAGATGACGCGTTCCCGTTTTCGCGTCGAGTTTTGCGGGAGGGCAGGAACATTAGATTAAAATTAGATGATTAAGTCGGCAGAAAAAAGTACCTATTAACAAATCAGGGTACCCATTATTCTGGAAAACCTGTGAGAACCTGGAAAATGAAGGAAATTATCTATTAATTAAATCGCTTAGTCCCAGTGATTTGTGTTCGAAATTAATTAGAAACAATATTAACATAAGAATACACGATAAACTGACAAGAGTGATCATGAAGGGTCTCAAATTTTAAATATCTACTACATTTTTTGTTTAGGCGAAGTGGTAAAAAACAGCTGATTTTTCCAACTTTATCGATTTATCAACTTATGTCGTCAATATTCTGGCAACAACACTGGTTCTTAGCACGGTAGTATTAAGATTTTATTTGATGATATGCACAAGTGTGAGCTTATACAGTGACATGTCACTTCCAAATGTCTGGAAGTTGTTCTGGAATTCATAATTGTGTATACAGCTGACTTTTATAAAAAAATCCGAGACGGGCCGATTATATTTTTTTCTTCTTCATCTATTACAAAACAATTATTAACCTCATTAACATGAATGATTAAACAATAAATTACAACTAACGTAATAAAAATAATAAACCTGTCAAAAAACTAGAGGTTTAAAAAAATTGGTCGTAACAAAATTGTGAATTTGATCCCAGACTTTTGCCTCACACTGTATGTACTAGTATACTGATCATGTACATGAAGGTTCAGTAAGCCATCTCCAATTAATTGTATGAGACCTGTGTATGAAAATTATTTTTCCACCAAAAGGTTGATTATTACGAATTATTTAAGTTAACAGTCTATCTGTGAACAAATTTTAGTATGACAAATTTGAAGCGTCATTTAGTCACTGAAGGCAAGATCACAACACAAGATGTTGACTCGATCAATGAAGTAACGCTAATGAAGTAACGCAAGATAAAAAATTGAAGGTAATAATAAAGCTGAGGTCACACTTGTAACGAGTCATTAAAAAAAGTCATCAAAGTTGGCCGAGCAAAAAAATACGTACTTCTATTATTTATCTTAAGTTTATAACCCTATTTAATTGTCATTTGATGTCTCTTTTTTGAATAGTTCATTATATTATCAAAAAATCGAACAATGGAAGCGAAAATGCATTTTTAAGTTGAGGGCTAGAATTGCATAGAACAGAATTTGTAGCGATGTTGTTACCAGAATGTAAAAAAAATCAAAATCACATAATAATCTTAATCGCCAGTTTTACCTAAAATGTGAAATCTGGTCTAAAGCCAGACGCGCCAGTATCAAAATTTTAACTGAAAGGATTCATAAAATTCGTCTACTATCAGTTCTGTAATTGACCATTTCAGGACTATTACTGTAGATAACGTAGACACCAGATGTATGTACATGGTGTATATAAAAACTATATGTATATGGCAAAAAATGGCAAAAAATGATACACTCTGGTCCATAAAAACGCGCGTTAAGCTTGAAACGAGGCTGATAATTTATGATAAATGATGATTATAAACAGCATTTTTTTAAGCGCATATTTCTTGTTCCTGTCTACGTACGCCACTGACCGTATCTACAATGCGCACTGGACTCCTGTCCGCCAATTCTCGTGCGGGAACACGGGACCATTACTTACACTTTCTCCATATAACAGCGAGATATTCCGATGTTGACAAGTATTAGTTAGTATTCTATTTGTCGACGCTGTAAACGGGTCGACCGCCGCTTTGACAACAATTTTTTTGTTGTTGAGTGACTAATTCGTGAGTTCGTGTACTGTATTAACGTATTAGTATTACCTGATTTTGTGTACATAGACGGATCACATATTTTATGTATTCCTTGCAATTGTCGGTATATATTTCGTAATCGCCGAGAGTGTAAAATACGTTTATATTCGAATATCCATAAGAAAAATATGTGGTACTGTTACAAAAGAGGAATTTTGGTTTTATTTGTACATAATGTTTTGCGCACGTAGCCTTTCCTGGAACGTGGTCGACAATATTTACTTTAGTCTTTTTTTTGCCAAATATGTATCCGATTTTCCATTGCCTACTAGTGATCTGTTGCGTAAAACATTTTTACAGAAGACCTATCAACGTGTCATGGGAAATATCAAAGAAGACATACGCACTAAATTTATGCTTCTAACAGTGGACGAAACCACAGATTTTCGCAGTAATAAGGTAGTTAATGTTCTAATACGAATTTTAGGTCTTTCGGATATTTCGCCTCCGATATTGATATGTAGTTAGTAAACGAGTTTTGCAAACAATGGCTAAAATTATAGAAATAGTAGTAACACATGCAATGCATTCTCTGTACCTAGATGTAAAAAATAATAATGTACTGATGCTATTGACAACAAACAACTGTGCGATATTCGTGTAAATAATGTGCATGGTGTGTCGTCCTCTGTCCATTAATTTGCACCTTTAACTTCAGTAGATGTGGAACGATCATCTTCCTTATACAGAAATACTACTGGCCGTGGCAACGTACGTTCAAGCAATGACAGTCGGCGTTTCTGAATGACACACGAAATATGTATGTACATAGGTACATACATTATTCACTTGTGTTTACACCTGTCTTTTTGATTCCTCATATGTCATCTTCCGTCAATAACATGACGGATTACGAGTCCGGCCCTGCGTTATAGCACACTTTCCAAACCTAGTTATTGATGCGTTTGAAACTCGTACTTATTTTACAACGCATTTGTATCGACACAAACGTGCGCGAACATCGCGTCTCAGTGCCCGGAAAAGGATGGAGGAGGGGTGTTTGTAGGGTAGTTATTTTTTTATTACGTTTTCTCTTTTAAAATAGGTAACAAAACGCACGTAATAGAGTGTTGCCTCGAAAGACGTCATCGTGCTATTATTGTACCTACTATTGAAGACTTTCTGTCCAAAAATACAGTTGCTCTGCACGTTTCTATTGACACAACGTTGCGTTTGTGTCGATACAAACAAGCGATTATTTTGATGCCACAGCACGTCTGTCTCGATACAAACGTGGAATTTGTGAACATGTGTAAGCCTGGACTCACACTGGATGTAGAAACGTGCGAATGTCCTTTACTGCACCGAAACGCATTGATGATCCCAACCTACTAATGTAAATACCAAGAACACTAGAACTAAGGAGATAGAACTGCGGCTTTTCACTGTATAACGCGAATATATCCGCCTCCAGAGGCGCTGCAAGCAGTGTCGTTCTGTACGAATCTGTGTGTGTTAGAGTCCGTGTGAATGTCCGTGGTGCGAATACAGTGATATGTGGCTTAGACGCTCGATATTTTTCATTAATTTAATGTTATCGTTGCAATTACAAATTTTCGTAATTATCAATATGAAAATGTACTCAAAATATTTCATGTTACGTGCTTCAATGTTAACAATACAACAAAGGAAAATATTTAATTTCATACATACATCAGCAATTTAAAATACGCTTCTTGTATCACACAATGCAACACAGCACTTTCGAACCATATTTATCTAACATTCAGGATTGCATTTGATTAAAGCCAAACAGAATGTAAGCATACGCATTACAGCATACATTCATACACAGTCACATTGTGGTCCGCTGCTCATCGCGTGACTTTCGCAGATCACGTGACGTCGAGCACAGCACTGCTTACAGCGCTTTCTGGAGGCGGACATATATGAGCCAATGACACCGAACGAGTTCGGTCTCCTTAGTTCTAGTCTTCTTGCTAAATACAAGTTCTCACACTACTGGCTGGTTGATTTGTGTGTCTGAATAATCTGCACGTTTCTGCATCCAGTGTGCGCCCGGGTTAAAGGTATACAAGTTGCGAATGTATCACGTATGTAAACGCGCATCCTCTGTTAGTATACGAATACGTAGTGTGCATAGGCTCTAACAGCTAATAATGAATAAAATAAGATATTTCTTCTTATACATATGTAACTTGAAGTTGTACAGAACCTATATTAACATTCCGCTATTAAAAAAACACCCGGTACGAAATCCCGTATGCATATCCCGAATCAGATGGGAGATTACTATGCCATTATGCCCGCCTAGGGGGTTCTATGTGTATGGGGTGTGCGCCATGGCCGCATGAAGTATCTGCACAGACAGATACAGTAGCCTGCCATTGTTGTGCCGGAGTATCCGATTATTCGAGCCATCACAATACCTTTTCATAAGGACCACGGATCCGTAGAATATGTTTTGGCTCATTGCACCCGAAAAATATAATTTAGTTTTTTTTTCAAACGCCGGAATGAGGTCACTCTGTGAACTGCTGTGGTTTTTCGTATTATTATTTTTTTATGTTGTTGTTGTGCGTAAGCCGACAGCTGCAAAACTCAGGCCGTACATTAATTCGATATTAATATGCCTATGTAAATTTAAACGTGAAAAAATAATTGCTTCGATTATCAGCCCTTGTACGTACGAATGCAGAGACAAATCGACCGTTTTGTATAATGCTCTTTCTTCGAGCCGTTAATTCGTATTTAATGTTCTCGGACGTAATGGGTTTTGTGTAACGAAAACGTCAAGATATTTCGGCCGGTACACTGAGAAAAAGCTTTGTTTATCGTCGGAGAAGCGTGTTTATATGGGTGATTTTTTGCGCGGTAAATCCCAGGCGCGTTCGTAGCAGAAATTTTAATTGTGTGGCAGACAAAAAGTTAATTGGGGATTCGAGCATCGAAAATTTAAAAATAGTTTGAGTTTTTTCCCGGCCGATAAAAATGTTTATTGCCTTTAAATCGAATATTTTTAATGCGGCGTAGGCAATGATCGGGCTCATGCTGGTGAATGCTGCTCGCGTAAAACGAACTCTTTAAAACTCTTATTGAAATGTTCTTTTTTTATAAGATATGTTAAAATTTCTGTTTTTTTTTGCCAAGACACTATAGGGAAATGTAGTGTTAGAGAGTAGCTATATGTTTTATGGGATTTCAATAAAGGAATAACATTTACTAAGTAAGAAACATATATTTAGAAAGAAAATTAAATAAATAGAGAGATGTAAAACTAGGGCCGAAATCAAATTGTCCTATAGTTTTTTATGAGTCCCCTAGTTTTAATTTTAATAAAATAATATAAATAAAATAAAATAATAAGAATTGCACTTAATTAGGATTAATTGCAATTCTAATAAAATAAAATAATGGTCTGAAATGAAGTATGAAAATCATCTTCAATGTCATGTTTTAAAACAGACTAAATTTAAATTAACAAATTTCTTCGTTCTAACAAAATTATTAGAAGGTCAATAGCGGAAACACCTTATATTAAGAGTGCTTTTAGCGTTAATAACGGTTGAGCTGTATTAAATTAAGTTTTTCGGATTACATCGTATTACATAATTAATTATGTAATTTAATTAAAACTGCTGCGGTGTTTTATACAGAGCGTATCTAAATGCATATTTTAATTTTACTTTTCCAAATTGCGAAAAATTGTAGTGTATAAAAAACACCTTGTATGACATAATACTATATTACCAAGTCTCATCCATTTTACATTATAAATAAAAAGAAATATATGTAATATTTTAAACGAGTTCTTCTTAAATTCATACGCAGTATGCAGGCTTACATCAAACTGAAATATTTACATGTTGTATAGTTTGTCTTCAACACAAAAACTGATAAGTTGTCAGGTATTTGCGTATGGTTTGTCAGTTAAGCAGTATTTATGTAGTCGTGTTAAAAGTGTTACGATGCTTTGAGTTCGCGCACCATGTCGTTTCACACAATTATTCAAATTTGAAAAGTACCGAATATTGACATGAAATAAACAGGTTAAAATTTTGCGTTTTTTTGAAGAGCGTGAGACCAGAAGGTCGGTCTAGGAGTATACAGGAACGTGAAGAACGGTAGCTTAGATTTTTCTCTAGACGCAACCAACAAGAAAATATCCGACAAGTGTGTGATATTTTTGTTGCAGTTATAGGTAGAGCGGTTTCAAGGATGATTGTTAATCGAGCCCTACTTCCGTTGGAGATGTATGCTTATCACCCTTTTTTGGACGATTCCTCTTACAAGTTACAGTCAACCACAAGTCTCCTTGATTAGAATGGTGTAGGACTAGCCCGTCGTTAGGCCGTATCTGCGAGCTCATCCAAATCTCATATTTCAGCAAGATAACGCTAGATCTCCTGCGGCTTATCAAACACAATTACTCTGAAGAAACTCTAGCATAGTGACACTTAACTGACCTTCAAGGTCGCCAGATTTATCGCCAATAGAACATGTATGGGATTGTATCGGTCGAAATATTGAAATATTGTCTTATCTTCCAGCAATATTGAACGAACTTCAAGTGTGCATATAACGCGACTCGGACACCTTGCTATAAGAATACATAGGTATATAAAAGGGTGTCCCAAAATTTACGCAAGATTTGAATTCTATGTTTCTGGACTTTCACCAACACTCTCACGCACTGCTTCGATATTATAATTTCAACGGCCAGTGTGTTTAGCGGCTCCAATTGATCCAGTCTCCCTGAATTTTTCAATTACTCTCTTCACAGTTGACGAAGTTAAATCAATATTCCGACCATATGTTGTACGAAATTTGCGATCTGTAGTAGCCAAACTTTCATTATTTTTCAATGATGACAATACGTTGTTCTTTCGTGTAGTGCTCCATGTTTACTAACCCTAAACTGTTAGCTGTCAAACTGTTTCCTTTTTTTGGTTGTCAACACTTTACCGCACAAATGGCGGCAAATTAAAATCTTGCGTGAATTATGGGACACCCTTTAGATCGTCTGATTCGGTCTATGCCTCGCAGACTTAAAGATTGCGGTGGACCAATTAAATATAAGTGGAATGCTTGAACTTTTTTTTATAAAATATAAATGTTGTTGAGATGAACACAGAAATTATAAAATAAATCCAAGAAAACAATTTTTACATAGCGTTGCGTTTTTTTAATCTTCAGTATAATTTATATACTGAGTGCCTAACTGATATATAGTTTTTACTCCAAATATTTTCACGTTTTTTATTTCAAAAATTAATATACCACCGTATAAAACAAATAAAAAGGAAAAGTAGATTGTAGATTTATGCGACAATGTAAGTTTTAAAACCAGTTTTTGACCAGTGTACATAATTCATAAGTTTTGAACTATACCACCGCATTCTTTTTTTCAGTGCTCATTTTAAACAATTTGGAGAAGTTGAGATTACAATGATCGAGTGCAGCTGAATTTCAGGGCGCATAATGATACATAATGGCCGTTGAAATAAACGAAGTACATTTAACTTAAACACAATTTACTTAATTGTACACAAACATTTACTGCAGTTATTACTTGCTCACTTTAAAGTCTGAATCATCGTGCTCAGAGAGTCGAAATGTAAACGGTGTCCATGCAAGGACAAGCGTCCGAAGAAAAACCCTCTTCCGCGTTATGCACAAAAACTGTTTCCAACGTAAAATTGTTACAAAAATTTGTCAACTGCGAGTTTTTTGCCCGACAAATTAAGAACGGCAAAATCAGCAGAGCAAATTGCTAATAACTTATTAGTACCTAGTTGATTTTCAGTTAATAACGGCGAAAAAACTTGTTTATTTCTGAAAAAATATACGCGTTAAATAAACATTGCTTAAAATTCTTTTGTTTCGTTCCGACTCGTGACGTTTTTTAAATTGAGTAGGTAGTAATTTGGTAAATGCCTTTTTATGCGTTTCTTGAACATTTTATTGTAATTTTAGTCTTCCTTGTTAGAGAGAATGGGAATAAGGGGGCCTATATCCCAGATTTTTCCTTATCAATTTTTTGTTTGCCATTCTTACCGTGTCATAACAAGTAAAAAATTGTATACCTTCAGTACCAACTACGTACTTACGCCTTTGTGAAAACTATGACAATAAAAATTAGTTAGTGTTGATTTTATCACCATGATGTAAACTTATTTATACAGTCAGGTTGATAATTATTTTGTTCAAATAATATTGATTTGTAACTTTTTGTATACGGAAATATTGTTTTTTTTTTGCGTTAATTCGAGAATGCATACTTTTTCGGTGCATTGTTATTCTCTAAAAGTTCCAGTTGTAAAAATTGTTTAGCGAAAAAAAAAACCATTTGTTAAATAAAATTGTGCATATATTTTAACTGTCTAATTTAAAACTTTACGACTTTATGAATTGTATTCGCTACTTCGGTTTTGTTAATAAAGGATTCTTATATCCTTCCGAAAGCTTGAGCATATTCATCCTCCATGGATCTTTAAAAGAGTCAAATCTGCGTTAGAATCAAGCTAAATAATATGAGTTGACCGATGGAAAAATGTCCTGTGTATTCTTCTGAATTTGGTTACAAAGAAGATTAGGTAAATATTGAGGGCAAAAGTGTATTGGACAAACAAAGTTCAATTTTAGATAGATTTAAAAAACACACTCACTTAAAATACGGACAGAACAGATAAATTTATGGAGGTCATCTTATTTTCATAATAACGAAGAACAAATTAATAAAAAAAATACGAACAATAAACAGTTTTTGAGAGTTTGGGAAATTATTGGATGCATGAATAGTAGTAAAATAAGTAGGGCAAATCTAAAATACTAAATAATAAGGTGTAACTGTAATAATTCTTAATATCTTCCAATGGCACCAACGGGGTTAGGTTACGTTAGGATTATATGCAGTGCTATGTTTCGGTGTTATTGGAAAACGTGTTCAGGTTTTAATTTGTAAGTCGAAAGTTCGAGTCCCACTCCAGCATTTAAAACATGATTTGACTAAAAATGCAAATTAGTATCGTATTATTATTGTCACCTGTTTATTTGTTGATTTTAATTTTTTTTGCGAGGACCTACGTCAATACATTTTGTTTATTTTCAACTTTAGGTAATTCCAGTATTTGTAAATAACCGGTTTACGCAACAGTCATCGGTATAAACGCAAAAAATGCACACCTTTCTTCACCCGTCTGACTAAATCTGAAACGAAAACAACTTTTACATCACTCACGACCGCTGTGTGCCAGTATCTGGGAAAATTAATAATGAATTATCAAACGCAACAACGAAGAAATTAAATAACTGTAAAAGTCCACGTTTTTTACGTACGCACAGATATTTCGATAATTAAGAATGCAAAACAAAACAACGCGGAAAAATTGTTATGACTTTTGCTAATCTAGAATGTAGAATGTAATCACGGCCCCAAGAATGAAATAATTATTAATTCCCGATTGTCTGAGCTATTTCAATATCATTTTTTTGTGGGCACCCGAATAGATTCAGTATTCTTTTAATAACGCCAGAAATGGTTTTAATATCCACGGTAGGTGTGACAGCGTTCCAGAGGCAGAGTTCTATTTTAGGAGCCGGCATAGACGTGGAAAAAATTAATTTAGTTTTCTAGTAGCCGAGTAAAAAAGCTCAGATATTTACGGATGGTGCCCTTTCTTTGAGTTTGTTTTTTTAGCCTTTTACATGGCGCTACGGTTTCTTTCAAAACGTGGAAGAGATTACGTGTTAAAGTGATTATTATGGACGCCTTTTTGTCGCCTTTTTGGGAATGAAGTATATTAGATTCACCTAAATAAATATTACAGTATCAGGAGCGGTTGCAAATTTAGTTTTTCTTTAAATTGGTAAATTTAACAAATCATTATAGTTTCAATTTTAATTATTTACCACGTTCTTCTTATTTACTTATTATTTAGGCATCATGAAAAAATGTGGTGCTTGAGAAGTTTTTAAACCATTCTATTTAACTCACTTCTATGCCTGTTCTTTGCAACGATATTTCTTCAACCTCCAATTAATCGTATTTCGTCAAAATTTTCACGCACAGCACGTCTACGAGGGACAATAAATAAATATCAAAATATTAATGTCTTATCTAATTTTCGTTTGACTTGTTCTATTATCTCATGGTTTTATTAATTTATGAGTCTTGTAAATGCCAATTAGAATGAATAAACATTTCTCTAATTTAATTTAGAAATTGTGAATGGCGTTTGTTACTCAGTCACACCGAAATGACCGTGTGATCAACCGATTTCGTTGAAACATTACATTTCAATGTTTTCGATCACTTAAAGGAAGTTTTTACTCTTGTCGTTGGCTCCATAACGAATTTATGGAGGTGATGATTCTTCGGTCAATCAAGCAAGCCTTTAGTGGTAAAAGTAATAAAAAAGTATAAAAATGAAAAGGTGTTTTTTGCCGTTTCCCATAAGTTTCTTGTTTTACAAGCTTTTCTTTTTAAGCTTGTTACACAAGTCGTCAAAGTAAACTTGTTCCACAAGTCGTCAAAGTAAACTTGTTCCACAAGTAGCAAGAAAACTGATTTTTTCAAAATTTGCGCTTCAATAAATTATTTACAAATCATATCTTGTCCCGACGTACGCACTTACTTCAAAAAATGGCAATTTTGACTCTTCTCTCGATTGTTTATTGCTTTGAGTCAGTATCATATATTATTTCATTCAGTTCAACCATTTATTTAAAGGGCGGACCCAAATATATTCCTCGAACATTTGCTTGCTGCGTTTAAGTTTCAAATCGATGTCTAATATTTTTGGGGATTTGAATTTCGATTTAAATCTGATTAGCTTAGCTACGTCAATCGGATACGCTGATGACGCCATCTGAATTATGTTAAACTATAGCGTTAGGGTTGTTTTAAAAGCAAAAAAAAACATATGAATGAGGCAGATTAGATAGAAATTTGACATATACATAGCGAGACGGCTTGGACCACCTATACCACATATGCCAAGTGTTTTGTAGGAAACATTGTATTATTTTATGTTGGCATAGAAGTTATTTTCAGAAATATATCTGTATTATTTTAGTTTTATTCGATTTGTGCGAGAACTATACAAATATTAAATTGGTTGCAGAAAATCGATTTTTTTTTATCGATGGATACAAATAATGAATACGTTATTTCGTTTTCTCTGTACCTACTATAATCTTTTACAAATATCTTCTTGCTTGTATTGACGAGCATTCCGCATAAAATTATCAAATCTGCGATGCTGAAAATGAGCACCGGGATTAATTAAATGCATCCACCTCGTACACACGAGAGCGGGAACATTCCTTATTATCGCGGACAAATTTATAGTCTTCTGTAGTATCATTGCGTGAGTTGATATCTTATTTCAAACCATTAGTAACTCGTTGCCTGAGCGCCTCGGCGGATAAGATTATTGGATACATTTCCACTAATGAACTAACTTTTGATCAACTAAAGGCGGCGCAAACAAAACACCTCGCCTTTTATGGCAGCATCACAATACCATTATTACAGAAATTATTTCCATAGTTATATATTATACGTATGGTACATAGTGTGCGACGCGTATCGTCTTTGTTCTTTGCAGCCCCATTGTTTCTTTACCAATTTGATAAAGAAGCTTCGGATTATATAGAGTCGATAATATCGGATGCAATTGCTCACAAATTGTTTTGATGACGTTTTTCAATAACTATGTGTCTTGAATTTGAAGGGGAAATAAATGTGATTTTTGACAATTGGTTGGCAAACTAATTCGATAGACAAGAAACAGATTTATATATTAGCGATATACGATATGTGGCGTTGACCAGCCGAACTGCTGTCATAACATTTTTTATTCGTAACCAGTTACAGTAACAGCTTTTTCGCCTTCCAATGTACTCCCCTTGGCGATCTCTACTCCTCCATACGACCACCGTTATTGAAGGCAGTGCTGGAAGTCCGCATCTGGTAGCTGGTTCAACTTCCGTTCCAGCCGGTTTAGTCGCTTAACGCTAATTTACCATTTTTTCAATGTTTTCGTCCGTTTTTGACGTTGAGAGCCGTCCGAGGCGCGGATCGTCTTCGGTCGTTTCGTCCCTCTTTAAACCTGCATTTAAACCATTCAAAAACTTGTATGCGGGATAAACATTAATTCCCGTACATTTTTCACTAATACATAAAGCTTTCTGTAAAAGTTTTCCCCAGTTTAACAAGAAAACACAGATACTGATACTCCATCTGAACACTTAACATTTTCGACGCGTCACTGGTGCATAGACTAATTGAAATAAGTGCTACAGTCAAACTGAGCGACTAAGCTTGTCCAGCGAGCCCAGGGTGGGAAAGTATCACCAGACACAGTTCTGTTCAAATTTGTCGCGATGCACTCGAAGCGCGCTGGTAGCAGCATCAGTTCGGTTATTTAATAGCCGCACCTCGTATTTTCAGCTACAGATTGTACTCGCTCAAGATCATCAATCTTTGTTATTGTTTGTCTATCTATTTCTTTTTTATGTGATTGTCGTAATGAGTAAAATAAATTTGAAATTTATCTCACTTCTTTTTTTAACTATTTATGTTGATTAGCGATTTACACTAATAACACAGCATAGAATTGACATTTTTCTGAAAGAAATTTCAAATAATTAAAATAAAATAATACAATTAAATTCTATATTATACCACTCAGTCCCCATGGAGATATTCGAACATCTACGTTTCAATAGCTTCCTCAGAAAAACTGGTAGAAATCCTAACGCCAAATAGTAATGGTATTAATTATTCTTAGAATTGAAGTCGAGTCCCATATGCTCTCATGACGTGTCAATTAAACCATAAAAAAGTTATTAATACAAGTGTCAATGTGTCTGAGTGTTGATTTGCAAAAGAAATAAACGTGACAGGCATTTTTTATAACTGCGCTAGTTAATGGTATACATTCACATCAGTTAGGATAACAATTAAAATTTGTATTGAATTCCTTTGAGTGCTTTTTAACATAGAGAATAATAAAAAGTACGTGAAGAGAGGCTATTCGGCAAACTTTAAATATTACGTATGTTCCCAAAGAAAGTGTTGACAAACCAATAATAATGATAAAGACAATGGAAATGAAAATATTTGGTAGAGGATGAAAAATTGATGGTGATCCAGTTGGAATGAAGGAAATACAAAAAAATAGTATCGATACCTATGAAAAGAAGCGCTAGTATGAGTACTTAACAAGAGAAAATAAATTATTTCATGATCAAAGGCAGTGTGAAATATTTTAATGATATCTTAAAATTCTGAATCACTGATCTCTTCCAATTTGAACAAATGAAGAGAGAGAATTTTGGTACCTTGAAGTGTATTGTATAGAACATGAGGTATTCGTAAGTTCATCGAATCGATCTTCTTGGAAGTGACATTAGGGGACTGGTCATTATTGGTCATATATAGTCTCTCTTGATCACCCTAGTGATCATTAGAGACTGTACTATTCTCTGAAATTTTTGAATAATCCTAAAATATCTTATGGTAAATTACATGGATCGTCTTTTAACTCATGCTCATGCTTCCGTTTCTCCTTTAATTTTTTTGTAGCAGCATTTAACAATTTATTGTGCACTAATCTTAATTCAACTTCGATTCATTGGCTACCACTAAACATGACTCCTTATAGATTAATATTTTCATCTGCTAGTCTCAAGAACCGCAGTTCTGCTTCCACCTCATCCTGCCTTCTTTGTATAAATTTCTTCGCCTTCGCTCGAACAAAAAAAGTCCAAAAAGCATCATCACTAAACGTACATGTTATCGCTTCTACGTACAAATTGCTTACATTTTTCCTCTGAGAGATACATGGAATGATACAGTTATCAGTTAATAGACCAACCGATCCTGTATCTGAGAGGTATTCACATGTACAGAACGCATCGAGTAATATCACACGGCCCCGGAGTGAGTGACTGAATGAAGGAATAATTATAGACCGCTGTTTCAGTCATATTCATTGTGCTACTCGAAATCTAAACGCGCTGTACTGTTAGATAATGGAGTTACAGCTGAGGGGTTGTACCATTAATATTGCTACATCACGATGAGCATTCGCTGGCAGAAAGTCGGGAGGAAAGGCAGGCAGGGTCGCTGCAGTCACAGCGAACTTGATTTTAATTTACGTCGATCGCTCTCCCCGATGAGTTAATCGAAAAAAATGCAGTCGAAGTCTAATAGTGAAAAGTCACTGCCGGACGCAAATGGATCGTGCATATATTGTCATCTTGATTGGAGATGGTTGCTATTAATTATAATGCATATAAAGGTAAGTTGCTTGACAACGAAGATCGCTTGGATAACTTGAGGTTTTCCCAGCTTTTAGCCCAGTTAAATTAAACAGTGAACTTCGAAGAAATTCCCGGAAAGCTGGATTTTTGTGTGAACTGCTGTTCTAAACAATCAGTACACGGTAGGCCTAATTCACATTAATTTTACATTTATTTTTGTAATTCGTTTCGTTATGGCCATGTATAAAGCCCCAGGATAAGAGGTTTCTATTGATACTCATTACTAGAGTTCGTGCGAGCGCGGAGTGTAACAGGACCGTAGTCAGTTAACGAATGAAAATATTAATATGTTTACATAAATTATGTAGCAGCATAGTACTATTTTTACCAAATAGTACGGTTAAGTCAAGGATAAAATACCTATATAAATTAAGATAACACGTAACAATGGCAACACTTACCCGACAAACGTCAGTGTTGAGACAAGGTTCCCATGGCAGGTTCGCGGTGGTTAAAACATATTATTATGTGCTTTTCTAAGTGTTCTGGAGTAAAATGGCGACATTTATCACTTAATATTAACTTGTGTATGGAAAAGGACCGTTCAACGTCTACTGTTGACAATGGACAGTATGAAAAACTGTTGAGGCATGAACTATATAATAATATATTTTCTGGTAACTTCTGATATGTACCAACTAAAACTTTACATATTTTTTACAAAATGAAATATCCTGAATTTTTTTTAACACGCTTTGCATTTTTTCTTTTATTGTATTACTGACTGGGCGTATATTATTGGCGTCGTATATATTTTTTTGTACATCACTCATTATTTCAAATTGTTCCTGTAGGGAGAGTCCATGTGACTCCAATATCCTTATTGCACGAACTAGGAAACCATAGTGTCTATTAATATAATGTACTATTAATGTAATAAGTAATAATATGTAATAATGTACTATGATGCAACATAGTTTCTGTGAACATATTAACATTTTCATTCGTAAACTGACTACGGTCCTGTTACACTCCGCGCTCGCACGAACTCTACTCATTACAGGTACATATAATTCAACTTTTGTAAAATCTACACTCAAGAAACCTGTTCAAATTATCTGTTATTTCGCCAACATCTAGTGCTGCTCGACAGCATTTATATCGAATCTATTGCCAAGTTCAAATATGTCTAGGCAAGGAGCTTAGTTCTGAAGCCTGGCGGTGGAGTTAAAAAGACAACATTTTGGAGCCAATTCAAATTCTGCATCCACCTGCTATAGACATAATGCTCAATACTACCTGAGATGAATAACACCTTATTCGAACAAAAAAAAAAAAATTCGATACAATTATTTTTTACAATAAATATCCGTGGATTAGGTCTGCTGTATATAGCATGCAAAAATATAGACCTTGTACAATACCTCAAAAGAGTCGTGGAAAGGAGTGCATGTTTCATGGGAAATATAAAGGTTACTCTATAAATCGAATTATCTTCGAAACGCTGGATTTCGTGAATAAAAGTTAAAACATCTTTTTTTTTTTAGGAAAATTGTTTCTTAGTCTTAGTTACTTATATAGTCAAAACCTTCTATATTTTGTATGAATTTGTACACTTTCAGACTGGAAAATAACTTTATGCGCTGCGCAGAAGAGTTCAAGATTACCTTTGATGACATTGCACGGTAATATCTGACTTTTGCTTGGGCTATCCAAACAACCACTTAAGTATCTAAAAAATTATAAATTCGGTTTTCGTAGTTCAAAAAGCATTAGATGTAACCAATCGATTGCATTTGGCTAATCTTTAAACGTTAAAAATTGACTAAACTGGTATAGTTAATCTGAATATTAAAATTTTTACGATCCAACAATTGGGCAAACCAGGTAATTATTTTTTGCCGCCACAGTTTTCATAATTACAATAGAAAAAACGGATGGATGCTTTATCGCCATCTTCCATTAAAAGTACCGAGTCTATTAATTAATTGTTATTTACTACATGCTGTTAAGTTGAATCCTAAACGCGGAAACAATCGGAAGGTTGGCGCAGAATGATCAAGATTAAGAACTTTGCTGCAATTTAATTCTTCACACAACCTGTTAATTGGCCTTTTATTAAATCAATTAGAGTTTATATTTCTGCGCTAGATTATGGGAATTGCGATTCAACATTATTTTTTTAATTATGAGTTTTCTGCTCATAGTGCGGTCACGTGGTGTGATTCTGAACCCTTAATTTCTTCATTTTTATACTTTTATTCCTGAATGGATTGTACTTACTACCATTATCTTTTAATAGTCGATTTGCTGTAATAAATTGCGCATGACCTACGCACTAATTAAAAAAAAATGGCGAAGAACAGATGTAAACTACGCACTAAACCTACTAGCTTTTAAGGATAAAAACTTTGACAAAGGTAATCATGGTGATTAGTTCTTGTAAGTTAAAGGAACTTGATATAGAGTCGTTCATATATTATATAGAGTTCATAGATATATTGAGATAAAGTCCAGAAAATCGAATTATTGGATGGTTACCTTAAGTAGCATTATGTATCTGAGAAGAATCAAAATTGACACCGAAATTTAAAATAATCATTTGACAAAGTTATAGTTTAGAGAAACCCATGCCTTGAGCAAGTAATAGTGAGTCTTCCACTCCTAGAATCGAACAATTTGTAGATTTAAGTTAACCCTTAAGAGGAGGGGGAATTTAACTCCGCGAAGAATTCATACTTACCAAATTAAATTGAAAGTTGATATTGTGAACTGAAGGTCCATGTGTACATTAGTATGTGAATGCTGGAAGTACTGGAAGTAGATATGTAGTAATTTTCCAAGTCATATTTTTTCCCAAAACTGGTTTCTCTGTGTTTGTCCACACGACAGAGGTACATTTAGATAAATTAGTAAGCAAGTAAGCACATATACACAGGTGTGTATGTTTTCCAAGTAAATTTTTAATAAAAGTTAGAAATAACGTTGAAATGATATGTTGATTTTATTTGGAAATTTCAAAAATGGAATATCTATTCTTTCGTTTTAAAACTCTCAGAAATCCAACCAGGAGAAGAAAAAATCTTCTAAAATATTTAGTGACTTTCTCCTAGCTATGATATAAATTGCGGGCACCATCTACGTTATGAAATATGTGTAATACGCCTGAGTAATTCCATATGCTGGCTACTGTGTTACCTCCTACGTAATAGACGTTATAATTATTATACAACGAATAATATCACAAACGAATCAGTTTCCTTGTATAAATTGAAATAAAGCTAATCCTTTACCTTTATTAATAACCCATACACATTTAATTATACCTTTTAGTAAGTTAAAGGTCGTGACAAAAAAATATAAACTGGGTGTCGCTAAAAATGAGTTCCTCTTAGTTGTATCTAGAATGATTTAAAAATATACAACAATGGCAATTTAAGTTATTGAAATTCTTGCGTTGTTAAATATATATATATGCCTGTTCATTCCGACTGGAATGGTAGGCGCTCCGGTAGAGCTCTTTTGACTCGTTTGTCGCGGTGAGTCACTCCGCTTGACTTCTTGGTGTCAATTCTTTTACATGTCCTTGTGGCTTTTGGCTTCTTGTATTATATCCCTCCGCCTTTTCCTGTCCTTACATGTTGTTTTCCAGTCCTTGATTTTTAGTGTATTAATATCTTCCATGATTTGATCTTGCCATCTTTCTTTCGGCCTTCCTCTTGGCCTGTTTGTAGGTGGTGTCCAATTACTTACTTTTCTGATCAGTACTTCAAGATCCCTTCTTTGTACATGTCCCCACCATCTTAATCTTTGTGCCTTGATCACTCTGACGATGTCCTCTTTCCCAATTAGTTCCTCTATTTCCTTGTTATTGAGTCTTCTATACTCCCCGTCATCTGTTCTTTTGGGACCGGCAATTCTGCGTATCACTTTCCTCTCAAATATCCTCAAACGATCCCTGTCCTTTGCCGTGAGACACATTGTCTCAGCTCCGTATGTTGTTACTGGCCGAATTGCTGCCTTGTATATATTTAGTTTTGTTTTCCGGCTAATATGCTTGTCTTTCAGGATCTTATTGTACTTCCAATATGCTTTATTGCCTGTTAGTATGCGTTGGGTTATTTCAGTGCCTCGGTCGTTGCTACTATTTATCACTATCCCAAGGTACTTAAAGTCAGATACTCTTTCAAAACAGTATACTCCGATATCGATTTCTTTCACGTTTGTAAATTATCTTCTGGTGATTATGAGGTATTTAGTTTTCTCTTGGTGAATTTGTAGACCTCGCTTTTTCGCCTCTTTTGCCAGTAACAGAAAGGAGTTTTCAAGGCTTCTCTTACTCGTCCCTAGCAACGCTTTATCATCTGCATATGCCACTACTTGTGTCGAAGATTGTGAAATAGTTCTTGTTGTTCCTGCGGCTTTTATCGCTCCGTCTAATGCAATGTTAAAGAGGGTGGTGGAAAGGGCGTCTCCCTGTCTTACTCCAGTTTCAACCTTTATTTCTTCTGAAATTTCTTTATTTGTTCTAATTTTAGCCCGTGATACTTTATCTAGACTATCATAGACATTTCCGTTAACCGAATTAGCTTAGCTGGTATTTCTATTTTTTTTCATATCTTGTAGCAATTTTACTCTTGATACACTGTCGAATGCCTGCTTAAAATCGATGAAAATTATGTGGAGTTCCAAATCATGTTCGTAACATTTTTCTATTGTTTGTGTTAATACATGGATTGCATCAATGGTTGACCTGTTTTCCCTGAATCCTTGCTGGTATTCCCTATTTTATTTTCCGAGTATTTTGTTAGTCTTCGTCTTATGAGAGTTGTCAGTATTTTGTAGGTTGTGTTTAGCAACGTTATGCATCTGTAACTATTGCACTTTGTAGGGTCACCATTTTTCAGAATCGGTGTTATCCATCCGTTCTCCCAGTCTTTTGGCATATTTTCCTGTGTCCATATTTTAGCTATTAATTTATACATTTCTTCTAATAGTCGCTCTCCCCCGTTCTTTATAAGTTCATTTACTATTTCATCAGGTCCTGAAGCTTTATTGGTTTTTAGTTGTTTGCTTACTTGCAGAAATTCATCAAATGTTGGTACCTCCTCTTCAGATATGTTCTCCTCTACATCCAACTGCACCTCTTCAACTTCATCATTATTCCTGAATTTTCTTGAAAATAGTTTTCCCAGGTTTTACTCTCTATGTTTGCAAGTGCTTTCTTTTTTGGGGTTTGTTTTTTTATGCATCCGAATAGTCTACCACTATCTTTGCTATTTTTTTCTAATTCTTGCATTTGTGAGTTGACACATTGTCTTTTTTTGTCTTTACAGCATTTATTGGCCTCTTTCTTTTTCTCCTTATAATACAACAGATCTTCTTGCGTTTCTTGCGTTGTTAAATATATCAACAAATAAGTCTTATTTGTATATTAAGAAGTCGACTGGATATCGCTGATTTATCTCATAAGTTCCATACGAATATAGCCTGTGACTGAGAATTGATGGTGACGGGAACTGACAGATTCAACCAGAATTAATATAGGCACCGAAATTGCAGGAATTTTATTGGGTGATCTGTTAAAGTTTTTGGTGATCATAAATGCTTTAGATGCATCTGGAAACGTGTTCTAATGACGCATGTAAGCATTTAAAATCACTTTTGATTCTGATGTTTCAGTTATAGACTTTAGTTATAGACACATTAATTAGGATTTAATGACGTCAGTGTCAGAAACGGCCTTGAAGAGCCCATATAATTTAGATGTTGCCTTTTAAAAAATCCGCATCAAGAAAAATGGAATAGTATTCTAGTTTGCGAACTTTGAGATTTATAAAATTTATATGATTATGATTGACTTTACATGATAATGAGTGACATGATAAGACTGTAGAAGGATGAGATTAGAAATATTTCCATGATGTTCAGAGAGGGGTGAACATTTGGTGAGTGTAACTCTAGAACTTTTAATATCGTGAGGCTGAATCCTCAAGCATCCTAATTCAGAATATAGCGTCAACCGTTAAATTCGTCACTGCATTGGAATCCATTTTTCCTAGCTCTTTAACCATGTAGAAACGCACTCTGCTTAACTGTGGTTTTCCTCTGTGACATCCGCCAACGCGACATAAACCGGCAACCGGGCGGTTTATTTGCAGAGCCATAGTCGCATGCAATTAACTGCATAGTTTAGCTTGTCGCGCACTGTAAATACACAGACCCGCTGTTGACCGTAGCTTTGTGCCGGCCGTTTGTAGAGGTCGGCTGGATCTGGCAATTTCCAACCGAAGGGGGCGGCGGTGTTGCCAATAATTTCTCAGGGCAGTCCACTACATTGCAACCAACTAATAATGAAATGCGTCATCACAAAACACGCACTACAGACCGGCGAAGGTATATTAGGAATCACGTGGCCATCATGCATGGACGACAGCATATCTTCCACGGTAGTTGAGATAGTCAGAGGTGGTAGGCGTAGGACACTGTTTAAGGATAACTTGTTGTTTTTGGAATGATACAATTTGCTTCATTCAAATTTAATCATTTAAACCACATGTATCAATAACATTCTCAATTTAAACATCTCGAAATGTTTAACTGTCGACTGCCAAATGATTATTGTTACAATATGCCGCTTTGCTTGTACCTCCAGCTACTGGCGGTGTTGACTTGACTCTACACTACATTACATTACTATACCACACTATATTAAACATGACTCATTGCAGTATTTGCTGGTTGGACTATGTACAGTCTTTTTCGTTCTACTAGAAATAATTAGCACACTAAATTATTATTAGCTTCCTTGTGTTAATTCTAAATTCTTAGGATCCAGCAAGGGGGTGTTACATGACCTCTAGCCTCTAGTACGAATGCGCAATACATTGTAAACCTTTTTTTATGCGAAATTGACAAGTACCTACGTGTGAGAATCCCAATAACTGAAAACCCATTGTCTTTTAAACATTTGTGTACAATCTGAAACTATTTTGTGTAGAGGTTTCCAATTGTTTTTGGGCCAGTT
Source organism: Aromia moschata (assembly GCA_029963805.1). Lineage (NCBI taxonomy): Eukaryota > Metazoa > Arthropoda > Insecta > Coleoptera > Cerambycidae > Aromia > Aromia moschata. The sequence continues at coordinate 381,071 of JAPWTK010000114.1, forward strand.
AATTTGCAGAACTAAACTAGCTAATATTCAGTTTCTAAATAGTTATTTTGTTTTTAAATACATCGAAATTAGTTGGTTAAGATCGGAAAATAGAGAACCTTGTCTTATGTAAACTCTCTGTAACGAGAAATAAGATAGATAATATTGACATCTCATAGCTTTATCTTGTTCTACTTCTACGACTAGATACAAGAGATACATACAACACTGTCCGCGTCACCAAGAGAAGGTTTCCAATAATGCCAACAGTGAAATTCACGGATGTCAAAGGGACTAGGTCACTATAGAATGATTTTATCCGTAAATCATTAAGGTTATTCTACATTAGAAATTGTGCTAGTCCTCTAGATTGGGTTTTAGATGGTTTCTCTAATCTATTAGTGTTGTTTCCATTTTAAAAGTGAATTGATCCCAAACTGAAGTAAGAAATTCAATTCATTTAACTCATTCTTAACTCAGGTGTCCAAAATGAACCCTACAATGTAGTTCACTTTTTTCATGCCGTGAACTAATCTAACATTTATTATATTTTTTGGATGCTTCGTGAATTTTTGACTAGACTACTGCTATTACTTTTCTTATTCATTTAATACACCTACTGGTAATTACCCTACTTACTACGTAATACTCCAAACCAAACATAACCATAATCTCACAACTAAACTGGAATTAGATAAGGAAATGGTCTTTCTAGGAGTCTAGTGCGGTTGCTATTGAAGTGGAGGTAAACATTCTGAGTAACGACTCACATGCAGATAATAAAAGGAACATTCAGGGATGTGAATGTGACATTAGGGTGTTCGTTATTTCCCAAGTTAGTCTTTTTTTTACAAACGCCCCTTATATTTTTAGTTTATGACCTAAAAAGAAATATCAGACCCAAATAAGCCCTTAATATTCATATTAACCCGTGCCTAAATAATGACACATTTCCCATTTAAATAACATGGGATTTTTTGCATTTTTTGCATTTAATTTTTTTTCTCTGAAATGAATACGGCTGCACAAACAAGCAATGCACATTTTTGTAGGAAATTGAACGCTCTACAAAAAAGGTCTCTTATGTTTTTTTTGATAAATTCTGCATTTCAAAAGTTATTCAAGAATAAAGTTGTGTTCATTGTCAAATTCATCGTTTCTTATTTTTCTTATAACTTGCATTTTTGTTTGCAATAGAATTATGGAGTAACAGCGTTTAGCCTCATATATACGTACTTTTATGTAAATTTTAGTTCTCAAATAGCTATTTTTTATCTAAATCGTATATTTAATGCAATGAAACAGAAAAAGCTGAAAAAAAATCGTATTTTGAATTTATTTGTCTTGTACACCAACGCCATCTACGAGCGATTTGTTATAGCTAAAGCCGGCAGATCCGGGCGGCGGGCCATAATCCTACGCGTCATACTACTTACTACTTGTATGTGCAAAAATAAAATTCATGAAAACAATAAACTGTTGCAATTTATAAAGAGATGTGTTAAACTTACCCTGTTATTTACGTTGAGATGTGTGAAAACTTTGTGGGCCGCCGCGCTGTTTAGCCAGCTTTAGTTATAACTTCAAGTAATGTGAGTCTAACACAGTGTTCCTAGACGGCACGGACAACTGACGCACGAGCGGGCGGCGGCACCTAAGCGCGCATTGGCGGAACAGTCCGCGCGTCGTTCAAACGCACAAACTCTGCTATTCAGCGCGCTTAAGTTAAGCGCGCCACGAGAGTTCAGGGAGAGATCCGCCAATACGCGCTTAGTTGCCGCCCCCCGCTATTGCGCATGCGTCAGTTATCTGTACCGTCTAGGAACACTGGTTAGACTCACATTACTTGAAGTTATAACAAATCGCTATTAGATGACGTTGGTGTACAAAACAAATAAATTCAAAATACGATTTTTTTCAGCTTTTTCTGTTTGATTGCATTAAATATACGAATTAGATAGAAAATAGCTAATTGAGAACTAAAATTTACATAAAAGTACGTAAATATGAGGCTAATCGCTGTTACTCCATAATTCTAAGAAAAATAAGAAACGATGAATTTTACAACGAACACAACTTTATTCTTGAATAACTTTTGAAAAGCAGAATTTATCAAAAAAACATAAGAGACCTTTTTTGTAGAGCGTTCAATTTCCTACAAAAAAGTGCATTGCTTTTTTGTGGCAGCCGTATTCATTTCAGAGAAAAAAATTAAATGCAAAAAATGCAAAAATCCCATGTTATTTAAATGGGAAATGTATCATGATTATGGCACGGGTTAATATGAATATTAAGGGCTTATTTGGGTCTGATATTTCTTTTTAGGTCATAAACTAAAAATTTAAGGGGCGTTTGTAAAAAAAAGACTAATTTGGGAAATAACGGACACCCTAATGTGACATGATCATTATATCGTCACGTATGAGAATAATTTGAAATATGCTGCAAAAGGGATGCGGCTTAGATGTAGCGGAAATTCTACCGAATTGTCAACACTGCTGCGTCCATATATGAGATCGTCGGTGCGCCACTCTCCCCCTTTAGCGGGCTGACCACACTGACCGCCGCGACGGCCGTCGACAATGACCGCGGCGCACCGCAACCATCATCTCTCAGTCGGTGTTATTGCTTTATTTCATTGAAATAGCCTAAACGGGTTTTCATTAATGTTGTTAACTGCCGCGAGAGTGGGACAGATGGCGCGTGATGCAGTGGCGGCACAGCAGGATTATTTGTCATATGAAAAGTTGTTTCGGATGAGAGGTTGTGGGGCCGAGCTGGACCACAACTCTCTTTTAGATGGAGAAGCAATTAAGTATGAATGACTCTGTCATTGGTTCGTAGATCATAATTCCAAACCAAGTTGTGTACTTATTGTTAGTAGTCATTCTGATGTTTCTTCTTCTTTTCTTGCCTATCGGTTCTGGATCTTGGCGATCATCATAGCTATGCGAACTTTGTTGGCAGCACATCTGAATAGCTCAGTGGAGTTTACATATTCATTCCATTCCATTCCATTTGCGGATATTGGCTAACCAGGAACTTTTCCTTCTACCTGGACCTCTATTTCCTTCTAATTTTCCCTGTGTAATGTTGTAGGAGAGGATATTTACTTTCATTTCTCATGACATGGCCGAGGTATTTCAATCTTCGTTTTTGTGTTATACATAAAAGTTGTGTGTTGACATTTGATTTTGTTTAGTACTTCATTATTTGTTATGCGGTTAGTTCAGGATAACTTTAGGATTCTACGATAGACCCACATCTCAAAAGCCTTGAATTGTTTTTCCATACCTCCGGGATTGTCCAGCTCTCCGTATCATACGTAGTACATGGGTAGACGTGGCAGTTTACTATACACTTCTTCAGTTCTAGGCTGAGATGTTTGCTTCTCAGGAGGGGCTTCATATGAGTAAAGATTTTTTTTGAACTTGTAAAAGTGTTGATTTACTGTTTGGCGGAGGCACAAACTCATTATGGACAATTCCCCTGACTCCAAAAAAGCAAATCAGCATGCATTTGATCTTCGACTTGCCCAATGGTGTTTTTTTTTTTAAATCTTGAAGAGCTTGAAGTGCTTTATTCCATGCTTTAGCGCTTGGTTTCCGGGTCGCACTCAAACACCCACGTTTCAACACCAGGAATGACACGTTCCATAAAATAGGGATCATTTTCAATCGATTCCAAAAAGTCAAGACATTTTTGTCTCCTGATATCCTTTTGTTCTCGCGCAAGGTTTTTTGGAACCATTTTTGCGCAGATTTTTCTTATCCCCAATTCGTTAGTCAAAATCTGCGTGGTTCATCTTCAATCGACTCCCTTCTTTCTGAGAATGCTTTAAACCACCGAAAAAAACTGGGCTCTTGAAAAAACACTGTCTCCATACGCGTGTTGAAGTTTTGCAAAAGTATCCGTTGCGCTATGTCCAAATCTGAAGGAAAACCTGACGCACATCGTTGTTCAAAATTAATGGCACTCATTTTTAAAACGCACTAGAAAAAAAAAAAGGTACAGAAAAGGGTCCCAGGAACAAACAAATGACTAACAAGTTCAAACTTGTACTGAAGGTACATTACATGTTAACCTACCGCCCTTTCAAGTCCCGTCTCCGCAGCGTTCCTAGATCGGGCGTTACTTTGCGAATCTCATTACTTAATTTACACACCTCGTATTGTGACACCTTTATATATAAGAATATATTGAGACACCTTTATTGGTGTTTATTATTGTTGGAAGTCTTCAACGATTATTTAGAATGGTATCGATTTCTGAAAAACATCATTAAGCCCCACGTTTATACGCATAACATTAAGCGTAACAACTCTTATCTCGCTAAGATCGAAATGGCCATTTCTTGGCTACTCTTCTGGGTAGAATTTCAGTTAAAGGTTACGCGTGTGTACTTACGCTCCTCGACGAATTTCGGCGCGCGTGATGGATGTTTGATGGTATCGCCCGAGCATTCCTCCGAGTAATTAGAGAAATGATAAATAGCTGGCCGGCCAGGTGTACTGTATTAATTTAATACCATCGTCTCGGTAGATTTTTATCGAGAATTTACCGAAAAACGCATGAAATTGCCAAGTTCGACTTACACCGACCGAAACACTGGCAGTACAGAATATAGTTCTTTCAGGGACCGCACAGGCAGGATATTTACAGGGCCAAACTCGCCCCAAGTACACTTTGAATCAGTTCTAATGTTAGCCAACTATACAGCGATACAAATCGAATGATATATCGAGTAGGATTTTCCTACCCTCTTCAAATGATTATGTTATTAAGAATTTAATTTTTTTAAAAGTACAGTGTTTTTTTTATCACGTCCCATTTTGCAGGTACAGTCAACAGTAAAAACAAAAAACAAAATTATAAAGCTGATGTAAATGTATTGACAAAAACTTTTTTCAATGTGTTGAAAAAATAATTACAATAGAGTTAACAAAATCATTTTATGAAATAATAGTATTAAAACTAAAATAAAAAACTGAACTTGGACAAGAATTAAGTAGTTTTTTTTAATTTTTTTCTCTTATGGAAAGAAAAATCATTTCTCTTTAAACGCCAACGGTAACTGCCAAACATAGCTATGATCCAATGATCTTGAAGCCTCAAGTCTCTTCACATTCTGGGGGGATGTGAAGGATCATCTCATCCTGTTCATCTCTCACGGTTCTAAGATCCGAGGGGAAAAATTCCAAATGTGAATCAAGAAAATGACTAACATGTCCTCATTTTCGGCTTTGTGGTTCCCTGAAAAGCCATTTATAACAGCTATCAGTGAAATCCATGCTTCTCTTTGGTATTTTCTGTAGAAATTCTGTACCTATTTCATGAACTGACGTATTTGACGTTCGATAAATGTCTTTTAACTTGGTATGATTAAATTTTGTGAAATTCATCTGAAGACATAAAAAACTTCACCGTTTTTATCCATTGCCTTCAAAAATTTGACTAAAATGTCCTCATTTTCAGCTTTGTGGTTCCCTGAAAAGCTATTTATAACAGCTATCAGTGAAATCCAAATTTCTAACTTTTTGGTATTTTCTGTGGAAATTCTGTATTCTGTGGAAATTCTGTATTTCATTAACTGACACAAAATTATTCATCAAATCAAGGTTACTATGCATTGGAATAGAATGTCATTTATTGGATCAATTAAAGGCAAGTTCTTCTCATTCGCTTTACCGCACCCAAATTTGATACTTTTTGGTCAATCTTTTGTCAAATAGTGTTTGTCAATATCTCTGCTATCCCATATACAGAGAAAACAACAGTACTTAGTGAATCCACCTTGAAATCCAAGTAACGTGGATTCTTCTGAAAATCTTTATGTTTTATAACATACAGTATGGAATGCATATTTTGATATGTTTTAATACAACAGAATAAGCAAGTGGTAACGGTGGATGTTGGTTATGCCACCAACTTGTTTTGGAACTATCAATAAGTAAGTGGTCCAAATTGAAGGAATTGAACTTTTTCTCTTCAACGTACCACTTAATTACATTACTTTATGTAAAAAAATCCTTATTTAAAAAAATTAGCGATGAAATCATAGTTTTGATCTTGTTAATGTGGCTATTTTTAGTCTATAAAAACTGCTACTTTCAATGCATTTAGGAAGATGTCACTTAAAATCCTATGTGTAATAAATTATATTAAAGTTCGATAAGAATATGTTTTCAGTTTCGTTGATGCTAAAGAGGGTGTGCTTCCATAGCACCAACAATCGTGTGGGACGGATACCGCGGACATTTTCATTGTTCCGAGAAAATTTAATGCGTCTGCCACGATAACGGTGCACTATTATAAGTCAGTATGGTAAGGGCCATTAAGAAATTTCGAATTCGACTCGCCTTTCCGCAGACATACCTCGGAAATTTGAATGGCCGCGTCCGATTGGTCGGCTCCGCGGCGCAATTTTTGCCAAGACGTGTAATTTGCGGCACTGTCTCGCTCCCAGCGCTGGCACGATCGTCGAATGATGCCAGATTTGAATATTGATTATTCGTTGTTTTGATTTCTTTTAGCCACAGGTGGTTTCGTACGTCGATCGGTCGTTCTTCTTCTTCGTCAGACGTCGGCAGGTCAGCCTGTCCTTTTCTCTGTTTCTCTTTTTTTCTGTCGTTTTACGCTCGGCAATTTTCCTCCATTTCGATCTCGGAGCGTACTGGATGTCAATCGCCTTGTCATGCGTTAATTTTTCTTCGTGTCGTGTATTTAAAATACCTGTTTCTACGCAGTAGGGGAGATCGGGGTAATATGGCGATTCGAGGGATATATGATTATTAGAAATAGAAAAGTCTGATTGTCAGTTTCGTAAACCAGGCATCAACCAAATGGTGAATACTTCATATAATGAATTCGTTTAAACCTACGCAAAAAGCACACTTTTGTCTAAGAATGGTATTTCATTCGATTATCACCACGTACTAATGGTAAGATGACATATGAGGTAGGAGCTCAGTATATACAAGTCGTGAATCACTGCAACTCTAATGATAAACGAGAACAAAATACCGTATTAAAAAAATAGAGATTTTTCATACATAAGTACATCTTACCCGATCTCTCCTGCATAATGTTTTGCTGTTTTTGTAGTGATACAAGAATGGCGCAAAACGATGGTGTTATTAAAGATGGAAGAATAATATCGAGAAATTTCTTGAGTGGGATGCTGGTGGAGCAGAAAACCAGTTTTCCATAATGCATTGCTGCCATTCCACAATAATATATACCAATAACGTCGCCTTTTTAGCCAACTAATATCTTCAGAAGTTTAGCAAAACTAATATATTGGATTTTCGGAAACATTTTCTTATTCTATTATTTTTATGACTTGGTTACTTTTATCTACCTTCATATTAATGGTTTTTTCTTTTTCTTTTCTTTGTCAATGCCAAGCCAATATTACATTTACATTTTCAAGAGAACAACACTTTGGAAACGAACACGTTCAGCATTCGAGACCAATAATGAGTTTTCAGTATTTTTCTGTCGGTAACTGGAGGGTGATCTATGTGCCACAAACATTATTTTACAGGAATTTTAATTTTTGGTATTTCGGCTCCTTAGCTTCTCTGTGGCAGATGAAGTTAAAAACTAGACAATCTAAGTGCTAGCCTAAAAAGTGTTTATTTGTGTCTTCTAAGCTTTAGAAAGAATATGCTATTTAGATAATGGTAACATATTGATCAAATACTGAAAAAATCTGGACCAAACACAACTGAATTCATCCAGTTTATAAAAAAGAAAAATAATAGTTAGTAATAGTATAATAAAATAATAAGTTAGTAGATTTAACAGAAATAATGGGAACTATTAAACACTACAGAAACATGTAAAATCATACAACGATCATAGCTATTGGTTAAGGCTTGTAATATATACGTTTGGCACGTTTTTTTCAGCCAAATTACTCGGGAAATATTCTACATATGATAAGTAGGGTCCGGAAATGCGTCCGGCAACGCAGGGCTCGGCACTATACAACTCTATATGATAATGAAAGTAATAACCATATTTTTTAAGCGCCTTGTACAATATATACGCATGTATTTCGTTCCCGTGCTACATATGTCATTGACACCTTATCTAATATTCTTCAGAGTCCGCGTATGTGCAGTAGTACGCTATCCCTATTCTTATCGGCGCGGGAACGCCGGAGACTCTTATGGAGTTTTAAACGCGGGCACGCATTTATTCTGAAGCCTAATGATGAGTTATCAATATTTGCAAAAAAATCGATTTATGGGTCGAGTTTGAGAAGCACCTCCCCTTAACAAGTGTGATAGTATAGTGAGTTTTGATACTAATTTTGTACAACGCAACAGTTAAGGATGTCCATACAGCCTTTCGCGTGCAGTCGCTGGCTTCTCGCCTAAATTCGTGCGGACTTGCTCGTCCGATAGAGTAATAGAGTCGCATCAAAACGGGGAATACCGCGATTAATCATATCAAAACGCTGGAGTGCCTTTCGCCCTGCAATGACCAAATCCACTTCACGATTGCCAACAGTTATGCAAGTTGCGTGCCCTGCGTTCGCGTGTGTACCCGGCGACGCGCGATTTTAACCCTTACGCTGCGTCCGGAATGGGGCCAAACGGTCAGCACGCGATGACTATCGGGCCTATCCGAACACGGGTTTGATTGACAGCGGGTAAATGCGACTCCTGAAACGTTTTGATATTTTGCATACGCAGACATGTTCGTTAGGCGTACATCAGGGGGGTAGGTATCCCCCTCTCTCCCCTCCCACTGGTCGAACGGCGCTTTCACGTATTAATTAAAAACCGTTGATCGACTGGTAAACTGACCAAATATGAGAGTCTATGAAACACAAGAAACTTCCAAGTTGTAAGACACGAGAATGCATTGGAAGCAATGTATCACTAATTAAGGGGTAACACCACTCTAGGATTTTGAAAAAAATCGATTTTGTTTTTTTTTTGGCTTGAATTGTACTTTAGGGTCATAAAAATGATATACAATTGGTCCCATAGTGAAAAAAAATATTAACAGGTTTTATTTTCAATTTTGCCACACTCACTCTGAGCGCGTCATTTTCGAAATTTCGCGCTCTCGGATTTTTTCTGAGCGCTCTCTTACTGATGCAGCAAAAAAGGCCCGATTGTCTTTAAAATCATCCAGAAAGGAAGAGGAGGAGGCTAACATCAATATAGATGGCCAAATGTATGGAGCAGGTATCGCAGATTAAAGGTAAAAAGAGATTTTGAGAATTTAAGTGCTCATAAAACTGTAAACGCGTTTTTCTCGAAACCAATTTCTTCGAACTGGCCGGAAAGATTATTCGGAGACCGTTCAATGGATCGATCTGAAATTTTAACTGTAGCTTCCCAATTATATTTTCCGTAGAAGTACGTAGCCGTTTTTTGATTCGATGAATTTTTTTTGCTATAAACAATTTACTGCCGATTTTTTGGCCGGAAATCGAGTTTTTTTCATAAGTGCGTCATTTGCACAAAAATCGATTTAAAAACAAACCCCTACGTACCTCTCTAGCCAATAGTATGTAGATTAAGAAAATTTTTCGTTTTTTGTACTAGGTCTTCAGTTTTCTGAGAAATTTGTCCGGCCGTGAAGGACCTTAAAAAAAGGCGCTGTCGAAGATTGGCTGTATCTTAGCCATTTTGTATTAAAATAACAATAACATTTTTTTTTACTTCAATACATGTTTAATAAATAAGCCCTCTAAAAAGAAATACTCTTCCTTTTCCCATTATCCCAAAATAAATACTTAAAGTTAGGCTTTTTTTCGGTCGGTTAAGTGGTGTTACCCCTTAACGTTAGCATTAATGTTAATATTAACAAACAGGAACCTTGTCCACTCGAGCAATTTCTGTCCTGTTGGTTCCGTTATCATTGTTAATATCCTCTACAGCAATGGAGATTCAAGTGAAACTTGAATGCTTTTCAACTAGTTTAGGAGTCCGAATCTTCTTTGACATATAATTTTTAATCAGGATGCTCAATATAGGTCTCTGCAACAGTAACCGAACTACAACCTGAATGACGTTTAACGGCTTGCAATATCGTTGTCTTCATCCACTAGTAAACGTACCGAAGAACGTTTCATGCAATGATTAGTGTCACTGTCAAACTCATATTTTTCAAGAAGACGGTCTGCAAAGGTATTCTTGGCAGTGTGCTGATTCCAATAGAGTGCTCCCTGCATCGTCCCTTCTCAGAAAGAATCTGATGTTGGAAATATTACGTATGGCAACAGTATTAACTAAGGAATATTCCTCTATAATAGCAACACCACCTGAAATGTACATCTTTGTATAATACCGTGTGTGTAAAACCGACATCGGCCAGTTATGAAAAAGGACAAACAGAAGTGAGACGACAGATAAGAAGCAACCGCACATGCATCGAAGGTAGTGAGGGAATAACACCATAAGGATCTCACCACCTGTGCTTGTCGTTAGAACGAGAGGTGTAGCATTATTAAAATTTGTCCTTTTTTCACGACTGGCCAATGTCGGCTTTACACAAACTGTATATTGAATAAAATAGATATAACCCTTCATAATGTATATTATACATACGTGCTTAAACTTTAGTGATTCAACCTAGAATTATAAAAAATATATAAATAACAATTTATATTTGGTGTTTGTTACCTAATTACTAAGATTATCGGAAAAGAGATGTATCTACTATAGAGGCGTACGCATCATAAGTGTAATACAAGAAAGTAACTAGAGTAGCCTTCCGCACGTTTTCCATAGTGTATTATGTAATTATATCACACGATTCAGCATATTACATATAGCGGAGGTTATACAACACCACCAGCAATCACGAAACTACTGAAATACATACGAATTGAGGCGATTCCCACCACATGCTAATGCTTGCCTATGTGGTGCGTTGCCGTATGCCAACTTTACTAATTATTTAGAATATCCCTAGCTATTAGGTACCCTATATTCGTTTTCCACAAAGTAAAATTGGCAATTATTATTTTTCATATGCTTCATCAGACTTGGAGAGCAATAATTGCATTCGGTTTGTGAGTTTATTCAGGAATTTTTGCTGAAATATACTCCCCTTCCTTCATTTTCATTAATTCTACACAGTCCATAAAAAGAAAAAATAAGCAACAAACAACCTGCCATAATAACTACTCTATGGCCCACCATATTTTACCATTACTATAGAGACATCCAAAAAAAACGTCATCAACTCTGGCTGTGAAGAGAGAGATGGAAATAGCGGTCATGTCTAAGCTTTTCGGTTATGTCAAACTTTTAACAAGTGATTGTCACAATTTGTAAAATAAACAATGGCTGTCATATGATGTTACAGTCTTGACAAGTAAATAAGGTTATAAATTCGATTAAGGATAGAAATACGTCTTTTTTTTTCTCGGCCAACTTTGATGACGTTTTTTTTGGATGTCTCTATATTACCACAATCACAGTACGTCATTATTATCAAGATGCAAGATTAATGGTTAAATTTTTTAATAAAAAAAATACCTACTTGCTTACATTAGTAGCCGATTGGTAATGGATGCAATATATTGTATTAGTTGGTATCTTATTCGCATTTAATAAGACACTAAAAAAATATTCTTGTTTATTTTTTTATTCTGAGCCTCAGCGGTCTTATAGGGCTAAGGGAATAAATAACCATTTGTTGGCTGTTAGAAATTGAAACAGCCCCGGCATTCCGCTGTCAATGGGTTTTTTGATAAATGGCGCTTTCCATTCGGTAATTAGGAATGGTTGATGTGAAATTTTTCGGGCTGCAATTAAATGCGCCACGGCGAAGATTGTGCGCCACGCTAATGACCGCCCAATGACATCGTGCAATTAAAAGGAAGAAAAATGTATTCGGGGCTTAATAAACATCTCATTCTTTTGCGGCGAGGTGTCTGTAGTCCGGTCAATATATTGTTTCATCTTGGAGTCCTGGTCGTGAGGACTGTGATGAAAATGCAAAATTATTTGCTTTACAATTTTCATATGTTTCTCTAAAACCTATATTTTAGGGAACAGTAAAAGCTTCAATTCAAACGAATACAGATAGCGTCATTTCATATTAACAATAGCTAAAAGTGAGTGAACCAATTCTCGTGGCGTTCTCGAAGAAGGCCATGGCCTGACATTACGTTACAGAATCCACTATCCAATAAGATCTTAATAAATCTGAACCACACCTACTTATAATATTAACTTCAAAGGACACAATTTGTATATCTACCTACATATGTATGTTTGATATGAAGCTTATAAATGATGATGTACGTAGAAAACGGACCTATTATACAAACTTATGTAAGTATCTAACGGAAATATGTTATATTACATCCTGTGAGAATCCTGTGTAGGAATATAGTGTAAGACAATGCGGTTGGACGATGGGCTAAATAATTATGTACTGCAAATATTGATGAGGAAATGTTCTAAACACGTCTAGACTAAGGGTCAAAATTATTTTAACCCGTTTTTAGTAGAATTAGTGATGCAATTCTTGGTTTCAGTATATCTAGAAGTTTTGTGGGCACAAAAATAATAGGAAACAATGGAAAGAACTTTTTTAGGGCAGGTCACACCATCGAACTTAAATATTTTATACAGGACTTTTTACTTTAATGGTAATACTTCCAAATTACTTAAGAAAAGTGAAGGCAAATAGTTTCCAAAAAATCTGTTGCTATCAATTTGTCCGTGATATATCCATACGTTCGATTTTACCAATGGTACATAATGCTGCAGTAAGATTTTTAACAAAGTGGAAGTACTAAGATTGGAGACCTTTGTGAGAGTAAAAAGAAAAATATACATATGTATATCTGTGTCAAAAGCCTCCCTATTAAAGACACATTTCTTTAACTGAAAATAATGAATTTGTTAAGAAAAATACTATTTGTAATAAATACTACTTGTAAATAAATACTACTTGTAATTTGACCTAGGTAAGTCCTATAATTTTGAGGTGGATTACTGTATTGGCTCTATTTATTATAGGCTTTTCTTTACCTATGTTGTTTTTTCAAAAGGAAAAAATATTTAGGTACGTTCTCGATAAAAAAGAGAATCTCATCTTGTATCACACTCATGCTGTTAAATTATGATTGGTGAAATATTTTAAACTAAAAAAACTGAAAAAAGTGAAAACTTCTTGAGAAGTTTGTCTTGGAACCTCTCATTTCAACAATATATTTGTTGAAATGTATTTCAGCAATCCGGAGTGAATGTATTACTTAGAATCCCCACTAGGTGAACTAGAGGATTCAAGAACTTTTCTTATAATTCATCAAGAATTTGAGAAAAGTATTTTATTTTGAATATAACAGTGAAAACATAAGATATTGACAATTTCAATTTTTAAAATGACAATTTCAATTTGATTTTTAAAAAAATTTACTTATTTCCATTTTCTTTTAACAACGGCTTAAAAAAACGCGCTGTAGATACAGCTTAAACTCTAAGCCTCTCAGAATCATTAAAAGTCGGTTGATTAACCGTTTCTGTTAAAGAAATTCGTTTGTGTCTACTCATGGCTCGTATTCAATACGCAATGACTGGACTACTGCGATCCCTTACTGAACGTGATTTATACTCCATTTTCATTTGTTAAATCGTGGCCTGCTCGAAGACACCGTGTTTCGTTTTTAATTAATTAACTCCGTAAAAACAAATGAGTTTTAAGATTTCTTCTTGCGTTCCTTATCTTGTTTCCTTGCCTCATAATTAATATTTTTATCCTTATAAAGGGATTAGGCATTGTTTTTCCCCCTCTCGTGGCCATAAATATCCCTCGTAATTCCTTGTCTGGTTGCGCTTTGGGCGTAGGACACGGCAAAGCGCCTTAGTGGATTGTCGAACCGAAAGGGTTTCATCTAGGACAGAGGGATGTTGACTGGAAACTTTTTGTACTTAAGAAGAAAACAGTTTCTGCTCATTTTTTTAACTTCCTCACTTTTACTCGAATTACTATTTTATTAATAAAACAGATTCCTACACTAATAATGAATATCTCAATTATTGTGGCAATACATGCTGTCTGTGCGTGATGATCAAGTTATTTCCGAATTCTTCTGTCAGATAAATTTAACTAGAAATAAAAAATTAGTTTAAGGTTCGTTTTCACAAGGCGTTGGTTAACAATGTTGTTAATAAATTCGCACAATATACGGCAAGTAAAGAGACTGTTGAAACAATATATAGTGAGGGCGTAAATCGCGCATAAATTTGATGAAAATTAAGATTTTTTTTTTTAGACAAACGCTCGGAGACGGTAATTAAATTTTTCATTTGTCGATATTTTGACGTACTTCATTTGTTTTTTTTTTATTGACAGCTTCAAAGATATGACGTCATCGATATTTTTTTAATGACAGCATATGGCTTGTGATACATCATTTTGTGATACATCAAAGTGCATTCTTAATTATTTTAATTAAATTAATTGTTTAAATTAAGCTTTAAATGAAGTATTTCCGGGTCGATGGATTGGCCGAAAGGGTCAATTCGAGTTTCCTCCTAGATCGCCTGACCTAACCCCCATGAATTTCTTTTTGTGGGGTCATTTAAAACATAGCGTGTATGTAAATAAGCCTACTCTACTAGTATAGATGACTTAAAAAATAGAATAAGATACGAAATTCAAAAAATACTGGCTGAAATGATACATGGTGAAGAATTTGAATCGAGGCTTGGCTATTGTCAAGAAGTCAACGGGGCACGGTTTGAACAGTTATTAAAGTTATTAAAGTTTTAATTGTGTTATTTTTATTTTTAGTGTTCTGTTTTTAAATGGTTATAAATAGGTTAATAGTTATAAATAAGTTAAATAAAAATATTTAAGAATGCCCTTTATATTATTTTTTTTTCAATTTATGGAATTTTCGACAACTATTGAGAGTGTGTTATGTCAAATAGCTGAACAAATAGTTGTAGAACATTTCGTGATGCAGTGCTTTTTTAAAATACTTTCCTTTTCCAAATTTTAACTTTTAAACGGCCACCATTTTAAAATGGCTTGATTGAATCGCGCCAAAATTTAGGAGCGCATACTGCGTGAAATAAGAGCTTCCGAATAATATATCACTAGCCATATGTTGTCATTAAAAAAAATGTATGACGTCATATATTTGACCTGCCAATAAAAAACCAAATGAAGTACGTCAAAATATCAGCAAAAGAAATTTTTTAATGCCGCCTCCCCGAGGTTTTTCTAAAAAAAATATCCTTTAATTTTTATAGAATTTATGTGCGACTTTATGCCCTCACTGTATTTGTTTCTAATATACAGTGCGCTCCTAAAGTATGGAATAAATTTAGGAAACGTGAAACAAAAAATTTTTGGAAAAAATCCTCGAATAAGTCGATTTTGTTTAATAAAAACACACTTTTTTTGAGGGAAAGTTTATTTTCAGACGTCATTTGTTTTGGGTAATGACATCATCAACTTATTTTTCAAATGGCAAACCCCTATTTTTTAATTTAATTTGAGAGACCCTTTCATTGTCAATTTAATGGTATGTATAAAAATGTTGCCACCTTACACAACAACATTTTTGAGTAAATGACAATTGAATGTTACAAAATGAAAAAATATATTTTTCACAATAAATAAACGAGAATTTCTGAAAAAACTGAACACAAATAAAACTATATATCAATCGTTGTCAAACAAATCCAAATTTACATCAGCAAATACTTTTTTCCGATGAAGCCACGTTGTGTCTAAACGGTACAGTGAACCGTCAAAATTGCAGGTATTGGAGTCGGACGAATCCTCACTGGATCATCGAGCACATACTCAACATCCGCAGAAATTAAATGTGTGGGCCGGAATAGTCGCAAACAGAATAATAGGGCCTTTCTTCTTTGAAGAAACTCTCAGAGGAAAAAGATATCTGGAGTTCTTGCAAAATTATCTAGTTCCAACGCTTGCAGTAATTTTCCCAAACGAGAATGATCCTGACATTCCAGATAACACACTCTGGTTTCAGCAAGACGGATTATGCGCGCTCAGTTCGTGAATATTTAGACGTCATCTTTCCTCAGAGGTGGATTGGCGGACGAGGACCGACAGAATGGCCCGCGAGATCCCCAGATCTTACACCACTGATTATTTTTTATGGGGTTATTTAAAATCAAAAGTTTGCTGCAGAAGACCACACACTTTAGCCGAACTACGAGATCGCATCAGAGATGAAATGGGATCCATTACCCCGGAAGTCATTCAGAATGTACAAGAAGAATTTGTACACAGGCTTGCATATTGCCAAGAAGTTGATGGACGGCATTTCGAACACTTAATTTAAAATTGTATTTGCTAATTAAAGAAATTTTCGTTTACTTATTGTGAAACATATATTTTTCATTTTCTAACATTCAATTGTAATTTACTCAAAAATTTAAAAAGAAAGGGTCTCTCAAATTATATTAATAAAATGGGGGGTTGCCATTTGAAAAATAAGTATTTTGTAGTCAGAGAAAAACTGTGTTAACTTCCATTTAAGTATCCCCCAACCCCGATTTAGCTCAAAATCTAGTCAGCTCTAAACTTCGTCATGATACATTATGTACATAAGTTTAAATTGGATATCCCAAAGCTTACTCGAGTTATGTCGAGTTTCAGAACATTGTATACATATTTAGTAAATTTTTTTCAAGAATCTTCATGAAAACTAAACTTACTGCGTGGATGTAGAAGTAAAAAGTGATTCCCTCTATTTATAACGAATTTTGAAGGAGGCCCAAAACCGGCCCCCATCCTGTACTCCTTAAATACATCAAATTCTTCATTGGTGTCAAATGGATTTCAATTTTTTTTTATTTACATTGTACTAAGTGATCGTTTTTATTTCCGCTTTCGGTGATGTTAAGTAATACGTTCCATTCGTAGGGATTTCTGATTCCCAAACTCTGCACACGACGCAGGCTATAATTACGGATGCAAAAAAAGTAACCGGGGCAAAATACGCCAGTCACAGCGCTAATGTATTATTTTAGTTTTCGGGCACCAGCTGCGCGGTGTCGATTGAGACCTATGCGCCCTATATCCCGACGACATAAGGGCCACCCCATTCCGGATCGTTTTTATTTAATAGTAGGGTCCTAAAATATATACTAAAAAAGGTTGCTTTGGAACTTGTTATTACTGCGAAACATAAAAAGATAATTCATACTGTGACAGACGCGTTTTATGTCACTGATATCTTTCTGTCGGTGATTGATTGGAGTATTTTTTTTTCTCACATGGCTTCTTATGTTACTTTTTGTGCACTTAGCAAGTCACGTAAATCTGCTCCCTGCCTAGGGGTGAAAATTACGCGCTCGCCGCGTTTTATGCTTATTTTTTTCTTTTGTATACATGTTTTACGAAACATTTTATTCAATCTATAACGTATACATCATCATTAGAATTACATACAATATTTGTTTACTACCAGATGGGAAAGTATTTTTGTACACTCAGAAATAAGTGTACAAAGTATGGAAAACGCTTTGACCCAAAACTCTTTGACCCAAATGAAATATATAACAATTGATAAAAATAACTATCGAGTAATATAACCATATAATTAAAAAAACGTACCACTTGTTTTTTATGTCTTATTGGCCTTTAAGAAGACTAAAAATTCAAAATGTGTGTCAGATAATGCATATCCTGGAGCTGAAGAAAGCAGTTGCATATTACACTTGCAGTGTATTTATTTAATGTTTGCAAGTCACTGCTTGGGTCCTGAAGGAATGGAAAAAACCGAATAGTTAACATCCTTAGAAATCAGAAAAAGTATTTTCAACTGCACGTTGTATCTTCCAACTGTACTGAGGTAATATACAACGTGGTGTTAGCTCGTATAGTATACAATTTTATTAACACACTATTTTTAATAAAACGAAATTACAGTTTCGGCAAAATGCGAGATTATAACAGTTTTTGCTATGGTGGAACAACGCGTGTGCATTAAATTTTGCATCAAACTTGGAAAAAGTATCGCAAAAACGTATCAAATTTTACAAACCATTTTTGGTAGTGATTAACTGGCGCGAACCAGTTGTATACAGTGACCTGCCTCTGCAAGTCGTACCTTTCAGCTGTTCTGAGCCAGTGTACAACGTTAGGCAGATTAAGTATGCAGCTGCCTTACGTGCATTAGTTTTCAATATTACATATATCGTCGGAGTAATTCAAGATAACAGCAGTTTCTGTTGTGCGGTATATTTTGTACAACGCGTGTGCGGTATATTTTGTGTCAAACTTGGAAAAAGCGCCGCAGAAACGTATCGAATGTTATACATTGCTTGTGATATGACGTCCTAAGCGGCCACCTTGAACTGATGATGATGGTGGTGGATGAACTGACATTCAACCTTCTCCGAAACGTTTGTTCCACAAGAAGCACTTGGAGAAAATGGTCATAGCTTCATCAGTCATCTCATCACCAAAAGCAGTTTGTGGCGTTGATGCACTTTTGGTACTGATGAAAGGTACCATGTGCAGACAGACCACGGTATACAGACAACTTGTTCGCGCGTGGACCTTAAATTTCGGATATTTTTGGCTTGTACTTCATATTTCTTTTGCTTTTACATAAGTATAGAACTCTAATAGATTTTTTAAATATCTGAGACACTTTTTGAGTTTCTCAGATACCTACTTTTGAGTAGGTACTTATCTTAGACACTTTGGAGTATCTAGGTTACTTTTAATGTAACTAAGATAAAGTATCTTAGATACTATCTAAAACTTTGAAAGGTATATTTTTCCTTAAGATACTCTAAGCTAAGAGGATGATCCTAGAATAAGGTCTCCCAAGCGCTACAGCCGCAGATAATTTTTTAGCAGCAGTTGGAACTACTGCTGTTTTAGGCAATCATTTATTTCTCTTTCAAACAAGCGGTTGCCGAGTGCGATATGTCAAATCATGTTGGACTGGCAGCCGCTATCAATGCAGTTGCCGATCGTCGTTCCCGCCAATTGAGAACTTCGTGGTCTCTAACTTTTTCAACCTCAAGATTTCTCTATACATTCAAAGTGATGCTACATTACACAGCACCACAATTTTTTTTTTTTTTGGGCGGCACCCGAATCCGGGCCATGTCTCTTATATGTTTTTGGCGTCGTTAATCACGAATCTGAACTCCAAATTGCTCTAACACATCATATTTCTATTTTAACTTAAAAAAACTTCCAAAATATCAAGAAACTGCTCAATTTTTGAGCGTTAATCAAATAAAAAATGATATTATCACAAGAAAATAATATCATCTACAGAAAATCTACAAATTCTACGTCAATAAACCCCAAATAAAAAAATCCAATCTCCTGAACTCCAATTTTTACTATATAGTAAGAATCTTAACCAAACGACTCTAAACGAATCAAAGTTAACACAACAGAAAGGCAAACCCAGGAATCTTAAACAAACGACTCTAAACGAATCAAATTCAACGCAACAGAAAAACAAACACAAGAATCTTAACCAAACGACTCCAAACAAATCAAATTTAACACAATAGAGAGATAAACACAATCATTAATCTTTCTGTTGGTTCAGATTTTGGTTATACTAATTTCTTACTATAATGTTTGCAACTATCTTCCCGTGATAATATCTTTTTTTATTTTATTAACGCTCAAAAATTGAGTAATTTCTTGTTTTTTTGACGTTTTTTTTTTTAGTTAAAACAAAAACTTGGTGTTCTAGAGCAATTTGGAGTTCAGATTCGTGATTAACGACCCCAAAAACATATAAAAGATATGGTCCGGTTTCGGGTGCCGCCCAAAAAAATTTGTGGTGCTGTGTTATTACTGGTGGAAACATTTCGCTGCTTCAGAATTATAAGGTTCTATGTTACAGTTTTATCGGTTTCGGACTTATATATGTATCATATGGCAATTGCACAACTTAGAACCTTTGGCAACATCGCTATTCAGTCTAACGACGGCTTCAAAGGGAAAGGCTTCAGAGAAGCATACGATTCTTATACAGTGTTCTTCTGCCACCAAAAACTTTACATGCGTTTATCTCAAAATTGTTTGTGTGTAACATAGAACTTTGTAATTCTGAGGCAGCGATTTGTATTCTCATACAGGGTTTGTCCGGAAAGTAATGTCAGTGAATTTTTTTTTCCCGAGACTGTTCGCGCCAGCCCGCGCTTTACGTGCTGGGATTGTGGTGGGGGGGATCTGGCAACAAGATCCAACAAACGTCAGTTGGCTACCGGTCGTTGTAGTGGTCACATCACTCGTTCTTTGAGAGTCGTTACAGTGACCCGGTGCAAGAAAAACTGCAACGTTCGCTTGAGCAACGGATGGCGATCAAGTTTTGTGTGAAACTGGAGAAGAGTGCTGCGGTAACCATTCCAATGTTGAAGAAGGCTTTCGGCGTCGATTGTCTTTCGGACAAGCAAATTTTCCGGTGGCACAAGGCCTTCGCAGAAGGTCGGGAAGATGTCAACGACGAGAACCGCGCTGGACGGCCATCAACCTCGAGTTCCGACGACAATGTGAAACGTGTGCGTGACTTGTTGAACACTGACCGTCGTCTAAGTGTCCGTTTAATTTCCGAAACATTAGACATTACGAAAACCATTGTTCACGAAATTGTGTCGGAGCCTTTAGGAATGAGGAAGGTGTGCGCGAAGCCTCGTGCCAAAAGTGCTAACGGACGATCAAAAAGCGAGGCGCGTCGAAACCTGCCAAGAACTTTTGGACACCTGCGAAGACAACCCCGCTTTTCTTGATGACGTCATTACCGGGGACGAAAGTTGGGTTTTTGAATACGATCCGGAGACGAAGAGGCAAAGTGCGGAATGGCACACGTCGAACTCCCCCTCGCCCCAAGAATCCAGGATGTCCAGGTCAAAGATCAAGACAATGCTGATTGTCTTTTTTGATTGCCGGGGATTGGTCCATCATGAGTTCGTTCCGCAGGGGACAACCGTAACCGGAAAGTTTTACGTCGAGGTGCTGAAGCGGCTGAAACGCAGGGTGAATCGCGTCCGCCCAGACATCTCAAAATCCTAGAAGCTTCACCACGACAATGCGCCGTGGCCGATTACCTCGATTACCTCGTCAAGGCAGGCATCACCGTTGTTCCCCAGCCTCCCTACAGCCCCGATGTGGCCCCCCCCAAACTTTTTTTCTGTTTCCGCGCCTCAAAACCCCAATGAAAGGACAGCATTTTGGGTCGGTGAAAAACATTCAGAAGGCTTGCACCGACGCTTTAAAGGCGATTCCGGAAAACGACTACCGTGCGGCTTTTGATGCGTGGAAGACCCGCTGGAACCGATGTGTGGACGCAGGAGGAATGTATTTTGAAGTGACATTACTTTCCGGACAAACCCTGTATGTGTATTTTTACGTTCGACCGAATCTAAAGGCATTATGCTTCCTTTGGAATCGGGATAGCACCGATTCTAAGCCCTGCCCGCCTAAAAACTATCAAAACCCGATACCACCTCGCCGAGCAACCGCCGCCGATCACTTCCCATGCATCTGTTCTAATCCTAATCGCCTTTCACGGCGCCTCGCACACCAAAGTGCCAAGCACAAAACCCCGACAGCGCCCGACGCGGCCCCTCGCTTTATGCCGGCCGTCATTAAAATCAGATTTTCCATCGGTAATTCGAAGACGGAGAGTCGTCGACGAGTCACAAACCGTGAAACGATGCGTCGCATCACAAAAGTTGCGTAAGTGCTATCCGCAGCCGCGCGATCAAAGAAGATGCGCCTCGAAAAGGTGACGCCGGTTGCACCTCTGGGACATCTATTGTGGGACGGGTGTCCCCGGCATAATGCCCTGTGAAAAGATGCCGCCTGAGTGGGTAATATGGCCTAATGTCGACACTATAGCCCGCGATTATTTCACGCCACTGTGACTTACCTCCCGTGGACAGGCTACCGATTCCGTATTTATATCGCCTTGTTTGTGTTTGTATACACGTCTTTTGTGTTCAGAATTTGGTTAGATCAGTTTTATACTTACTTATTGTCACAAAGCGGGTTTGCGGTTTTCGCGTTTGTTTTTGGAAAGTCCCTGGAAATCGAGAAATGCCTAAAAAATTCACAAAGAACACGGGCGGGGAAATACGAATCCGTGGAAATAAAACTAGTCTTTTAAATAAAACTTTAATTTTGTCCGCTAAACAGTCTGTACAATTTGGATTTTTTTATTATTTTATATTTATTATCCATTTTTCTAAAAATCGTGTTTGTCATTGATCTTTGCAGCAGTTTTAACCAACAAAGAGTCAAACACACTGCTTATATCAAACTGGTAACGTGGTAACCCCATCAGTATGTGATTTGATATTTTCACTTGCCCAAAATATCATTATTAAAAATATCTTTTTGGTGGACTACAAAAATATTAATTTTAAGTATAGTTAAAGGACATACTATGGTACACATAAAATACGGTAGAATAGATAAATCTCTAGAAATGTCAACAACTTGACTAAACTAGACTAAAAACTAGAATATATTATGTTAGTGGTTTAAAATTACTATGGAAATTCGTATTTGAAAAAATATGTTAGCCTTATCAAGGAACCAATTTATTATTTTAGTAGTTACATAAATAAATACATACTAATTTTTTTGAGTTGAAAGGAGTGTTACACCCACAGTCCATTTCATTTGACTTGTAGGTGCGCTTTCCTATAGATTCATACTGTTGAAAACAAATCTTCATAGAAAAGGGTATAATGGTTTATCAAGGGTTTCTTTAGAGACTGTTTAATATATTTTTTGTTTTTGTGTGGACTTCCATAAGAAATTTCTACGTTTTTTCGAAAAACGAGATCAATAAATTGACAATTCCTGAAATCGATGGAAATCGAAATCGAGAATACTGGGGAAGGATATTTTCGATCCCTAGCCGCAACGTAATTCAATGTTCGCGTTAGTTCGGTCTCACACTGGATGCAGAAACACGTGAATGTTCGAATGTCCGTTACCTACACTAATAATAATAATGGATCATTATTATTCATAACCCACTAATGTAAATATGAGCTACCACAGTATTGGCAGGTTGATTCGTTGGCATACATGAGTATATTTTCGCGCGTCTGAATAATCCGCACGTTTCTGCATCCACTGTGAATCCAGGCTTAAAAAGCCACCTTTGTTAGTTTTGCGGTTTTGCGGAAAAAACATCTGACGGCGAGCCGTGTTGGTTTCACGCTTTTAATTGGCAATTTGCGAAATATCTGCCGCTTGCTTTTTACGGTTTGGACGCGAACTATGTCCCTGCCTTAAAAAACGCGTTTTACCTACAACAATTGTTTTATTCGAATGTTTTCATCTCGTTTCCGAACTTAATTTGGAATGTTTTTATTGACAAGGTAATTATTATTTGTGAAACTGCTTTAATAAAGTGAGATTAAAATATCTCAAAACAATATATATAATAATATTGAAAAATAAAAATCTATCTATAAATGAACACTGCTAGTGATTATACTTTCAAATGTGATTGGCAAATGTGTTTTCGAATTACTATGATTGTTTAACAGTCACCAAAAGTCTTGTGGAAAGACAGTCATAGTGAGAAGTGAAAAGACAAATATAGTGTGTCGTATCATATATCAAATATCTCTATAGGATAGGTCCAAAATTTAAGCATGACAGATTATTAAAAAATGAATGTTTTAGAAAACGAAAGGCACAGGAATTTCGAGCTATTTTCGAGCTCTTCCATGCGATTATCAGACCCCCTCTTTCAGACCCGCCTTTTCCCGGAAAATCCAGGAAAACTGTTTACGTGTTAGCATTACACCTCAATTTGAAAACTATGCCCTGCAGAAGAAAATAAAAGGTACACGAATTTCGAGTTATTTTTCGAGCTCTTCAATGCAATTTTCAAACTCTCTAGCTTTGATTATTAAATATCAGTTTTCCCTGATTTTCCGGGAAACGGCGTGAGCTAGAGGGGGGTCTGAAAATTGCATTGCACAGCTCTAAAATAGTTCGAAATTCCTGTAATATTTGTTTTCTTCTTGAGGTCATATTTTCAAAAAATGCAAACACATCCTTCTACAAAAAAATCAGTTTTTCCGAATTTTCCGGGAAATGGTAAGAGCTAGAGAGAGATCGAAAATTGCATTCAAGAGCTCGAAATTCCTGTTCTTTACCTATTTTTTTTTTTCTAGGGAATCAGTTTTCACAACGTGAGATGTAAGGTTAGCATGACAAAAAATAGTTTTCCCTGAATTTTCTGAAAAACGGTGCATGCAACAGAAAGCTCGAAAATCGCGTTGAAAAGCTCGAAAATAGCTCGAAATTCAAAACAGTGTGCCTTTCGTTTTCCAAAACAGTCGTTTTTTAAAAATCTGTAATGCTTAAATTTTGGACCTCTATAGGATTCTCTATCTACAAAAATGGTTCAAATAAAATGTGTTTCTTCAAAATTCCGCTTATCATGTATATGTTTTTTTTTTCAAATGGAATTATATATGTTATTTTACTATAAAATAGTATTTTTTTTCTAATTACAGAGAATACAATTGGTAGGTAGGTACTTAATAAAAGGCGTAAATGTTTAAGCTGACAAGATTTTGACATAACAAGTTTCAGTGTTACAACAACCATAGTTCTTATGAAAAATGAGTTATAACTCATTTTTAAGGGTAGGTGCCTATGTGGAGATGACTGCTTTTTAATCTCGAATTTTCTTTTCGAGTTTTCAGGATTATGAGGGATGTTGCTGCAACAATTTTTTAGACGATTGCTAACGTAATATTAGCTAAGACAGACAACTGTCGTTAACTGGTGGAATGACGTCATAAATATTTCCAAAAAAAAAACAATTTTACATATGTATTAATCGCGTTGTCCGAATCGTTCCGGAATAGTATATTACGTCACAAGAGCAGAAAGTGGACATTAGCAGTCTGCAGTCTGAGCTGTGTTGCTGAAATAAAGCAAATAACCAGCCAATGTCTTTATACCAGTTGATAAATAAATCAACAAAAAAGAGATAATAGTTTTTAAATCAAAAAAACCCCTTAGTAGTAAAGACTAGGAAGATTGTTCGTAATCATTTGACGTATTGTTACTGTCACTAATTGTCTACTCATTCGTACATTTTCACTCAATCAATTTATAAAAATGGTACATGTTTGTAACCTAGTGTTAAACGATGATAACCAAGCAAAAAGGCACTAATGATAACACCCTGATTTTGTTGCTTGCGCTCAATCACTAATTTTATCATTAATACACTTCACTAATACACACAATCAAATTGGTGATGAGTGATCATCGTGAAAATGTTGAAACTGTTTTCTTCAAAGTTGGATGGTGTTCCTTAAAGTTGTTTAGGACATGAAAAATGCGAGACAATTGAATAATATCCAGTAATATTAAAAAATCAAATTGGCAGATCCGAAACCAATTGACATTCATGACATAAAAGGGGAAAACGCTACTATAAATTCTCGTATCAACTTAATATTTTCGTTCAAGTGATGTTCGAGTTCAAATACAGTTCAAGTGAAGAGTCTTTTCCTGTTTACTTCTCTTTGCTAATTCAAGTGGTGTCTATATATCATAGATTTTGAATGAATACTTTATTTTTATTGCCTATATATGAGTCTAATTACCGCCAAATCCAAAATACTGAAAAAGAGACGTCATCAAATCTGGCTATGAAAGAGATAGATGGAAATAGCGGTTATGTCGAAGCTCAAAGCGAAACGTTGTTGTTGTCAAACTTTTGATAAGTGACTGTCACAATTGTAATATAAATACAATACTGTCACATAATGTGAGAGCCTTGACAATTAAATAAGGTTATAAATTTAAGATAACGTAGATAAGATAAAAAAGAAGTAAAAAACGTAAAAAGAAGTAAAAAAATAGAAATACGTCTTCTTTGCTCGGACAACTTTGATGACGTTTTTTTGTATGGCTATACCTGCTATCGAAAGTGTCTGTTGATAATGATTGAAGGGCCAGAAACACATATACCTACGTTTCCAATTGTGAATACCTACAGGCAACTGAACTTAAACTAGTGGTCTTGAATTCACATAATCCATAATTATTATGAGAAATACTAACCCAGTTTTTCCGTTTGTCGCAACACGAACCAGAACTTTATGTGGCAAGCTTAAACGCCCGCGACCCATTCTTCCATAATACTGGATATAAAACTGGAGCATACGTCCGGCAACCAATACAAGGACTCGACAATGCTCACGTGCACGTGTAATCGCTGCGTATATACGTCTGTTCATTGAGTCCGACCTATGCGACAGATGGATGCGCACAGATTTTTTTCAGTTGCGTCGCGTATTCCTCAACGCTTCATTTAATCAACAGTCGGGTTATAATTTTCACGATTTTTTATACCTGCCTGATCATGGTTCACGAATGCTCCGCTTTTGAGACCCGACTCATTCGTATCAGCACCTCGCATGAGGTGACATTGAAAAAGTTCCCCCCTTTCGTTTCGTTTCATTAGGTGCGAGGGGAGCTCGATGGTCAATTTTAAAAATAGAACTGTTCTGGTGGGTAATATTTGTTCGATGGATATTATCCACGCGTTGGTGCACAAGCTCTCTCAGTCGATATGTTTAGCTCGGGAAAAATGTGGGAGGAGTCTACTTCCAGTCTACAAAGAGCACCTATTTTTAATGCCAGAAATTATAAGAACGGGGGCAGATAAAGCGATTTAGTCAATTTCCATTTACTGAAATTTCAGTCAATTATTTTTAAGTTTTACACATTTTTTTCTAAGAAAATGTAATCTTAAAAAATAAGTATTTTTGACGTCAACTCTAATAAAAGGCAAGGTATAGTTGTATTGCAACAAATTCTTTTAAAAGGTGAGTTAACTAAAGACGAAGTTACATTATTCACTTTGAATAAGCATCGGGATGGTATCATGAAAGGTATAAATATTGTCTTCATCTGCGTTTCATTCACAACGTACTTACTTACAAAGTGACTAGTGAAAGGAGTAGGGCTTTCTACTTTTGTTGAATTGCATGGATGATTCATCTGTACTGAAGCGGCAATGTAAAGTCTAAACTTGTCATTTTATAAAGTGTAGGTATCCATCCAGAAAGAAAACGATCTTTCAGGTAACACTGCTGTGACATGTAAGTATGTAATCTAAGTGTGTTAAATTTACAAATGGATTTTCAATGGAAACATAAACATATTGAACGATTTTTAGAGATATAAATTTAGAAATTATGAATTTTTGCAACAATAGTAAGTCTGAGGGTTGTCGTAAAACTAAAATAATATGCGCGAAAAAGTATACAAATATAAAAATAAGTTATATTTATAACAGTTGACTACAAATGACAAAAAAAGCCACAATAAAAACAATTTATATTCGCTCACTATTTCATTCGCCAAACATTTTGGAAACGAGCAACGCGGATTCGACCATTACTATATCCGCTTCTACCTTTCATATTAACTGCAGATGAATCAACCAGAATCCGAAGTGTAAAAATGGAAATTTGCCTTAAGGAGTTGAAGCGAAAATGAGTTTCCGTTCATTGTCATTCACCATCAGAACCATATTACGATCTCATCAGTGTGATATATCTGACAGCGAATGACCAAAAACGAGCATGCTTGATTGTATCCTGACTGGTTGAGCTACGATATACAGTAATAACATCGCTCTTTAGTGTGTGTATATGGGATAAGACGTATTCCGGTGTATCCAATAAAACTGGTTCCTTCAGTAGAAGTTTTCCCCGAGCACATGCTAACGGTGAATCCGTTAAAAGCTCATGATGTGAGAAGGATTCTATATTGAAGGAGCCATCTTTGTTGGATACATCGGAATACGTCTAGTCCTATTTACAGGCAAGAGGGTGATACCTCCTAGGTAACAACACCGTAGGTCTCCGGGTCAGAATATAACATACTCATTCGTCGTAATTCGCTGTCAGATATATCACACTGATGAGATCTAATAAGATCTAAATCCGGATCTGCAATTTATGATGGTAAATGACAGTGAATGGGAATTATTCTCGCTTCATGAGCTTTTAACGAATTTACCATTAGCGCTCAGGAAAAACTCCGTGACTGTATGAGCCAACTTTATAAGGCCCATCGGAACTCCTGTAGTTCTATATACTCAAACTGGAGGGTGATAATTCCGTGGTAACAACGTAAGAAAGCAGTTAACAAACATATCGTAGAAGCTTCATATACAAAAAAATACTACTTCATATAACTGTAGACAAATATAATAAAAAGTTTAAAACAACTTTTCAAAAACAGTTTTCAAAAAAAAAGTTTTTAATAACATTTGCAGGATACCTAGAAGCTTTAAATAAAAATGTTCTGTAACGAATAATATTTTATTACAGCGCAGAAATGAATACATCCTTAGAGCTATTTTTCTTTACCTAATAACACTGGATGTATTGTAATAGAATACACTTAATCGTGTTAATAAACATGTTATCTATACACAATTTGTTATCCCATTAGCGTCAATATGTAATGAACAAATTAATCTTTTTTTTTCTTTCAAGTATATATTCCTACACTCCATGAATTGTGATATAGAAACGTATACCATTTTCTACCTGGCCGGGCTAAAGACAAATCAGCCGTGGCCAAAACAAAAGCGAAACAATTAAATGTGTAAATTACAAACAGAAATCTCGTTCAAGATGAAAAATTATCCAGAATGAAAAAATAACTTTAGTGATATATTGTTTCGGTTGTTTCTCGGTTTGACTTATTCCCTTTTGGCGATTATACCTGGAGTTAATAACTTTACGGCCCCGTTATTCATTTGTTTCGGGTGGTAGCGCCGCCTTGACCTCGCCTATTCCGACCGCAACAATATGCCCTGTGGCCATTTGCGTTTATTAAGACGATACTATTCTCATTGTTTTTTTTTTCTGATGGTCTTATCTCCTGAACTAAATTATTTATGAATAGTATTTTGTAGAAATGTACGAAATTCAGACATTTTTACGTAGGACAAACAGTGAGGTCTATGAAACTGAGTATAAAAGAACATAAGAGGAGATTGTAGGTACAGTGCTGGTCATAAGGAGTAATATTATGAAAGGAATATTCTAGTTCACAATTTGTGAATAAAACACGTGCAATAACAAGAACCGCATCACCAGGAGCATTATTATAATTTATTTACGACTCGGAAAACTTCACCCTTAAATTCTATAAATAATTCAGTTAATGCGAGCCGTCGAACGGTAGACGCAACCCTGTTTCTACTAATGCATGTAGAAATGATATTACCGCGTTGGCTTTGATACAGTGGAAGATGGTCTTCTGTTAATGACGTCACATTTATTGCGGGGAGTCGAATTAGACTTCATAACGAATTTATGGGGTTGAACGACGACTTATAATGGAACGCGAAGACTTTTGCGGATTGGGTATCATTCCACATTCAATTTACACAAAATCTCTAAAAATTAGGGGAGTACAGTCCCTAAGTTCTATAACACAGGCCGACAAGATTTTAACCTAGAAACCAGAATATATTTTTCCAAAGGTTTTTGATGCGCTGAATCCGAATCCGAGGTCCAAATCTCTCAATTGGCTCTGGTTTTCGAAGTATCCTAACCTAAAAGTGCAAAAAAGCGATTTTGGCCTATATTTGAGGTTATGTAGCACCCCATTTCTTTTTCTCAAAGAACTATGAACAACATCTTAAAGTACATGCCTTGCCCTTTTAAATGACGTCGAGTTTTCCCAAATATCTTTTTTTCTCTGGGATATCGCATTTTGAAATTTTTAAGTTTGTGAATTTCTCTATAATTGAAAACCTATTGAGGATCGCATGTAGGGTAGGGTGGGGCTAAAATGTCATTTTTGTCTATAAACCCTTATAAAACATAAAACAAAAGTAAATAATTTTTTTTATGAAGTTGTATGTACACGATGACTATTATACTTTGTCTTGGGATAATTTTTAATAATATCCCAGTATTTAATAACGTGATATAATAGCATTTTATACAAAAAGTCATTTGGCACTTCTAGCCCCGTAGAGGGGGCATAAAGTTACAGTCGTTGGGGCATATTGACAACTAATTTTTAACAATATATTTGCTGATAAATAAAAAAAGATATTTCTCGTTGGCAAACATATATAGTTTTACATGTACATGAAATGTTCCAGCTTTTGAACTCAACATTACTTGAAATCTGAAAACAAATACTCATACTAATAATTATAATTTAACGTAAGTCAGTCAGATCTTAAACAGATATTATTATATTTAGATAGATTAACATAAAAAATTAATAATCGTCGCTATTACAATTAATACAGATATAAAAAGGTGATGCACAGTTTTGAGAACACTTTTTATGTGCCCAATCCTTGCAACTGTTGCATTGTATCCACTTTTCACCTGGTTTACTTTCAGAAAATGCTTCACAACATATCGAACAAAAACATTCGTCATCAAAACTGGACGATTCGGAATCTTGCAGAACTTTTCGCTTCACTGCTTTCTTTTTATTACTATCTACTTGTTTACATCTGTTTTTCTTTGGTCTTTCTTGTTCTTCAGCAAGAGCATTTTTTCTCAGGTGTATCTGTAAGTATGGTAGCTTTGCAATGTTTTCTAGTGGTCATTTTACGAGGACCAGCTTTAGGAAAAGACCTAACAAACTCTGGTGAAAAACTGGTTGATGTAGAAGGCTGCGGAGAAACTTCTTCCCTGGAAATAGGTAATCCAGTCTGGTGTTCACTGTCGTATATTAAAACCGATGGATCGTTCAACGTTTGTGGGAGTACATTTTCCTTTTCGGTTTCAGCATCTTCTTATCATCTCTATTAGCATCTCATTCTCTTGCTTGTTATATAGACTAAGGAGTAAATTACTTGAAAACGTTGGTATACAACGTTATTCAACCTTTTCTTCGTTAGCTAAGTTTGTCAAGACTGTACAAACTCCATTCCTCTGTTTAAAACTGATCTCCAATCTACATACTTCAACGGCCGTTTCATCTATCGAATTACTCGCATCGAAATTTTCGCCTGGCCAGCACTTTAAAATCAATTCACCCCCATTGTTTATATCGCATTTCAATCACCCGCGAGTTTTTTCCCCGATAAAATAGATCAAATGAGACGAGGACATGTCGAAACAATGGGAAGTGGGATGGAGCTCTTCAGAGCGGTGTCGCTACCCTTTTGTATACAGGCACCCTTATCTCAAACAAAACCCGGCAGATAGGATTCAGTTCCTTTTATTCTTAATATATCCTCGGCTAATAAAATACGTAAGAGAATAATGGAAATTTGACACAGGATGTTAATTAGATTCTGATTACTTTCGGTATTTTTTGATGAATTATAAATTTTGTTTAAGCAAATAACCATTGATTATATTCTAACCAGATTGCCGAAGTACATACAGAAAGCGGCAAAAGTACACAGTAACACAAATTCAATAAAAAAGTTTTTGAAAAAATCAAATTTGAATCACAAAAATTTATAATATTGTCTGCAATGTCACCTTTGGATCATTAACTGCTGAAGATAAGTCATCTAAATTTTTTCAAATCGCAATCCTCTATTTTTTGTGTTGGTTTTGGTAAATCTAGTATTATTTAAAACGACTGTATATAAATTTTACCTCTTTTACCAGTTTCATTGACAGTTGTGCAGTGCTTTTGCGCTTTCTATATATTACCTTAAAATAAACATTACATTTATGTTTAGAACAACTGTAATCTACTCGAGAACTATATCTGGAGGCGATCAGGATAGACAGAATTACCATAGCGTTAATGATTGCAATTAAATGCATGTATTTTTGCTGGAGCAACTTTTTTCTTAAATCACATGCCTAATGCATACTCTTTTAATAGTCGTTATGGTACATGAAACCGCATTAGACTTAATGAGCACGCAATGGCGTTCTGCACAATATTAGCTAAGATATTAGATAAGTTTCCAGGGAATTAGAGGGCAACTCGAAATTTTCCTCAATGATAACTTGATAAAAAACATCAGATTACAATTAGTCCCATAATTTAAATATATTACCATATTTGAATATTTTATATGGTTAATGCTTTTAGAAGAATTACATATTTTCAATTGCTCGCCAGTCAAGCTTCATTTGAAAAATGTAAAAGTATCAATAATACCCACATATTTATTAATAGTAGTATTTTTTACTGAATAATTCTCATTCATATTTTTTAGAATTTTGATCCACCTAGACTCTTATTTTCTGAAATTAGGTGCATTAATATAAGACCAATGTTGACTATCACCATGAGAAAAAAAAACTCTCAAAATAGATACCCATACTTTTGCGAAATTGGAATGTAAATAGAAATATGATGGTGTTTTTAGATGACACATTTTGACTAGAACTTTTGACATTTTTAAATAAGATAGCCATTTTGTTAGAAATCTGTGTATTCATCAATTGAACAAAATAATGGTCTAAAAACTAAGTTCTATGATTATGGTGTAAATTACATTGACAGAAAGAACGGTCCACCTCAACATTCAAAATGGTAAAGACAAGCGTTCAATCGGAGCTTCCAAAAAATGGCAAAACCTATTCAGAGGTAGTACCTATTAATAATAAGAAAATCAAATGAGTGAAAAAGGGTTCCAACTCTATGACATTTTTGACAATAACCTTTTTTCATGAATATCCATATACTGTAAAACAACTCTCCTGTAGGGAAGAAAAGACGCAACTTATCTCTACACACCAAAACCGAATTATTGCATATTTGTGAAAGAATTACTTTAAAAAAACGACGTTTTCCATGAAACACCGAACTACTACACTTTTCTCGACGCGCGTTTCGCCAACCAAGTTGGCATCTTCAGGAGAAGGTTAAAACTAAATTCTAGCCTACACACTTGCACTATTTATACTAAATTTGTTGCCACGGTTCACTGAACCGTAACTGTCTTTGTTTATCAGAGTAAACAGTGGACTGGTGGGTATCGGACCATTGCCCTGATTCATACTACTGTTACACTTAATGATTTCTAAACTTTCAAAAGTTATTTGTTACATTTCTAATTAATTTTAAATTATTCATGTCTATCCTATGGTTGTTGTCAAAAGCGTGTTGGGCAACACACGATTTTTCTGTTCTGCCATATTTCAAATGAGCCATGTGTTCTTTAAATCTAGAGGTATCTAGTTCTTTGAATCTAACCCACTCCAGGATAAAGAATTACTTATTTCCACTTCCACAAAAAATTGCAGTTTTGGAAGTAGACTCCTCTTCCACTGATCGAATAATTTTTGGTCAACTCCCATTTTCCACGACCACAGCAACTAGCAAACTCTAATTTTACTCCGGCCACGTTCTTGGTAGCTATATAGAGCGAGGAATTGCCTGTAATTATCGCTGACGCCAATTAGGCCTCGTATTTGACAGCCAACTCAATGCGAATAATCAAGAAAATGTATTTAATAACAGCACCAGCCAACTCGACCGAAGACGCATGCAAAGCGACGTTTGACCCAGATGGCCACACAAGTCGCCGTCGTCGTTTCTTAATATTGGCATCTCGTAATAACACACCTAATTAGTAAGGAAATGGTAATTGTAACCCTACACACCCTTCCGTGTAAGGGTTGTCAGCGAGCCCGACCATTAAAATTAACTGGTATTGTTGTACAGCTTCTCCGCGCCTCTAGTATATATTTATGAACGTATTGATCAACAGCAGCGGTATAAATCCCCGGTAATTA
Organism: Aromia moschata; assembly: GCA_029963805.1. Classification (NCBI taxonomy): domain Eukaryota; kingdom Metazoa; phylum Arthropoda; class Insecta; order Coleoptera; family Cerambycidae; genus Aromia; species Aromia moschata. Next base: position 414,766 of record JAPWTK010000114.1, read on the forward strand.
AGACGACTTTCCGTCGTCATAGTAAGAAATGTATATATACGGACTGAATAATTATACACTAGTGGTGTGGCAATTGCATTTGATCTTTGGAAAATCGAAAATTAACCTCGAAAGTATCATCATGCAGCGCTTCTTCTTCAATAACACTGTTTTTAGGGAGTAGTTCGGAGAAATCAGAATACTGAAAAGGGGAAACTAAAGTTATAAAAAACATTTACAATATGTTTCTAAAATAGGTAGACAAAAGTAGAGAATATGTAGATCATGTGAAATGATGAGGAAAATAATATTTCTCTGTGAAATTATTCCTAAGGGAGCTACACCCCACCAATGGGGTGTCCCTGATAATGTTTTTTCTTTCAGATGTCTTGATGAATGTTGGACATATTCGTACGTAAATAACGAAATTTGGTACTTTAATAAAACTGTAATGCAAACATGTGATTACAACTATTTTGAAATTGTAATGCTAGGGGGCGTGGGCGAATGAAACTCCAACTTTTTTTGTGTGTCATTTTTTACTATTTCTCACTAGGTATTATACAATTTTAAGTAATTTGTACGATAAATTGTAGACTTATTGAATTTGAATACGACACACCGTTTTCGAGTAAAATTTATTTAAAAATGTCCTCACGTGGTGCTAAAAAGCATTAGAGTTAATTATATTTTATTAAAATCGTAATGTTAATATTGGGGTAGGCTGCAGCAACTAATTTAACCATCATAATTGCCATAAGAAATGGCTTAAGGTTTTTTGTTTTTTTTTTTGCTTACCGTTGTGATGTGACTGTAGCTTCCCTAAAATTATTTTATAAAAAAAATTTTAACCACATATTTTGACCACATATTTTGGAAACACTTTGTATTCGTGATTATAATAGAATTATTCGAATTTATATACTTCAGTTCAACATTTTAGTTTTATTAAAGAATTAACGGATGCATAAGTAATAACATAATAAAAATACCGTATTATGAGTGAAATGAGTATAAAAATATTGTTTCAAGGAAAATGTAATACATTTCGTTGAAATGTATTACAACGAATAGGAGACCTATTAATGACCCTTGAGGAACACCCGGTGACGTATCTGAGGTAATGAAAAGGCATGTATGTATTTCAGGTTATTATACAAAGTAATCAACATGTTAACTATAAAATATATGCTTGTGGTTTTATTATATTAACAGCAGCTAAAGCAGTAACAGTGGTATTTTATATTTTAATATAGTGGTATTTTTTGTTTATAATTTTTCTCGGGTAGATAAGGCCTCAATCACTAGATCAATATGATGAATAAGATTTTTGAGCGAGCTACTGGCGCCATAAAGACTTCATTAGGAATTTTTAATCAAGCTTGCGATTTTTAAACAGTCCTAAAACGCGAGGCAATTCCGTTGCGAACGAGCTCTATCGGAGCGCTTCCCGATGAGGACCGGATATTAGCGGGCAAAAAGAAAAATCTTGCGCGCCCCGCGCAATACGAGAGATCGGAATGCCCTTTGGGGTGCGAATTCTTTCCAAATTAGCTCGGGGAGAGTTAATGAAGGAAGAAATGTTACGTTTTTCTGCTAATTTAAAAAGGAAAAGGGGGGAGCGTCGATGTTACGACTTCATTTTTTAAAGTTCGCAGCTTTATATTTCGGCCGACTTAATTAATTCGTCACTGGGGACGGACCGCGATTTGGAAATTTTTTAAATAAATTCCGTCTCTCGCCAATGAATTTTTTACGTTTCCCTTTTTCCCTTATTAAATACTTCTCCTTGCCCGGAACGCAATTAGTCTTGGGGTAATTATTTTCCCTTAAATTTATATCGAAGGGAAACTTCCTTATTAAACGTATAATTGACATTCATAATAAGAATTATTTCTTCTCCATTAATTGCCCCTCTACGAGCGTTTCTGTTTGCGAAGGGCGATCGATTATATTTAAAATTTCCTCCCTTGGTGTATCTTGAGAGGTATATTAAATAACTTTTTTTTAACTTGATTTTAAAATTTCTGGTTTAAGTCTTATAATTAAAGTTGGCATACGGCAACGCAACACATAGACAACTCATGTAGCTTGTGATGGGGGTTGCCTCAATTTGATTTAATTGCAGGAGTCATGTGACAGTTGGAGCTGTACACCCTCTGTTATTCCCAATACTTTGAGTAGTTGATATAAATTCATAATAGAATATATGGCAAACGTGCGAAAAGAGACAGTTAAATAAAGTTATTTTCGTGTATTATACTGCCAACCTTACTTATAATGGATTGGATTCCTAAAATAAAAAATGTGATTAAGGTGTATTTGTATATTTTATTGAACATTTTGTGGTTATATTTTATTTTCGTTTTATGTTAATAACTTTATTTCGGTGGAAGAAATTACGTATTTATCATCAGTTCCATCTTTTCCCCGCTAGATATAGTTTTTTTGTCGCTTAGTTTTTTAATAATAAAAAAGGTCGCCTCTGAAGAATCGTTACTCCCACATATAGTTTTTCCGCATTTCTTAATAGATCTGTTTAATATTTCCTTATATATATACAGGGTGCTTCACGGTGAGTGACCTATTAAACGTTTTGGGAAAATTATAAATGATATGGAGCTGAAAATTTGTAGCTGGGGGTTTTCGGGGGATGCTCTACACATCTAAAATGGCGACATCCGTGTATCTGTAATTATTGATAATAAGCTCAGCCTTTGATACTTATGTGGTAAAAAAATTAACTATAAAATTTCACCTCTGCGATAATTATTAGTTTTTTGGTATGGGTTTACAATTTCAATTTTTTTTTTCTTAAAATTGAAGAATCTCGAAAACCGTTCATTTTATAGATATACATCTGTTATTAAAATGACTTTAAATTAATGAGTAGAAAACCAAAAAACATGGCATACAAAATATAGTATGCCATTTAAAATAACGAAGTTAGTATTCACTTTAAGTATATCCGGAAGTGTCGGAAAGTCGCCATTATTTTAAATGTAGAACATCCCCGAAAACCCCCAGAAACAAATTTTCAGCAGCATCATTTCTAGTTCTCCCAAAACGTTTAATTGGCCATTCCCTACGACTGACAGTTGCAATCCCCAAATTTTTGAATTGGAAGTAGGAGTTTACGATACCTCATTTGGAAGGTATTTTCATTCTCGATTCAAGAATGCTATAATTTTAAACTTTACTGCAAAACTTAACTGTAAAAAAATAAAAATCTATCTGATTGACGCAATTCGCTACAAATAACTAAATAACCATTACCGTTTCGTGAAAATGTATTGAAATCATCATCATATAACATCTGGAAATTATATAATAATTTCCAGATCTCGAGATAATACCAAATTTCAAGGCGATATTTTAAAGTTTTCTCGAGATATCATGTACACAAAAAAAGTTTAGAAAGAGATAAACAGAAAATTAATTTTTGCGGAATATTAAAATATCGACGTTTTACAAAAGCTTATGTTTATTCAGTTATTTTTTGTTTAATTTCTCCACCGAAATGTTGTATCGTTGTTCTGAATACACGCAATAGTTTTTCTTTGTGTTACCCGTTTGAAAGAATCATTCACATTATAGACCTTATCAGACTAAAAAACGGTAGTGATACTCATTATCTATGCTGCTAATCCATATGCAAATTAATAAAATTGTTGCTGATAACCCAGAATACAATAAAATATAAATATGGGATGGTGTGGCACTGAAGAGTTATTACATTTATTGGCGTCTTATCGCGTATTGGGGGGGAATAGAAACGATTGTATATGTGTATATTATAACGCCTTGTATGTATGTATGTAAAATATCTAGCATTTTTTCCAGTATTCAAATATGTATGCTAATAAAAATATAATGAAGTATTTGGTGAATATCGTGAATTTACGATTTATTAAGAGTACCAAGACCAAATATATCATTTGGAGACAACTGTGTAAAACTTTTAACTTAATCATCGTAAATTCAAGGAGTTATAAATAGTCAGTCTATAAATTCCGATTATATTACAGCGTTATTTTGGAAGTATTGAATAGTCTTTTCTCGAAATAGACCGAAGTATTGAAAAAATGTTTTTCTTCAGATTGTGTCAAACTGAAAAATTAGCGACCAAACTATCGTGAAAACTATTGCATTGGTTTATTTCAACATATTGCCTCAATATTTTTAGGTTAAACTACGTAGTTATTGTATTACATCGAATTGTATGGAAATAGAACAGGTTCTTATTTTGTACAGTTTGTTGTTTGTTAGCAGGGTTTGTGCTATTAGTTGTTTACCAAGAAGTTGTTTACGTGTTTAATAGAAATTTATCTTGCTAACAATACAAAATTTACTATTCCCAAAAAAACAAAATGTCATTTCTTATGAAAATTGCATGGAGTAAATCGAACAGCAATTTTTTGTACCCAATAAAAACTTCAGTAACTTTTCAAAATTGCAGCGACAAGTTGCTGTATTAAATTACAGCAATAAATTGCATAGTGACAATCCTTCTGTGGATAAAGAAAATCAAAATTTGAACGAGTATTTTTATATATGAATTATTTCATTTCTATTCAAATCGTAGATTTGACAACTGGCAGCAATTCGATTGAAACAGAGATTTGCAGAACTAGTCGTTCTACAAAGCTCTGTATAATTTTACTACAGCTTAAATAATTTGAATGAATTCGACATCAAATGTTCCAAATTAAAAGAAGAGAAAAAAATAATTCCTTTTCCTTTGGAAGAATGGTGGTATTTTATTTAATAATAATATATAATACCCTATAATTATTCCGAAGAGTAACTGTAGAGGTTCTCTCAAGGGTCTGTCCGGGGAAGGGATGGCTACGGATTTTTTGTAAATATTTTGTATTCAAAAATTAGTGAACACATTTTGAAATACTGTATTGAATATATTGAAGATGTACTATCCATTTTATACATGTCCGATAAATTGCGTTGTTTAAGGTAGTTCCTTCGCAGCAGTCCAGTTAAAAAGTTTTGGCTTAGTATTCACCTTATATATATTAGCAGTACTGAGACCGTACAATACGTTTTTTTTTATCGTGACTGTACTGAAATGAATGAAATGTATGAAATATTATTCTGTATGAAAATCTGGCAATGTCGCGTATTTATTTGCCTTACTCATCTTATACAGGCGTACTTATAGTTTCTAAGCGCAGTAAACATAAACACCTTACTGTTTTTGTTGTTATTTAATTAAAGAAATAATTATGGGAGATCGTATCCGTTACAAAGGAAGATTTATTAATAAAAAAGTCCTTTATATAAAATATTTTGTTTTATGTTTGGTTATAATTTTATCGTTCAGTATTTTGTATTTAATGTTGTAATTTATAACAAATGAATAAAGTATACTATAATACTTATTTCTTCATGTTAATGCATATCAATTACTTGTTAAATAAATATTTTAAAGTATTTCCTTTTATATTTTTTGATTGCTTCATATGTTCGCGCCTTTTCCTTTCGTTCCGACATTTTACTCTCCTTACAACGTTGCCGTATCATTCCCACGCAACAATTCTTATATCCCCTCCACAGAAAATGATCGTCTAAATGAGTTACTTATTTTAATTGTTTATCAAAAGTATGAGGTAAATAATTTCTATTTTTTGTTAATATCTTCCAAATATATCATTCAAACAAATATTAGTTTTTTATAGAGATGTTAAAAGTCCTGTCAATGATAAACAAAAATAAATTGGTCATTTTCCCACTCTTCCCCCATGCAATATGTACAAAAAATGTCATTTTTAATTGCAATTATTACATTTTTGATAAGGTCAATCATCTTCAAATTCAGCGTGTGTATTATGAATTTAATGACATATTCCAAGTTTTGAGGAGTTCTTAAAATATTGTTTTCATAACCGTACTACCTTAACTTCCAACAGTTTCATATTTCTTGTCTTGTTTCAATACGTATTGCTTCTTTCAAACGAAAGATAACTGTCCTGCGGCACTGTATTCTAAACGCACCAGCAGCAGCGTGCCGTTTTCTGCCCCGCTCGCCCCCGCCAAATCAAAATTACAACCATTCCACTTTAATCTGCTATTCTCTAGTCAACGGAGATAGGGCGAAGTTATATTATTTCACTTGAAACCGTGAGAACATCCACCTGAACAGCGGACCAGACGAGCCTTGCCGATCTCGCTTTCAGCCGAAAGCGACCGCTGTTTCCGACGCGCCGCCGTATTTCAGCCGCTTATAATTCAAATATATAATATTAATACTTGAGCGAGATAATTGTTGTTTAATATTACTGTACAGCAGTGCCAAAAGCAAATAAAACCAGTGTTTTCCTGTTAAACAGTGGGTCCCCGCAGCACAGTAGCCGGTTTAAAGTTTATGCTCGTCGGGGGCCGTGAAGTTCACGCCGGTAATCTGTTGTTTTATACGACTCTGAATAAATATTTTCCGGTCTACAGACACGGCCCGGCTACCGCTCATGGCGCCTTATCTGAAAAAAACAACGACGCGGATGCGTTTTTTTGTCCCTTAGATTCTCCCGTAGTTCCTCCTCCACCGACTGTGGTTTCACCTTTGGCACCAGTTTTGGGTGAATAATAGACTACTAAGTCATGACGTCGCTTCCGTCCGCAAAATACGAACCAGGTTTCAAATCGAAAAACTACAAATGTGGAGCAGTTTTTTGTACATGTACTTTTAAATGGTATTTTATAATTCCAATAACAACACTTTTTAGCTTTTTTTAGTAGTGATGCCGGTAGGTAATTTAAGGATATATGAGTATCGGAAACTGAAACTAGGATGTTTTATTGATGACTTGGTTTCATAAAAGAACGGAGAAAGAACCCGTATAATTACGTCAAACCCCAAAGCGTTGTCCTAAAACGAGCGTGAGCTAACTTGACACCTAGCTTCGACCAATCAAAAGGCAAAAAAGGCATCCCTCTGTAATTTCAGTTGGCAGCTAGCTTCACTAAATATAAAATGGCGACTTACTTATTTTTATTTAGCAATATTTTACAATTTTCAATTTAAAATAATAGACCAACAAAAACCTTATCGGTGTGTTTTGTACATATAACCTTACAAACAAAAAAATACTTGGCATAATTCATTTTTTCCTTAAATGACTTGTTTTTCTTAATAATAATAAATGTAAATCTTTTATATTGTTCTTAATCATACCTATAGACTTTAGTAGTCTATAGACGTTATATTGAGATTCCAAAATTTTGATTGCCCTGTTGCGGAAGTTTTCCTGTAAGTAGAAAATTACATTAAACGATTTTATTTAATGCAAGAAATACAGACAGTTTCGTAAATTTACACTGATTTATTTGCCATTAACATTGGAAAAGTTCAGTTGGTTTATATAGTGTGTTCACGAAAGTTGGCATAATATGATTATTATTAAGTTGGTCTCATGATTATTATTAAGCATATGGTCCCAAAGATATCATAAAGACTGCCAACAAGAGAGGGGCAAAGCTTATGGTTTGATATTGTCTTTCCTATCTCGGTGCCTCTCCTCTGTTTCTAATAGCATAATTAATGGACGCCAAAATTTAAGTTCATATCCTTAACAATATTATGCTGTCATATGCAGATGAGTAAGTGCACAATAAAGTTTGTTTAAAGGGTTTTTATGAAAGATAATGACCAGATGACCAGAAGAATACTAGTAAATTAGCGAAGGACTGGGTGTCTACTTATGAGGTTCAGATTAAGGATTAGCCAGCTCAACCGCTAGTCCAGAATCCAATAGAATGTCTTTGGGGTGATGATAAGGAAGCAGTATTCAAAGCACAACCGACAACTGTTGAGATTTATGGCTTGCTTCAAAATATACATGGTCGTCGAAACCTGCTCATTGCTCTCAGCGGTATATCTCATTGCCCTCAGTATATCCAATGCTACGCCGATATGTAGCTGTAATCATTCATGTTCCGAAATTTGTGCTACGCAGGGCTTGACACTATAAAACTCTATGATAATGAAAGTATGAACCGTATTTTTAAGCGCCTTGTCTTGTCACTTTATCAAAATATTTAATAAAAACCATTATTTTATATGATGCCAATTTTCGTAGACACACTGTATACTGTACACAGCCTCAGTAAAGTAAAGTTAAATTCCATACAAAAGTCTGTTTTTTCTTTAATTGTCAACAAAGGGGATATATGTATTATTGGAGTAGTAGCTTACTTATTGAGTAGCTTACACTTATATCTGAACTTTTTATTCAAGCTGGTGAAAATTCTAATTAAATTTAGAGCCTCGCTAATACAGGTATCTGTATATACCTTTACTACCAACATTGAATTAATTAATTTCAATGCATCCTTGAACTAGTTAAATAAAACTGTTTAGCTTACATTTTGTTATTAGGTATACGAGTATATTACTTATTGACATAAGATTTATTTTTGGTTCCTAGTCATAATACCTTTTGAACAAAATCTATAAACATTTGTTCTTGCTTCTGCCTGTGAACTCTTATTTCCATATACATTTTTTTTCTCAGTGTACACTCCATTTATAAAATACGTCGCGCACGTCTAGATATCGAATATTTCCAATTAAATCGCGATGCCGGATAAAACATACGAGTCGCACTTCAAAGCGAAGGGGTGTCAAAGCAAAATAAAACTAATTCGGGCGCTAATAGAGCCAGTCGTCCGCCGGCGTCGCTCCGTCCATATACCTCGCAAAATCAACGGACCATTGAAGTTCTACCTTGCATTGTACGTTTCACAATGGGCCGGAGTAATAACCCAATGTCGGAGGTTTTTTCCCGACGCCGACGCCGAGGTGCCAGCATTTGGTCGACTTCGTTTTGTGTTCGCTTTGCTGGGAAAATAAGTAAAAATAACGCGGTAAAATAGTTATGTAACTAGTAAATTGAGCTACTATAAAATTGATTTTATTTAAAAATATGCTTCGTAAGGAATCACTAATTCCACATCCAATTTTTCCATAATTAGTTAAAGAAATATTTCTAAAAATATTGGTATGAGTCATTAGACACAATACATAATTTAAGAATTAATCTTTATGGTCCTTACGCATTTATAACCTTTGTAGTCTTTATGACCTATCTGAATTTTATGACCGGCGTGACCTTTATGTCCTGATTGACCTCTATGACGTACATGGCGTTTATTAGTAATGTGATCTTTATGACCTGTATGAACTTTGTGACCTTTAGGACCAATTTTATGCTTATTCTTCCCTATGTAAGGTACCTATCTTCAAAACTATGAAGTTAAAAACTCTTACATTTGCAAACTCTGTTATGTAATACATGTGCATCAAATTTACGTGAATTTAACCAAACATCTAGTATCTTTTGCAAATTACCTATAGAGAAACAAAAAGTGTACAAACTCAATTTATTTCCCAATGCCATGACCGATGAAGCTCAAAATATTCTGATCAGTGCCAGAACGCATCATGATACATAAGTGTTTCAGATTTCAAGTTGATATCTCAAAGGGCTCTCGAGTTATCGTGTATAAAAAATGGTTGACAGACAGACCAACAGAAAACGTTTTTCCGCTAACCCCAAAATCCCAACGTTTCAGAACATTTTTGGCCTATTTAGGCAATCAAAATTAAAAAAAATCATATATACTATAGGGCTTCCACTCTCTACGTGGACGTGAAATTAATTAACCATAGATTATTCCAAAAATTATATTGGTCTTGATGATGGTTTTATCCAAAATAGATTTCAAAGCCTGTGCCGTAAAATCACTGTTCCCTATTGTCATCAGATATATGTAGTTCCCCACTGTCATAGCACTATACAGGGTGTTTTAAAATTAACTACAAAGATTTTAAAAAATGTATTTTTGAGGTCAAAATAAGACTTTTTCTTCAAATAAACATGTCTCCTAAAATGTAATCCCTCCGAGCTACAGTCGTACCTTGTATATTGTACCTAATTTGCGCGAAAAAAATCGATTATTTTGAACCGAATCTACAGTTACGCATCAAATCTATAAATTTGCAAGCCTCTGTTCCTTTAAATGCTCTATTCATTTTTGACTCAAAAACGGCGTAAATCTAATTTTAGGGGGAATTGACGAGGTCTAAATTTTTTACACTAAATTGGTTTCTTCACTCCCATTTCGTTCACTCTGCGATCTCTCGAAAACGGTTAGTTGTATCAAAAAAACGCAACAGACCAAAATATTAGATTCTTTCATGTCTGATTAGATGATGTCATTTAATTTTAAAATTTGTTAGCGAAAACATAAAATTTCGGCCATCTAAAGCGTAAACACCCCTCAGTCCCCCCTAAAATTAGGTATTCGCCTTTTTTTTAGGCAAACAATCAATAGAGTACCTAAAGGGACAGGGGCTTGCAAATTTTCAGGATACTTGATGAACTTCCGACGGCTGTAACTGGGAGGACATGCATTTTAGGACACATGTTTATAGGAAACAATGTCTTATTTTGACCTTAAAAATACGCTCTCAAAATCTCTGTAGTGAATTTTGAAACACCTTGTATCCATGAACGTCACGAAATATTGGCATTACAAAAACTGTATTGTGCATTTGACATAAAAACCAGGGAACTTTAGATCTGCTTTCCATAAATTAGAAGTCTACTACTAATTATTTTCTTTTTCTTTTTGTGCGGCCTGGATCAACCGCTAATTGTTCCCCTCTCACGCGCCTAGGTGTTCTTATCCGACCAATCGCGATAAAGCTCGGGACGTGACGAAGAACTAGGAAAAAAATACCATGAGATTCCTATCGCATCTGAAGAGACGGAGGGTGTTATTGGAGCGATTCCCAGATAAAAAAGATCAAAGAGTTCACGTGGTATCGCCTGGCGCCCGGCGAAACGAGGCGTGACCTAACCGAGCTGAGCATTTACTCTAACAGAAATGACTCGTGAATATTTAAATGAATTGCGTGAAAAATAGCCGTATCGGAGTGAGATCTGTGTCCGACGCGGCGGGCTGAATGCACTGCCACTGTTTGTCCCTTCAAGAGAAATACACGTTGCATTTCTAAGTTTTTCTGCTATTTCCGCTGTTTGCGTTTCATCTGTCGACATAAAAGAGACCTCCTCCGCTCGGAAGTGGAGATGCGTTCTTAAACATTCCCAGCTGCACAATTCAGATGCAGTCCTACTTACGATTGTGTATTATTAGTGCTCTATGTACTTTTCAAGAGAGAGTATCCCAGTTGTGGCGTAACTGTATTCTTTTGATGTATGCATGTAGCTTATTTATATGGCTTTGTGCCAAATTGTTTGTAAATGTGCAGGATAATTCACAGCAGGAAAGAGATCTCGCAGTTGAAAGAATCTTCAAGTTTATGAATTAGTTCCGATAAAAACCATGTTACGTTCTCACCGATTACTATTCAGGCACTGATTAAAATTCAGTAAAGGATCTAAACATACTATCTATAACATGTACCTACTAAATTATGTAATATAAATTTTTCTAATAGAGCATAAGCACCACAACTGGATCCCGCAGAATTCTTGTGAGAAGTGCTCCTCAGTGAAATTGGCTGAATTTTTGATATTTTACTGAAAAAAACCTAGTAAAAAAAAAAAAAAGAACTGGCTCTAGAGGAATCCAACGATGGCATAAGAAATTTTTTGATATATAAATTGACTTTTCTGAAACATTTATTGCAGAAAAAGTGCCAAAATGTTTGTAATTATCGCAGTCGGTGTCCTACCGGCTAACTGATACCAAACGTAGTTTGACTAATCTAATCATGTATGCCGTGGAAAACAAAAAATAATACAACAAAGCAAATAAATGTCATTTCAGCGTCCGCGTCCCAGTCTTTTTTTCGCTTTCTACTTTATGTCATTTCTGTATTAGGTTTATTTTTGTGAAATAAGCTTAGCAGAAAAAAAAATATTTCACAAAAGTCAATTTGTTATACATCGTTGTATTCAGAACATAAATTTACATGATAATTTAGAAAAAAAAATTCCTATATTTCCATTTGAAAACAAAAAGTTGACTATCGCGTTTCAGAAAAAAAAGAGTTGAAAAAATACTGCAGTAGGGCCATTCCGCGGTAATCGATACCAAGGAGCAAAAAAAATAATTTGCGAATATTTAAAATAGAAATTAAATATATTCTCAATTTTCATAATTCAAAAGAAATTCATCAATATTTTCGCCGATAAACATATTAGAAACCAAAGACATAGAAAAGAACAGAAGAAACAAAAGGAAACCCGAAAAAACAATAAAAATCATAGAAGAGAAAATATCTAAAATCTTATAATACTAGTTTTAATAGTCTATATTAATAAATAAAGCCTCAAAGTGTACATAAGCTTTTGTTTAATTTGCACTCGTAACACCCGTCACAAATTTTGTAACACCCGTCACAAGTTCTGCTTGCAAAAAAATATGTAAAAAACAGTATATCCACAAATCTCTTACAATTATCAGAAATGAAGATAATTTATCTCTCTACTTAGCTATTCATTTTGTTACAAAAAAATTTAATTTAGCTGAACTCTGATGTTTAGCCAACAAGGTGGCATATTTTGCAAAAGTACAAGTAACACCCGTCACAGGGCTTAAACCTATTATTGCATCTAAACACCTGAGTAATTCCTAATACGCTTTTGTTTTAATTAAAATATCATTGAAATGAATTGAATTATACTCAAAACGCAGACAATTTTGTTCTAATTTAGGAATTATAACAGTTAGAATGCGTACAAATGTAACACCCGTCACCGCGGAATGGCCCAGTAGCCTCACTTATAGTTGCTTTAGAGCCATTTAATCTGGTTTTTTGTTTTTTAACATCAGGCTACAAATAACGGAGTTATGGCTCGAGGCGTTTTTTATCAGACAGCCTGTATATGGGCTCAAAGTTTCACACAATCGTTTATTACTTAGAAAATAAGAGGTTCCAAACTGGGATTAGAAAAAGAAGAACGATAAATATTTTGTGTATTGGTACCCATTCGCAGTGACTGCGCGAACCAGCCAATAATAACTGGAATCTGTTGCGGAGCACATACTAAATGAGGACTCGGACTCGATATTGGAACTGTTATTTGGAACAAGTACGGCAGTAGACTCGGTCGGTATAGAACTGATCCGCAAAATACTGGGATTACCAATCCCTACACCAAAGAGCATGTGTTTCTTCTTGATAATGAGCAAAAACTTAATTGCAAGATATTGCTTTCTAAGGTAGAGCAATGAGCAAATACTATAAAAAACCCAACAACTTGAGTAATTAAAAAAGGAAGAGTGGTTAAATTTTTCCTTGAAAAAAGGAAAGTTCTCAGAAACTGGAGATCGTGGTTTCGCTCTTGTTGAAACTTCTCAGTGCAATGTATCCAAGAATGCCTTTCAACTTTCAACGATATCAACACCTTATTCTGACAATACTGTATCAGCGAGATGCAAAGGAAGCACGTGCTGCTCCCTGCTGGTGAGCAGAAAGGAAATACACAAACGAAAATTTTTCTCGTTATATTCTGCAAATTTGCCGTTGGAGGGAAGTGTTACGGCAACGCGCTAGTACTTTACCTCGCAAAATATCTAATTTTAATTAAAGCAATGGAGACGTCGTATCGGGCGATTTTTTCGCTGGCGCTTCACAGGCAACAAATAACGCCGTAGCGACGTGTTCCTCACCTCGTAATGAAATAGCGCTCCGCATAATCCCCGCCCCCGCCCAGCAGACACACGGGCGCAATAAATACAGAAATAAGAAAATTTCATTAACGTCATCTTAAGGTGAATTTATACGCGGCAATTTCCGAGTTCCCGGCTTAAGCGGCTACGACACCGCGCTATGTTTTAATAAGTGAAACTTCGCGCCGTCACAGCCGGATTATATTATTTAAATGAGTTTTAATTCGACGCGGAATACGCCGACAAAAGCCCAATTACCGTTGTGAGATTTCGGCGGGGATTATGCGGCGCGATATTGTTTTCGCTTGTTACAGGTTATGAGCCCGCATACGATCAACTGATTCCCTAATTTATCTCTATCTGTACGAGCAGATAAAACGCGCGAATGTGCGGAATTCTCGATTGCCCCGAATCGGTTATTGATTTCATCGTGGCCTTCCAAACAGTTCATTGTTATTAATGTTACTCGTATCACTCGACAAATAGATAATTCTCTAATAATCGCTATATTTTTGGCAACTTCCTCCCACGCCGGCCTTATACAGGTTGTCTCGGTATCATGGCATCTCTTTTACTAGATTTTTTGTGCATATCAACAATAATCCAATATATAATTGCTGAACAAAAGGACCTGTCAGTACAAGAGGATCTTGGAAGGATTTATACACTGAGAAAAAATATTTTTAGGGAACATCCATAAAATACGTCACACGTTAAGGGGGGGAGATGGTCAACGAAATATGACATTGTGTGACAACGGGCAGGGGGGGTCAAAATCTTTGTAACGTCACATATCAAAACTAAAATACTAAAACGGAAATTAAAGTAAACTTAAAAATATTAATAACTGACTATATTTATAAGGTTTATGTAGGTTTAAGTATGGATCGTCTCTTTGTATCTTTTATTAACATTATTTATCGTTTATCGTTCTTTAAAATTGGTCTTTTGTTTTGTCGATTATCTAAAATATTTGACTTTATGGTAATTTGAATTACACATTGTTTTTTATGTAAATAAAAAAATTTGGAAAAACTACTGTTTTCTTTTTTCATTTTCTACCCGTTTGTCCTTAACTTATAAAATAACCTTTCGTAACTTAGGCTTAAGTAGAGGTAAATAGCATTACTGTATATCCATTAACGTATAATGTATTTTCTATAAGAAAAAAGAAAAAATAGCAAAAAGTTAGTAAAGATGTTTTTTAATGAGAGAAAAAATTGGTGAAAAGGACAAGTTGAAATTTTTTAAAAAATTCGAATAGTATAGTGTACATATAAGTATGTGTACTCGGCCGGTCTGTAAACCGGACAAATGCTACTTCTCGTTCTAACGACTAGCGCAGGTGGTGAGAGGGCCGGTCTTATTCCCCTCACTACCTTCGATACGTGTGCGGTTTATTATCTGTCGTCTCACTTCTGTTTGTCCTTTTTCATAAGTGGCCGATGTCAGCTTTACACACACGATATATCAATAAATGTTACGAATAGCACTTGAATTCAATACCATTGTATTTGTAACCCTCTGTGATTTTAAAAGTTCATTTTTCTTTTGTGAGGTAAAATTAACAGTAGAAACATTAAAGTTTAGGGCTGCTGCTACACGCTAAAACAATATATTGGACTGTAGTTTTAATTAATATTCTAATTTTATATTTAAACTGTTAACTGTCAGCTGTTAAGGATAACAATGGATCATTATTATCTCGTTCTTTTTTAAAATAGCGTATCATAGATGCTACTAACTCTTGGCAGCAGTTGTTTAACTGTTTTGGCATTTCGCAAATGGAAGTCTGACAACTATAACACTTTGATTGTTCTGAAAATAACAGTTTTGCAAGATAAATGTTTGAAGCTCAAGAAAGACACAACCACTACTACGGCCAACGTAAGATTAAGATAATTTCAAACTGTCAACAAATGTCAAGTAATACAACACGGCAATATCGGATCTGTTGCCAACCGCATAACAGTGAATATTAAGCGCGAAATTAAAAATTCAGTAAAGTATTCCGTTATAGTTCCTGTTTCAAGTTTCAATATAATTGAGTGGTGGTATCACTGCATACATTTAGTTGCGTCATCCGTGACGTGCATTGATTTTTATTTTATACAAAGTATATCAATGTACTTCTAATCACAATAACACAAAAATACGTTACTAATATGGATCATATTCATGGGAAGTCCATTTGTGTAGCAAATTGATTCATACCGCCTTATTGCTCGTTGAAATGAGAAAACTGAAAAGTGTTTCCGGGATGAATTTAAAAGTATGAACTGCCGGGTTCCATTATTAATTGAGGAATTTCAATTTTCCTCAGCTGTAAAACGGGAAGTTTCCTCCGTCGCGTAAGAAACATAAAAACTGAATTTTTAATTACGCCATTCGGGCAAACAAAAAAATCCCATTTTTACTCTTAATTAGTGCGGCGGAGCGTAAAACCTAAGCCCCCGCTTTTCTTGGACTGGGCGCAGAAGAGAGAGGAAAGCCATCCCGCCGAAGAAAATTATGAAATTTGTGTAATTACCTCCCTGGTAATACCTGTGGCGGTCGCAGGTGGCTGTGTACATCTTTAATTAATGCCATTACATATTCATCAGCTTTAGAAAAGGGTTGCGCCCTCAAAAATGCGTTCCTGCTACTGCCATTTCGCGCCCTTATTTGCGGTTTCATTTTCTCCGGGTCGAGATCTTTATTTGTGGAGAGGAAAAACACAAACACTTCGTTATTTTTTCCAAGATTTTAATATTATGAATGGATATCAAATTTCTATGTTTTGGTACATGTTAAGTTCGGTAACGTATTTTAATAGCTATTCTTCAATATCTTCAACATCATTCTTATCGCACAGTGTCGTTGCTTACTATTGTGTTTTGGTTAATATTAAGAAAATAAAAGAAATTTTTAACATTAAGTAAATAAATAAAGGTTCACTTCTAGTAGAAAAATAAAATCGCACAAGAAGGCGTTCACCTACTCAACATTTTGCACCTGGTGGGCTCATCAAGGTGTTCACTACTAGTTACTGCTTCTTAGAAATGCAACCATCCCTGTTTACTGCTGCTAGAAACTTAGATACCTTCAGACATCAGTTTCAATGAATCTCCAACATGATAACATCAGACCGATGAAGCTAATATTACAAAACTCGCTTTTCCCTAGACTTTCCTCAATCAGATTTTCATCTTTTTTGGTCTCTACCAAACAAACTGCAAGGGACCTCACGTAACAAATGAGTAGCTTTACAAGTACCCTAGTTATTTTTTGTTTCCATATAATCAAATTTTTATAGACGTGAATTCGAAATAATACAGGAATTTGTACAATATATAGTTAGAAGCAAATGGTGCTGTGTGCAACTATGAAACGATTTTAGTGCCTATTTTGCCAGATAGGGACTAAAACAGAATATTCTAGGGGGAATTATCTGGTGATATTGTTAAGTTGCGTAAAGCACTGTTTGGTTAGTATTTTTAATTTACTTCATCAGTTTTATACTTTTCTTGATTTATAACAAACGGTCATTCGTGTTGTCGATGGATGGCGCTACTTATACGTTGCCGGCTCATTATGTTCGCTAGAATTTCGTAATAGCAATTACTGAAGTTATCATCACGATTGTGCCGAAAGACTCTATACGTAACAACGTAGTGAATAATAATCCAATTTAGTATCGGAATGTTTCGCTGCGCGCACGGTCCCATAGAGAACAACGTCCTCGCCATAATGAAATTGTACCCTATAATTACCAGACAGTATTTATTAATTATAAGGAAGAATAATTAACGGGCATAATAACTGCTAGAAAATTACGATCCGAGGAACAGTTCGGTCAGAATGATTTAATTATTTGCATACGATTATCTCCATCTCGCTCACAACGCACACTCGCACAATTTATATGCGTCCTGGGCGTATCATTGAACTGTAACGATGGAGTGTAGTATTTTTTTAGCTTAACATACTGCAATGATAATCTGATTTTACATGACGATGGAGATACCGATATCAATCTTAAAAAAATAAAAGACGATGAAGCAGGTTTTAAGAGACAAATTTGATAATACACGTTGTACAAAGTATGATGGGAGTTTTGTAAGATAATCTACATACATAACCATGAAATCAATGACAAATCACAATCATTTTTGACTGTGATTTGACTGTGAAAACTTGAATGCGTTAAGCTAAGACTACAACTTTGTTTCGAAAATTATTACTTCTGTACCTATTATATATTCCCGTTCTTATTTACGTCAACGAAATGTTTTATTAATAGTGTACGAGTACTAATTATTCTATAAAAAATTAAAATGGGCAATAATTCTTTTCTGTTTTCTTGGTCTCATGAAACAAAAGAAAATTAAACTTCTCAGGATGTTTCTGTTGTGAGCAGGCACTGTGTGCCCTCATAAATATATGCTACTTGCACATATTTATATGCCAGGAAACGTAGGAATACTCGTACAAGTCAAATTAATAGCGCACGTTAAAATGAGAAGTATAGTCGGCTGGTATTCCGCTAACACTTCCTAATTACGACTGCTTTAGACAATGAGGTGCATGAATGATAAGACTCATTCACAGGTAGTATTCTTCGCGGCCCGTTGAAGCCGGTTGCTGTGTTGAAATCCTTTCCGGCTTGGAAAGTGCAATAAAATAGCGCTACTTTTGTTATTAATGTGATTTTACCACCCGTGCGTACGAATGTGAGGTGGCAGTATACATGGTGATTCTCTTACGTGTTAAGTGCCATTTTATTTTTTGAAACTTGCTCGTGAGGCGTGAATTCATTGATCGATCAAGTCACACGCCGGTTCATATCAGTTACCATCGAGCGATGTAATCGTTTGGCAGAAAATAGTATTTTTCGTCTACTGAAAATGTTCAATCTAGGTTCTTTCCTGGGTTATTGAATTTGTGACGCAAGAGAGTGTGATTGTGGGATTGTGCTGCGGTGGGTAATATTTTTTTAAACATGCCTTTTTATTTTCTCAAAAAAAACCCCGCCCATATTCAATAGAGTATTTGGAAGACACTTGTTTATTATATTTTGAGGCACTAATGTTCAATAGAGAATTATGCGTTGAGTTGTTTATCAATTATCGTGTGTCTATACTTGGCAGCGGCGCACATTTACTTCAATGATCACTTAATGCTAGGGAATTGAAGTCCATAAGGCAAACATTGTTGCCCTCGTTCTGGAAGGACATAGTCCATTGAGACGTGTTGTCTCCGCACAATGAAAGATAGGCCACCCCGTAAGATAAACGTAATATTGTCATACGGGAACCACGATACAACGATAGTCTAATAAGTACTATATGGCTGGTGGTCTTATTATTGAGGAAGTACAATAGCTTCATAGGTAATTTTACAATTACAGCAGCAATTGGCACCGTAAATAATATTTCCATAAAAGCTGGAAAGGCATATACGACATCGCGTGCGTTAAGACTCGCAGTAGTGGAAGGTCAAATTGTTTTCATTACATCGCATACGATTTGTTAAATTGGAAATGATATTATGATTGGAAATTTAAATAGGTACACGGTGAATCAACGACTATTGTTTTATTCTCTAGTATAGCAAAGGGGGTCTTAGGATATTGAAAATGATAGTTCATATTCTTAGCAGATTTAATAATAACTATAAACAAACTCACTTACTTGGACACATTGAAACCACTTTCTAAATATCCGCATCTTTTTCAAAACTGGAAACATATGCAATTCAGGAAAATTGTCAAAAAACATCAGTAAACAAAATTTCTGTGTTTCTATATAGCTAATTGGAAGATTTTATGATTTTTTTAAATTGTTTCTACTCTTATGTAATAAATTAATAATACCGTATAAGTCACCTTCAGCGATTTTCTTTATAGTTGGTTATTATTTTGTGGCCTTCAGGTATGGTGTAAAATTTACTGGGTTAAAGACAACTCAAACTTGAGTTGAAACTTTGAGATATTTATGCGAAAGTGTTGTCCTTAATTTTAACTTCGTTGAACTACGCAACTCTGTTTACAAAACTCCGCTTAGGAGAAAAAAGCTGGCCCTTGTTGAACATCAGTAACTTAGTGTAAGAACCCACAGAAACCCACGACTTCAATTTTTACGTGATTTGGCGCTACTCTACTTCCCTACTTTTGTTTCAAGCTGAAACCGCTGCGTATTAATTCCAAAACTATATAATTTATATTATTTCCATTGAATGATATGTTTTATTATCAGTTACAGAAATAATTGGTACCTGCTAGTAAATAGTAGGTAACAGATGTGACTTAATAATTCCTTGTCCATGTGTAGAGTGAACAAATAAATGTATCTTCCGTGGTGATATTTGACCTTGATAAAATCCATTTATTAAAATATTTCATCCATTTATTTTAAGAAGTTATATATACTGTTTCACCCCATGGTTTTTGTTTCGCTTAGTTTTAATGGAAACTCCATAAAAAATCGTTCGGGAAGCTCTGCAATCGAAGCAGAAGTTGAACATCTTCGAAAACAAATATTGTAATTTGTAATTAACACAAAAGAATGTGCACCCACTTTGATACGTAATTAACTAGAAGTGAACTGATATAATTGGAAT